>OAMR01000547.1:377265-391127 GCA_900205405.1 Echinochloa crus-galli | reverse complement strand
GTCATTTCCGACCCCTATAGCACGTATTTCACAATGTTGTACCTACAAACATGACACTCACCAAAACTCTTATTAGAAATAAAACCTAAGTACATGGAATGTTGCATATAACCTCATTTATTCCCGAGTATTGGTGGTCGGATTTGGGCTGTAACGACCGCCAACACCTGTGCAGTTGTGTCAGTAGTTACACCTGCTTGGTTACAGGAGGTGATGGTAGGCTATCAACAAGATCAACATGCCACTGACATTCTGACTAATAAATTGGTGATTGATCCTATGGCAGTGGCTGGGTTCACATTGACAGATGGCCTCTTGAGATATTAGGGCAGAGTGTGGATTGGTGATAATGTTCCCTTGCAGCAGAAAGTGTTGAAAGCCTGCCATTCTAGTGCTGTAGGAGGCCATTCTGGAATTCCTGTAACCATCATGAAAATGAAGAAACTATTTGCTTGGAAGGGAATGAAGTTTGCTATTCATAAGTTTGACATGAATTGCACTGTCTGTCAGCAGGCCAAGCTAGACAGAACCAAGCTACCAGGCTTACTCCAACCTCTAGCGGTGCCATCTGAAGCCTGACAGATTGTGTCACTGGATTTTGTGGAAGCGTTGCCACGATCTGGCACTGCCAATTGTATACTCGTGGTGGTGGACTTCCTTACCAAGTATGCCCATTTCATAGCTCTCTCACATCCATTTACTGCTCTAGTTTTGGCCAAGTTGTTTTTGGCGCATGTCTACAAGTTGCATGGTCTGCCCAAAGCTATAGTGTCTGATAGAGACAAAATCTTCACTAGCTTGTTGTGGAAAGAGTTGTTTGGGTTGGCTGGGGTGGAGCTAAGGATGAGCTCTTCGTATCACCCTAAATCTGAGGGCCAGACTGTGCGTGTCAATCAATCCATGGAGACATTTCTTTGGTGTTTTGTCAATGCTTGCCCGTCCAAATGGTTGTTGTGGCCCTCCTTGGCCGAATATTGGTACAATACATGCCATCACTCGGCTATTGGACGTTCTCCGTTTGAAGCTCTTTACGGTTATTCTCCTACCCACTTTAGAATTTCTGCGGACTCTTTTGTTTCTGTGCCTCAGCATGTCAGGATGGTTGCAAGACAGACAGGTTATGAATGATCTTCTGAAGCAGCATATTGCTCGTGCCAAATTGTGTATGCAGCGTCAGGCCGACAAGCATAGGACTGAACGACAGTTCAAGGTGGGTGACATTGTATTCTTGAAGCTCCAACCTTACGTCCAATCTTCATTGGCCCCTCGTGCAAATCAAAAATTGGCATTCAAGTACTCGGGCCTTTCAAAGTGGAAGCTCGTGTGTGTTCTCTTGCTTACAAGCTCCAATTACCGGCATCCTCTACTGTTCATCTGGTGTTTCATGTCTCGCAGCTCAAGCAGGCTGTTCCTGATGCAGTTCAGGTCCTACCTACTCTTCCTTCTGATATTGGTTTACCCCGTGTGCCAGAGCTTATTTTGCAGCGTCGTCTGATCACTCATGGAGTCACTCCTGTGCGTCAAGTGCTGGTGCAGTGGTCTGGTTGGCCCAAAGAGTTGGCCACCTGGGAAGACACCATTGCTCTGCAGCAACTCTTCCCTTTCGCGATGGCTTGGGGTCAAGCGGCGTCATATGGGAGGGATGTTAGCAACCAGAGCCTAGGGGAAGCGGAAGCTAGTGTCGCTGGTGGGCCGAGAATGAGTACCAGGCCCAGGAAGAACAACCCAAGAGTGATTGGAAGCGAGTGGGTGAATTGAACCAGTTGGGCCCGCCCCGTGTAATAGGAGAGTTGCTACTTATGCATTGAGAGAGAGAGAGAGGAAGTAGTTTTTTGGATGTATTAACTAAACTACTTTCTTCTTCCTAAGAACAAGCTGCTGGCGAGGTTCCTTGCCTGGGTCGTCTACCGAATATTCTCCTTGTTCTTGTTCTCGTTCTTCCGATCCTTCTCCTCTACCTCGTTGCTAACATGGGGGCACGGTGGCTCGGCTTTCATAGTGCCCAGGGGGCCTCAGTGTGCGGGTCACGCCGAATCGGCGGCGGCTCCATCCTTTCCTTAGGCGGGGGCACCTTCCATGCGGGGGAGAGCAGCGAGGAAGGAAAGGGGAGACGGCGAAGCTTCGAGGAGGGAGTGGGGAAGGGCCACAGGCACGGGGAGGCGGCTCAGGCCTTGGGCCGAGGCGAGGGTGCGCTGTGGGTCGAGATGAGCTCGGTTGGGCGCGACCGGCGGGAGGTTGACGACGACACTGTTGCGCGGGGCCCGTCCGGCGGCGAGAAGCGGCAGCCGCGGCTGATGGGCTGGCGCAGAGGCGAGCTGGGCTGGGCGGTGTGCGCACTGAGGTTGGGCCACGAGGGCGAAGGGGGAAATGATGGGCTGTCTGCTGGGCTGTGCTGTGGAGTTGGAGGGGCAGAAGGAGAGCAGTCCAAAACTTTAAAGAGCAAAGGTAGACTTCGGCTGCTAGAGGAGTTTGGGCTGTGAGAGCGGTTGGGCTGGCGCGCGGGAGGAGGAGAAGGAGGAGCAGATGTGGACCGGGAAAAAGAGTTCAGGGAGCGAAAGCGAACTCTAGCCTAAACAACTTTTCTAGGGCTCCAAACAAGGTGATTCAAATTCGAATTTAAATAAATTTAAACTCAGAGTTCAGGGGGCGAAAGCGAACTCTATCCTAAACAACTTTTCTAACGCTCCAATCAAAGTGATTCAAATTCGAATTTAAATAAATTTAAACTCTCATTTGAACCACAAGCATTACAAAACTCAATGCAGCAGCATGAATGCAACAAAAATGTTTCTACACCTTATATTTGAATTTAATTTTTAGAAAAATATTTATTTACTCTATATTAATTATGAACAAGACATTAAATAATCAATTAATTACTAAAAATTTTAAATAGGCTATTTTAGGGTGTTACACAGCCGGATCAAGAAGGTCATGCTGCCCCAGAAGTTCAAGACGACTGGAATCGAGAAGTTTACAGGCAAACAAGACCCAGAGCAGTGGCTGGCCGTCTACTCTACAGCAATCACTATGGCAGGGGGCAGCAACGACGTGAAAGTCAGATACTTTCCGATCATGATGGATACAGCTCCGCTCACATGGCTCGAGGGCCTTCGCCGTGAGTCCATTGACACTTGGGAAGATCTTACAAGAAAGTTCACTGCCAACTTTCAGGGAACCTGGGCACGGCCCGTAACCCGATTTGAATTGGCAGCCTGCAAGCAAGAAAAGGGCGAAACCCTGCGCAAGTACATCAAGAGGTTATTTGAGAAGAGGGCCACAATCGTGGACGTATCAGACAGAGAAATCATCGACTGCTTCCACGATGGTCTATGGGCGCGCAAATTACATCAGGAGTTCGGGAGAAGGTGCCCAGAAACCATATCAGAGCTCAGGCGCATGGCTGCTGACTGGGCTGATCAAGATGATAGTGAGCGAGAACGCTTCAACAAGCGCAGGGACAACAACACTAGCAACAACGGCGGCAACAACTACAACAAGAGTAGTCCATATCGTCGCAATAACAATAGGCGTGACTTAAACCGCAAAAATAGTAAGCGCAAGCCAGACAATACAGTCGCGGCAGTTGAGCGCCCAGCACGGAAGAAGGTCACCCCTACGCTAGACAAAGTCATGAACGTCCCTTGCCCGTACCATCCTCACGACAAGCATACGATGGCTCAATGCATCCACATCAAGAAAGAATTCGATAAGCGAGAACTACCCGAGGAAAAGAAGCCAGACAACAGGTGCAATAACAAAGACAATGAAGACCCCGGCAATGGCTTTCCTCAGGTCGACAACGTCGTCGCTGTGTTATTCAGTGGAGAAACCCTTACGCAATCCAAGCGCTCCAAGAAGCTATCTCTCCGAGAGATCATGGCGGTGGAACCTGCCACTCCCACGTATCTCAAGTGGTCTGAAGTCCCCATTACTTTCTCAAGGGCGGATCAGTGGAGCAACTTTGCCAATCCTGGCCGGTATCCTCTAGTCTTGGATCCAGTCGTGGCGCAAGCCAGATTGACCAAGGTGCTCATTGATGGCGGAAGTGGACTCAACATCATCTTCGCCAAGACTTTCACCAAGATGGGACTAGACATCACCCAGTACTTGAAGCCCTTGGACTCCCCATTCTATGGCATCATCCCTGGCAAAGCTGCAATTCCCCTGGGACAAGTCACATTACAAGTAACCTTTGGCACGACGGCCAATTTCAGAACCGAGTACATCAAGTTCAAGGTGGCTGATTTTGACACTACGTACCATGCGATCCTCGGGCGTCCAGCCCTCGCTAAGTACATGGCGATTCCACATTACATGTACCTCGTCCTCAAGATGCCAGCTCCCAATGGAGTTCTTTCCCTAAAAGGAGACCTCAATATCTCTCACGACTGTGATGTCGAAGCCGTGGAGTTTGCAGCTGTGTCACTAGTTCCTTCACTAGTCGAAGGAAGAGGGTTCAGAAGTCCCTGCCAAGAAGTCTACAAGCACGAGTTTCAAGCCCTCTGAAGAAGTGCAACTCAAAACTGTAGATCTTGAGATGGGCGACTTGTCAAAAACTGCCCTTATAGGGGCAAGTTTAGATTGTAAATAGGAAGACGCGCTCATCAAGTTCCTTCGTGCTAATAAAGATATATTTGCTTGGAAACCATCTGATATGCCTGGTGTTCCTAGGGAGCTTGCCGAGCACAACCTCAATGTCAAGAAAGACGCGAAACCCAAACGTCAACGGTTACGACACTTCGACCAGGAACGGCGCAACGCCATCAAGGCGGAGATAGCAAAACTACTCGCGGCTGGCTTTATCAAAGAAGTCTTTCATCCCGAGTGGTTAGCCAATCCAGTCCTGGTTCGAAAGAAAAACAACAACGAGTGGCGTATGTGTGTTGATTATACAGATCTCAACAAACATTGCCCTCCAGACCCTATGGGCCTCCCACGAATTGATGAAGTCGTGGACTCTACTGCAGGGTGTGCATTGCTATCCTTCCACTCGACACCGCGATACACAGCCTCGCGGTAGGGACAACAACCCTGATAATGACCCTTCAGATGATGGTGATGATGGTGATCGTCCCCCCCGAGGCCGTGATCGCAATCATGGAGGCAACAGGGGACGCCGGGACCCTGAACCGGATCTTGAGATGGGCGACTCGTCCAAAACTGCCCTCATAGGGGCAAGTTTAGATTGTAAATAGGAAGACGCGCTCGTCAAGTTTCTTCGTGCTAATAAAGATATATTTGCTTGGAAACCATCTGATATGCCTGGTGTTCCTAGGGAGCTTGCCGAGCACAACCTTAGTGTCAAGAAAGACGTGAAGACCAAAAGGCAACGCTTATGACGCTTCGATCTAGAACGACGCAACGCGATCAAGGCAGAGATTGCCAAACTACTCGCAGCTGGCTTCATCAAAGAAGTTTTTCATCTAGAGTGGTTGGCTAGTCCAGTCCTAGTCAGGAAGAACAACAACAATGAGTGGCGCATGTGTGTTGACTACACAGATCTCAACAAACATTGCCCTCCAGACCCCATGGGTCTCCCACGCATTGCTCAAGTCGTGGACTTCACAACTGGGTGTGCACTACTCTCTTTCCTCGACTGCTATTCAGGCTATCATCAGTTAGCCTTGAACAAAGAGGTCAAGACTTCATTCATTAATCCTTTTGGGGCATTCTGTTACACGACCATGTCGTTCGGGTTGAAAAATGCCGGTGCTACGTATCAACGAGCCATGCAGAAGTGTCTTTCTTCTCAGATCGGCACTAACGTAGAGGCATATGTTGATGATGTGGTGGTCAAGACAAGGGATCTAGAGAACTTCATCGCCAACTTACAAGAGACATTTGACAATCTCAGGACGTTTCGTTGGAAGCTAAACCCGACTAAGTGTGTCTTCGGTGTTGCCGGCAAACTACTCGGGTTCATTGTAAGTCACCGAGGTATTAAAGCTAACCCTTCAAAGATTATGGCCGTCCTCAACATGGAAGCCCCGAAGAGTATGAAGGAAGTTCAGCTATTAACCGGATGCATTGCAGCACTCAACAGATTCATCTCAAGACTTGGAGAAAAGGACCTTCATTTCTTCAAGCTGCTTAAACAGCATGACAAGTTTACCCGGACTGACGAAACCAATCAAGCCTTTGAACAACTCAAAGCTTACTTGACTACTCCGCCAATACTCATTGCTCCTATCAAAGGTGATCATCTGTTCTTATACATTGCGGCTACTACACATGTAGTCAGCACGGTCATCGTGGTTGAGCGTGAAGAGGAGGGTCATGTTTTTCCAGTACAGTGGCCGGTATATTATATCAGCGAAGTACTCTCTGCATCCAAGATTCGCTATCCTCAAGTCCAGAAGCTTCTTTACGCGGTTTTCATCACCTCCAGGAAATTACGACATTATTTCCAAGCATATCCAATAACTGTGGTGACAAAATTCCCTTTAGGTGAAATTTTTGACAATCCTGATGCAACTGGGCGGATAAGTAAGTGGAAGGCAGAGATTGCAGCGTATAATCTCGATTTTGCTCCACAGACAGGTATCAAGTCTCAGGCCCTTGCAGACTTAACGGTTGAGTGGATGGAAACTCAATACTCCAGAACAGCTACTCGTCCGGAGCACTGGGTCATGTACTTCGATGGGTCCTTAAAGCTGGAAGGCGGTGGAGCTGGAGTTTTGTTGATTTCGCCCCAGGGGAGAACAACTCAAATATGTTTTGCAGATTCTCTTTCAAGTCATGAACAACGAAGCTGAGTATGAAGCCATGCTGCACGGGCTTCGCCTTGCAGCATCTTTGGGTATCAAGCACTTAAGTGTATATCGAGACTCTGCAGTGGTTATAAATCAAGTCAACAAGGACTGGGATGCTACTAAAGAGACAATGGATGCATATGTCAAGGAGGTTCGCAAGCTTGAACGTCACTTCCTTGGACTGGAATTCCACCATGTCATTCGTAATTACAATGTAGCTGTTGATGCTTTATCAAAATTAGGCTCGCGGCTCGCGGATGTGCCGGTAGAAATCTTTGTTCACGAGTTACATCATCCATCTATCAAAGAAGCAGCCCTTGATGACAATCTGACAATTCAACCACAACTAGACCGCTAGGTTATGGTTATCGACACCAACTGGATGACTCCGTTCATCGAGTACTTAAGGGACCACAAAGTACCAAACAACAAGAGAGAACAAGCTCGTATCAAGCGTAGAGCCACAAATTATGTGGTGGTTAATAACACGCTTTATCGACGTGGGGCATCTGTCAACGTACCAATGAAGTGTATCATTGTAGATGAAGGCATAGCCTTACTTCAAGAAATCCACAGCGGTGTTTGTAGTAATCATGCAGCTTCACGCATTCTGGTTGGCAAGGCTTACAGAGCAGGGTTCTTTTGGCCATCTGCTAAAGCAGACACAGAAGATATTGTAAAGAGATGTCAAGGTTGCCAGTTTTTCGCTCGACAAGCCCATGTCCCAGCTCATGAGCTCAACATGATACCGCTCTCTTGGCCCTTCGCTTGCTGCGGCCTGATTTAGTCGGTCCTTTAGCTAAAGCTCCTGGTGGATTCGAGTGGCTTGTTGTAGCCATCGACAAATTCACCAAGTGGATTGAATTTCTGCCTTTGGTGAACCCACGGGCGGACAATTTAATCAAATTCTTCGACGGCATCATTCAGAGATTTGGCGTACCTCATGAGATCATTACTGACTTGGGATCGGTTTTTACCAATGAAGCATTCCAAGACTATTGTGCGAAGTACTCGATCGAGACACACTACGGTTCGGTCGCTCATCCATGTCCCAATGGACACGTCGAGAAGGCTAATGGTTTGGTGCTGCAAGGATTAAAACCCAGATTATATGACCCTTTGAAGAAATATGGCGGCAAGTGGGCTCAAGAATTGCCAGCAGTACTCTTGGGGCTACGCACACAACCAAGTCGTGCGACCGGGCAAACGCCTTACTTTCTAGTCTACGGGTCCGAAGCAGTGCTTCCTGCTGAACTCCTTTGGAACGCCCAACGACTAGAAAATTATGATGAACAAGTCGCTCAGCAAGAGCGCTTTCAGGATGTTGATGGTGTCGAAGAGGCTCGAGTGGCAGCTCTCATCCAGAATACACGCTATCTTGAAGGCTTACGGCGTTATCATCAATGCTCAGTCCAGCCTCATTTCTTTGTCATAGGAGACTTGGTGCTACGGCGTATTCAAAAGGCTGATGGCTTACACAAGCTCATATCACGATGGGAAGGTCCATTCCTTGTAAAACAATTAATTGGGGCTGGAACCTATCATCTCTGTTGGCGGTCGTTACAGACCGATTTCTGACCTCCAACCGAGTATAAAATGAACACAATGGAGACACACATCATAGCTATAGGGCTTATCACTGACTATTTCCACGAGTTTTGGTGATTGTCCATTGTGCAGGTACAAAATGGAGAAATACGTGCTATAGGGGACGGAAATGACCGATTTAGCCGAACGACAAGATTCAGCCGGTTACCCTCCTTAGCCGTACACGCCATCGGGAGCCATTCTTGTTGACCAACACTCAAGCAGCGACTGGGATGACACGTGGACGACCGCCACCTCATCCTGGGCCGAAACAACACGAAGCCAAGTACCAGGAGCTAACCAGGAGGGCCCATAGGGCAGAGGCTGCACGGGGGAGCGCTGCCAGGCCATAGGGCCAGTTCGGCCGAACGGCCCAATTCGGCCGAACCGCCCCCAGAGCTCCACCGCCTCAGCAACCGCCTCGGCACCAAGGCGGTGCCACGTGCCCGTTCGGCCGAACACCCCGGTTCGGCCGAACCGGCCTCTTCGGCCGAATGGCCCGGAGCCGCCTCTGAGGTGCCTTGGCTGCCACTCTGCCTTCCACCGCCCTTGGCCACTATAAATTGAGGCCCCTGGTCTCCTACAAAAGACACACAACACAAGAAGAAGAGTAGGCATCGCTAGGTTCCGCCACTCATATAAGTAGAAATAGGGAGAGAGGAGAGGTGAGTGTCCCGGAGAGGAGCCGGAGTGTCGGCCCCTCTTCAAGCTGTACCTCTATGGATGCGGCTCTTCTTCGAGTAACATCCGGATTTTGTCTGGTAACTCTTGTATCTCTCTCTGATTAATTGAGCATTCAGTTCTTACTTTTATATGCTTGCTGGTTCTTCGTTCAATGCTTAGTTGATTGATATAACTGTATACTAGTTGCTTAGCTTGGGTGCTTATCTTTCTATAGGAGATAAGTATTAGTTGACTAGTGTAGGCGTGGTGCCTATACTTGAGACTAACTTAGTTTATTCCCGTTGCAATGGAGGTGGTAGCCGTAAGGTGGTGACAGCCCTTCCGGTCTTTGTAGTCCATCACATTAGTTCCGGTCCGTAGGATCCCCCAGTTCGGATCTGATGACACCCCTTCTCATCCATTTCTGTGTGTCATAGGTTCCGTTGTCCTGAAGCAAGTATCTATCTGTATCCTCTGATCTGCTCGATCAATCAGTAGAATACCTTTATCAGACTCGTACCCTCTCTACCCTCCTATCACTCCTCTTCTCTCTTTGTTGTTGTCATCCACCTCATCCATACCATTCACTCCATTCCATCTACCTAGGACAACTTTGTTTAGAATCAGTCCACTTCTCGTTCTCCGTGGAAATCGATACCTTGGAATACTCCCGGGTGAAAGCTACATCGGTATCTGTCCGCTTGCGGATTTATCTGTAGGCCGTAAGGAGTGCCAACAAGCTTTCTGGCGCTGTTGCCGGGGACCGGTAGCTGTTCTGATTCCGAACCCAAGTTATCCGTGTATCCCACCACCATCCACTACATGGATTCCACTCTCACCTTACGTCAACACTCGGCTCCAACGGGCGATTGTTTGGAGCCACCACCATCATCACATCCCGTATCCACACCCGGCTATGAGCTGCGTCCCGGCTTCATAGCCATGGTTCGAGATCAAACGTTCTCAGGAACGAATGCTGAGAGTCCATACGCGCATTTGCGCGAGTTTGAGCAACTCTGTTCGTGTCTCGTCATTACGGGCATGACACAAGAGATGCTTAAATGGAAGCTATTCACGTTCTCATTGACGGGAGGAGCAAAGAAATGGTACTCTCTAACTGTCAGAAATATGGAAGGGAGCTGGGAGACTCTTAGAGAGAAATTCTGCTTAAATTTCTTCCCAACTTCCAAGGTAGCCAGCCTCCGAATCGAAGTTCTTACCTTTAAACAATTAGAGGGAGAATCGTTAGGAGCTGTCTGGGCTCGTTTCAAGCAAATACTAGCCTCAGGAGCGGACCTAAGTCTACCAGAACCTGTTGTTTTATAACACTTCAGCCTTGGCCTCTGTCCTGTAGCCACCACTTTCTTGAACTCCGCTTCAGGAGGGTCGTTCTCTCATTTCACTCCCAGTGAAGCAAGGGTAATCCTGGATCGTATCTTGGATGACACTCCCTACACTGGAGTCTATGATGAACTCCCCGATGAAGAAGAAGACCAGCCTAAACATGAAGAGTCAGTACTAGTCCAGTCCAAATCTATTAGCTCTTCCATTCCTTCGGTACCCGAAGCTCATTTCAAACCACAACCACATTCTAGCCCGGACCATTATGATTCAATTTACACCACTCTCTATGATTTTGACGATAATCTATTCGAAGACATTGGGAGTGCAATAAGTTTCCCACGAGAACATGCGGCCGTCAACCCCTCTGCGCCACTCCTCACCGTGAGGCACAGTCTCGTGTTAGGCAGCATGGCCCAGGCACCGAGAATGACGTACGCCTATGGAGTCACACCATAGGGGGGTCAATGGCGTCCAACGCGCGGGTATTGCACCCAATAATGCACAATCATTGACATGGTAACACCAGAAGGTGTAACTACAGCTAACCAGTCATTACTGGAGCGAATCAGCGCAGTGCCTAGACAAATTACTGATTTTTGCAAGAATACCATGAAAGAGTGCGTCAATCAACTGTTAGCGATGGTGAAGGCACACAATCCAGACGCCAAACTCGAAGTCGTAGAGCTTCCAGAGGGAATGGACATTGAAGCGTTCGGTGGCGACAGGCTCCTGGGTTGCCGCTTTAAGAACCGGACCTTACGGAGAGACACTAGAGCAAAGCACACAACACATGCTCTAGCTCCCTAAACCATGTTGCTAAAAAGCAAGTTTTATCGTCATGTCAAAGTGAACCATTAAGTCAAATTTATCAATTAAATAATAGTGATAGTAGCTGCGCGTAGCAGAGATTCTACCCATATGCATAAACCCAAGGTAAACAAGGACAGGATAATCAAAACTAGGTACAACCTTAAAGGTACATCAATTTAGACACATGCATGTATGAAATAAATGATTAAAGGTTGTGTAGGTAGCAAGGATTGTCCGTGCTATAACTTGCCTCAATCCATAGTATCTCTGGTCAAAGTATTCACTCTTGTTCTTGCAATCTCTTGATGGCGTCCTTCTACTCGCAGCAAACATCGAGCACAACATGTAGCTAAGCAAGCAAACAAACAATACACAACTAAGAACAGTACACCAATCAAAGGGAAAGCATTAAAAGAGCGCGCTAAAGGATAGGGCTTGGTTTGGTGATCACGTGAGCGTAAGGATCGTTGAAAACGGAGCATTTTATTCAAAAAACTAATTACTTAAATATTAATCATGTTAACATTAATATGAAAAACCAGAGTATAAACCTTAATTAGATTTTAATTTAGAAAACACATTTAGGTAACATTTAATCAACTTAATGTTAAATAAAAATTCAGAAATATGTCACATGGTAAATAACAGTACTAGATCGTAGTTTGAGTCGTTATGAAGCTAACGCAACAAGAACGAGTTGAATCGGAGTTAAAACGGAACGGGCGGCGGCAGCGCTGCGCTTTGCGCCTGGCGGCGGGGAAAGCCAGATGGGCAGGGGGCACGCGGAAGCTGGGCCGGGGCGCGCGAAAGCTGGGCCGGGCGGAAAACGAGTGGGCTGGAGCGACGCTGGACTGGCGAGGGGTGGGCCGACGCGGGCGAGCTGGGCCGCGGAGCTGGCCGAATCGGCGGGAGAGAGGGATGGGCCGGCTGCGAGCGCTGGGCCGCGACTGGAGCTGGACCGAGTGGAGGAAAAGGAGGCGGGCCGTGGGGAAGAAGGGAAACGGGCTGGGCTGGCTGCGGAAGAAAAAGAGAGGAGGAGCAAAAACGAGCCGTAGGAAAAGATCAGGGGGCGAATTCGAACTCAGGCCGAAACAACTTTTCTATAGCTCAGAACAATGCGATTCGATCTATGGGGTAAACAGGGTTGGAGGGATCTATTTGCAATTAAACCTAAACTTCAGGGGCTAGCAAAGGTTTCCGCGAGACACATAGAATAGAGGCCGCAAAAAGGTGAAAAGCTAGGGTTAGATCTGTAAAAGAGCTCGGGCTGGGTTTATGTGCTAGGATCAAACAATCTCCAGGGGGTTTTCCGCAAAATTTCCGAGACACATGAATGGAGCTAAAGGTTATAAGATTCTCCAGGGGCTCTGCTGGTGGCGGTGCCGGTGCTCCGGCGACCTAGGGTGGCGGCGAGCTAGCGCAGGGGGGTAGAGAAGGTCGAGGGGGTCCCGAGGAGGTGCTCACCAACGGCGGGCAGGGGCGGCGCTGGCCGGAATTTGGCCCGCGGCGGAGACCATGGCCGGCGGCGAGGGGCTCGCGTAGCGGAGCTCCTCCGGCGGTGAAGAGGCGATGAGGCGGTGTGGATGGCGTGCGGCTCATCGAGGGGAACATCCTGGTGACGGCGTTCCTCGCCGGTGATGACCGAGGTGGCCGGATTCCGGTGAGGACGGCGACTATAAATTCCCTGTAAATTTAAACAAAGCTTGGAAAATTTTAGAAATTAAGAAAATTATTGTATTAATTACGTTAAAAACTCACAGCCCAAAATTCGAAAATTTTGGGGTGTGACACCATGGAGAGCCTGAAGGAGGAGCTGGCGCTGGCGAAGCAGAGGATCAACCACCTAGATGAGAAGGTGGCGGAAGGTGAGCTCGCACGCATGGAGTGGGAGGACAAGATGGAAGTCCCCCACAGGGCCCTGTGTGCGAAGCTCAAGAGGCTTTTCAAGGCCACGGGACACAAGGATCTCTATGGACCACCTACAGAATAGTGTCTCGTGGTACTTTCTTTTAGATAGAGCACCATTAGTTTAGTTTGGTTTGCTATTTGTTTATTTAATTTATTTCTTTAGATCAATGTTTAGGGTGGTCTGAATTTTATTTCCCTTCCATTTGTTTGTTTCCAAATCTTAGTTCGATGAATAAATAAACTTTGAGTTGTTTGCAAAAAGAATAAAATTAACGCTCCGGCTGGTGCATTTGAGCCACCCGGAGTATGCCATGACTAACAGAGAAGTACTTGAGCACAGGACGACACAGGAGCCACACTGCACGATGGAACACGCACCGAGCCAGTTCGGCCGAACCGGCCCGTTCGGCCGAACCAGCCCGGCTGCCCCCCTTCACGCACCTGCACGCCGGTTTGCACTTTTTCCCTCTGTCCATTTTTCCTGTGTTGTCACGTTTCGAAAAATTGAACTATGCATGCCTCACATCATTTAAACGAAACGAACTCGGTTGTTCTTTCATGCCATGAATTTTTGCCTCTTGTTTATTTCGAACCAAGTACCTATTGCCTGTGAAAATAACTCATGATAGGAACCCCCCTGATCTAGGTTGTTGATTGTTGTGATATGTCTCGATAAAACAATCAATTGTGTATTCCATCATTCGGGAGGATTTACATTTTTGAAAATATAAAATGATACCCTATCCCTTCATCCTGTCCACAAATACCACTTGACATAAATACTTGAGAGTTTAC
>OAMR01000547.1:253596-283242 GCA_900205405.1 Echinochloa crus-galli | reverse complement strand
GCACATAGCTTCACAATGGCTTTCCGCACGTTTACTGGTAGCACACCCTGTCTCTTATACACATCTTATTCAAAATTTGATGTAATTAAGCACATGTTGTCAATGCCAATTTTGAATGGAAGGATTGGCAAATGGATTTTGGCCTTGTCTGAATTCGAATTAAGGTTTGAATCAGCAAAAGCTGTCAAGGGGCAGTTTATTGCTGACTTCATTACTGAACATCATGATACATCAATAAATTTGCTTAACATTATTCCTTGGGTATTATTCTTCGATGGATCTTCATGCGATAAGGGTGGTGGAGCAGGTGTGGCTGTTGCTGGTATGTTGCCTGCCATTCGGGAGAAGTTATTCGGGATGGAATTTGATGATCTTGGCCAGCTGTCGCAAGGTGAGGGTTAAGCAATTTGCAGAAGGAGACTTGGTTTGGAAAGCGCTATTGCCGATTGGAACCAAATATGCAGCATTCTGCAAATGGTCTCCAAATTGGGAAGGTCCTTTCAGAGTGGTTAGATGTGTGCCTGGAAATGCTTATATTTTGAAGACATTGTTGGGGGAAGAATTTGCTTCTGCTATAAATGGAAGATATTTGAAGAGGTATTATCCCAGTATTGAAATCGGTCGGTGATTGATATGTTAAATTGCCGAACAGCCGGCATTCGGGAAGAAGCCGCCTTCAGGACAAAAATTTCCGACAGAAGAAAAATGGCCAGTACTGAATGTATTGTCCTTAGCACAAAATATATTGCATCAGGAGTTCAAGCAAGATCACAAAAGATAAGTTTTATTGCCGAAATTCCATAAATCCCTAGTACAAACTACTGGAAAAGCCTGTTCAAAACAGACTGGGGATGAATGGAATCAGCAATGGCAGCACCATGGCCGTCAAGACGATCAATGGAGGCGTCAATGTCATCGATGTCTTCTGGGTTGCTATTGGCGAAACCTACCGGCATCCTGGAATAGTCAGTGCCGGTGTGCGTCGACATGGCAACGAGACCCGTAGCGACGCCCAGGCGAACGCCATGGGAGGCCACCTCGTCGACACGGCCTGCCACCGCACCAAGGCGTGCCTCGGGTGTGTCCCCTTGGGCGTTCACCTTGTCCGCCAGCTCCTCCACCAGCGCCTTCAGTCGATCAAGTTCAGCATCACGCGCTGCAAGATTACAAGGGGCACCTCAAGTATCAAGCAAGATCGAAGAACCAGCTACTTTTATCTTCAAGAATCCTTTTGTACCAGTTTCTCCAGCCAGCGATTGGGGGCAGAGGCCAGTTCTTGAATGCATCTTGCCATTCGTGAGGTCTCATCAGAGAAGTTTTGAAAGGAATCCTCTGAGACTCGGCCGCAATAATTTCGGAGGGATCTGGATTCCCTGAGGGGCCGAGGAAGAAAGATGCGGATTGTTCTTCGGTGGGGGTCAAGATTTCGGTGGCCAGAGCCTATCGAGGGCAGAAGAGGGGCAATTCGGAGATTCAAAATGCAGTTCGAAAAGAGTAATGCCGAATGTGATTGAGGGAAACAAAACTTACTTGAAGAATTTGATCCTGGTTCGCCATTTGAAGATTGGAGCTTGAAGGATTCGACGAACTAGGGTTTGAATTTGAAAGGAAAGAGTGGTTGCATACCTTAGCCGAAAGTTATTAGATCCGGAGACAAGGTATTCGGCTATAGAAAAGCTTTGTTTATGTGTTTACTACTCCTGTACAAAATTTCGGCACTACTTACTACATGCCGAATGCATTGTGTATTCAAAGTTTGATGTGATAAAACACATGTTGTCTATGCCAATTTTGAACGGAAGGATTGGCAAATGGATTTTAGCTTTGTCTGAATTTGAGTTAAGGTTTGAATCGGCAAAGGCTGTTAAGGGACAGATTATTGCCGATTTCATTACTGAACATCATGATACATCGATAAATTTGCTTAACATTGTTCCTTGGGTGTTATTCTTCGATGGCTCTTCATGTGACAAAGGTGGTGGAGCAGGTATTTTATTAATTTCACCCAAAGGAGAAACATTTGAGTTTGTTGTTCCCATTCAATCTGCTGTTACTAACAATCAAGCTGAGTATGAGGCATTGCTCAAAGGGCTCCAATATTTGAAAGAAGCAAAAGCCATTGCAGTTGTAATTTTTGGAGATTCAGAATTGGTCATAAAACAATTGAATGGTGAATATGAGTGCAAAAGTGATATCTTGAGGAATTACTATGAAGAATGCGAAGAAATATTAAAGAGCTTTCGGTCAGTAATTCTGCAACACATTCCTAGAGGGGATAATGGAGAGGCAAATAGATTGGCCCGTCGTCGAGTAAGGGGCATAAGTTCGTGCTTTTAGCAACTGACTATTTTACTAAGTGGGTTGAGGCAGTTCCATTGAGGAAGGTGACATCAGAAAATATGGTTGAGTTTGTCAAGGAACATATCATTTACAGATTCGGGATTCCTCAGGTAATCACCACTGATCAAGGGACTCAATTTACATCTTCAGAATTCAGAGATTTTGCTGAAAGTATGGGGATAAAATTACTGAATTCTTCTCCTTATTATGCTCAAGCCAATGGACAGGCAGAAGCTTCCAACAAGATCATGATTAAAATGGATTGAAAAATGCTGGTGCAACTTATCAAAGGGCTATGAATTATATTTTTCATGAGTTGATCGGCAAGATTGTGGAAATATATATTGATGATGTGGTAATCAAGTCATTGGATCATGAGTCCCATTTGGCTGACATAAGGAAAACTCTAGAATGCACCAGGAAGCATGGGCTTAAAATGAACCCGAACAAGTGTGCTTTTGGAGTTTCGGCTGGAGAGTTTCTGGGATTTTTGATACATGAAGGAGTGAATCAGAAGTGGATTAAGCAGACCAAGGGCACATATGATTTTGATGTGACTAAGGCAGACAAATTATTTGATTTCCTTGTGAAAGAAGGCCGAATCAAATTACCAGAGGGGCATTCTATGCTTCGGACTGAAGGAGTGAAAGACAAGAAGTATTGTGGATTTCATAACAGAAATTCTCATTCCATTAATGAATGCATTGAGAAGAACGGAGAAAGGCAAGCAGCTAATCACCTGCGGCGAGCGTCGGCGCGACTCCCTTCGGCCTCATCGGCGGCCGGGCGCCTCCTGTTGTTGTCGGCCATTGGAATTTCCTCGGAGTTACTGTGGATGGGGAAAAGAATGACTTGGGCCGGCAAGAACTTGGAAGACGAAGAACTTGGTGAAAACTGTGGGTTACCTGGGTGTTTATTTATAGAACCCGCAGAGGAGATCGTGGTCGGAGATCGTGGCGCGCATCCCAAAATTTTATTACCGAATGGCTCCTCATGGGGCTACAAAAACGTCTCCTTATGAACTAGTGTATGGACATCATGCCGTTTTGCCGTGGGAATTACAAACAGAGTCAAGGAGAGTACAGTTACAGAAAGATTTAAGTTCTAAAGATTACAATAACTTGATGATGGACGAATTGGAAGATTTGCATATGATTCGTCTCAAAGCCTTGAAAAATATTGAGAAAAATAAGATGCGAGTTGCCAAATATTACAACAAGAAGGTAAAAGTCAGGCAATTTGCAGAAGGAGATCTAGTTTGGAAAGCAATATTGCCGATTGGTACTAAATACAGTACATTCGGTAAGTGGTCACCAAATTGGGAAGGTCCTTTCAGAGTAATTAGATGCGTGCCTGGCAATGCATACATCCTAAAAACTTTGCTAGGAGAAGAATTCACTGCTGCTATAAACGGAAGATATTTGAAGAAATACTATCCTTGATGAAGTTATTTTCTCCTGGAAGGAAATATTGCCTAATTAATGATTATCCATTGAATAAAGAACTGGGAAGACTGGGTAATTATCTCTACCTCATTCCTGATCTCTTGGATGGAGAGAGAGGGCAGCTCAAGTTCAGGCAAAGATTCTTGTATGTCATGCTGAGGAGAGCTTGGAAGATCTTTTGGTGGGGAAGAGGCTTCTGGCTGAGGAACATCAGGTGAAGCTGAAGCTAGTTCTTGATGAAAAGAAGAGTTCTCCAAGATTGGGTCCATTGAGACTCGCGCGGGCCACGTGTTGAAGCTAGCTAATTCGGCTTGCTGTGTGCTTGGCGTGAGGAGCGAATTTTACGTCAACAGGAGTCCCTGGAGTATGGGAACTCCACACGTTGCGCTCTTTAATTCTTGTTGGCATGCGTTGCCGTGCTCTGGACGCCATTGACCTCCTCATTGTTGCGACTCTGAGCATCAGTCAATCTCGGTGCCTGGGCCATGCTGCCTGTGTAGTACCATAGTGACCACTGTCTTGTTAGGGTGTCTTGTGAAAAGCCTCGTAGCATCCGTAAGCAGTCACACCAAAGGAAGTGTTGATGTGCGTGGTTGGGTGCAAGGCTACATGAGCTTTTACGCGACCGGTGGGTAAAGGGTGAAACCTCTACAGTGTAAATCTATCATGATAGCCTTGCTCAAGGTCACGAGCGGCCTGGATCCTTTTTGATTAGAAGTTGATGTTATTTATGATTAATGTTCACTTCTACTTTATTAATTGGGTTACAACTGGGATTCATATAATTGTAGTAATTTTGATTAAGATAAAATGAATCAACTAAAATTGCCAATGCAGTTCAGCTGTGTCAAGCCTTTCTTTTAAGCCTACATATACCTGTGTTACACTTGCCATTATTCAACAAAATCCCGGATGGGTAACAGATGGAGTGAATGAGACAGCTACTGAGTTTCCCGAGGATCTTCCGTACTTCTGAGCTGTGGTCAACCAGTCGGTGTCCCTGTGGACTTGAGGCTCTACCTGTCGAGAAAGTTAACAAATAGACTTCCGTCGTGTTTTATTTAGGTATTGCATTAAACTCTGATGTAAATCTCTTTTATTTGAGCATATGTACTCTAATTTCCATATTTGTAAGCTGTATGTGTTCTGTGGACATCCTGGGCACACATGGCAGCATTCGAGTTTCTGTGAAAATTCGGGTGTGACAGCGCCTTACTTCCCTTAACACCATCGACCCGTTGGTAACCACTGTCAAGCTAGAGCCGTACATGCTACTTGTCCAAGACCAGAGCCATTATAGTTCTAGCAGTGGCGACAAGCTCCTGGGTTGCCGCTTTGAGATCCAGTCCTTAGGGAGAGACACTACAACAAAGCGCGAAGCACATGCTCTAGCTCCCTGATCCATGTTACTAAAAAGCAAGTTTTAATCATCATATTGAAGTGAACCATTAAGTCAAATTTAACAATTAAATAGTGGTGACAGTAGCTGCGCATAGCAAAGATTCTACCCATATGCATAAACCCGGAAAAATCAAGAACAGGATAAACAAGACTAGGTACATCCTTCGGGGTACATCAAATTAGACACATGCATGTATGAAATGATTTAATACAAGTGAATAGGTAGCAAGGATTGTCCGTGCTATAACTTGCCTCAAATCCAGTATAATTGCAATCATAGTCTTTATCTCTTGATCTTCAAACTCTTCTCCTTGATCGCACTTGCAGCGTGTTCCTTCTACTTATAATCTCTTGATGACGTTCCTCTATTCGCAACAATCATCGGCACAAACATACAAACAAGCAAACAAGAATAACTAAGAACAATACACCAAACAGTAGAAAACAGTACAAAAGAAGGCTTTAGAAATAATCTACGCTTCGCTACGAACACGTTAGCGCAAAAATCGCACTAATCTATACTATAAAGAGAATTAGATTTGAAAAAGGCTGTGTTTGGATCCTAGGAACTAAAGTTTAGTCCCTCAAATAAGTGACAATTAGTAGCACTAAATATAAATTAATTATAAAACTAATTACATAAGTCATATCTACTCCCCGAGACGAACCTAACAAGCCTAATTAACCTATAATTAGCTCATAATTAACAAATTATTACTGTAGCATTATATTGTCTAATCATGGACTAATTAGGCTTAATAGATTCGTATCGTAAATTAGTCCTGACTTGTGTAATGCATTTTGTAATTAATCTATATTTAATACTTCTAATTAGCATTCTTGTATTCGATGTGACGGCACTGAAAAATTTTAGTGCCGGAACCAAACACCCCCGCAGACGTCGTTTGGGACGAGTCACGCGCGGAGAAACCCTAAACCCACGCCTAGCCACAGCCGTCGCCCGAGAGTCCATCGCTCATTCGTCCGTGATACGATTGGAAGGCCTCCTTCTCCTCCCCCGCCGCCGACCGAAATCCTACCCGTCGCCATGGCCCTCGCGCTGCGACCCCGACGGGCCCTCGACGCCGCTCCACTGCGGCGCCCCTCCTCCACGCGCCCGCCTCCGTCGCCCGGTCCCTCCCCCCTCGCGCCGAGCTCGGCCTCCTCGGCAGCGCCGCCGCTCCCGCGGGCGCCGTGGCGTCTACTCCCCGGCGCCGCCGCCGGTTTCCGGTCCACGGCAGCGGCGGCAGCGGTGCGAGGACGCGGGCCCTGCGGATGCGCCGGGAGCAGAGGAGGAAGCTGCTATTCGCCATCCCCGGCCGGCTTCCCCTTCCTCTCCCCTCCGCCACCGGCGCCCCTTCCCTCGGCGGCGGTGCAAACGCGCGGTACCCGTCGATGGTGCGCCTCGCCCGCTGCCTCTGGGTGGACGCCGAGGCCGGGTTCGGGATCCGCGTCCTCACCCCGACCGCGCTGCTGTCCTTGGGCCCACACAGCATCTCCTCCGTTCTCGCCGCCATCGAGAATGCCGGCGTGGAGGAGGTGGACCTAGCGGCGAGATGGGGAGGCGCGTTCCGGGCCCCTGACTGTTGGATCGCCGCGGCGAGCGAGCGCGGCAGCGGCATTCTGCATGCGTCCAAATCGGTGGAGATGTTCCAGGCGCTCGCCGTCAAGAAGGGCGCCGTGGTGAGGGACAACGCGGAGGTCGTGGACATCAGATTAGGAAGGGGCCGGAGGGAGGCGTCGTGGTGAAGACGCGCACCGGCGCCAAGTGCGTCGTCACGGTGGGCGCGTGGATCAGCAAGGTCGTCAAGTCCGTCGCTGGCGTGGACCTCCCCATCCAGCCGCTGCACACGCTGGTCCTGTACTGGCGCATCAAGCCCGGACACGAGCGCACGCTCACGGCGGAGGCCGGCTTCCGGACGTTCTCGAGCTACAGCGACCCGCGCTTCGTGTACAGCTCCTGCTCGGCTGGCTCCCTCTCCCATGGCAGGTTTGCCCCTCTCCTCAACAAGTGCACATTACCACGGACAATATGGAATACAGCACCATCGACGGCAAGGTGTGAATGGCTGCTTGGTTTTGTTCAAGATTCTGTTTCTTGAGCATAAACATAGATGCAGTGCTGATGTGGCGGAGGTTCCTCCATGCGACATGCTCCCGGTGATCTGTTCTGTGCTTGTAGGCGTCCTTCTTCTTCGTCTGCTGCAACAGAGGCGTGGATCTGCCCCACGGGAGACCTATTGGTCTATGTCTATGTGTTCTTGCTGGGATGTGAAGCTCTCCAGTTTGATCATTCTTGGTAGTTCCTTTTCTCTGAGTGTGTTTGTGGTCCCTGCTGTTCCATCTGTGTATCTCAACGCAGTGCAATAAAGTGAATTGCATATCTCCTCCTGGCTCTTTTTATTTGCGTGTAGCCAGTTGCTACTGAATATCATACTGACATATTCATAAACCTTTTGCCCTATCTCACATACTATTTAAATTTGCTTATATTTGAGAAATGAGGTAGCTAATCCCCTCTCATTCATTAATGCTGATTTTTTTTAGTCCAATCCCTAATCAGGTTTCCAGGAAAAATCTCTAACCAGCAAAAAGAACGAAGATGCTTATGTACTCAAATAGGAATTCATGTTGCTGAATTTCTTCTGAGACACTATTTTGAATTTGGCACTTCCTGTACTATGATGGTGAGCAGCTGCAGAAGCAAGCTGGAACTCTCGCATCCAGGTAATTGACTAATCAACGCGCCCTGTTCGTTTGGCCGGTGGCTGGTGGCTGGCGCTGGTTTTTGCTGAGAGAAAAACACTGCTGGCTAGTTGGTGGCTATGGCTGGCGCTGGTTTTCTCTGAGAGAAAAACACTGTTGGCTCGCTGGAAACAATCCAAACGAACAGGCGAAACGCTGGGCACATTGATCATGTTAGTGTTTTCAATTTAGTGATTTGTATGCAGAGAAGGCCAGATGATGACATGGGCTACCGCAAGGCAGGCTTACTACTACTTGTCAGTGGAGGAAGGCCAATCCTGAACTCTATCCTGCAAGGGCACTGGTGGCTTGTGCTCTAGAACCGTTGATGTTTTCCAGTGGGACTGTTGTGACCTCCCATTCTATCTTCACTAAAGATTTCACTCAGGTATCTACACATTTAAAGCATAAAACAAATTTTAGTATGACCACCTGAACCAGATGGGAATATGACCGTAATTTTTCTTAAGTTGGTAAATCTTTGCTTGAGTTACGTACATTTCTTCAGTCTGAAAAGTAATTCCAGGAAAATCATCTCTATTTAGATTGGTTCTTGGTAGATTACCAATGGTTAACAGATAATTAGCATTGATTGTACTATAAAGTGCATGCCTGGGTCTCTACATTGGGTTCCCAAGGTAATACTTTTATGTTAAATTAACTTTGGTATGGATTGCTGTGTCCAAAGTCAAGCCCAATTCTAGGTTTAGTCCATCAGTGGCTTCGTATAGTCCATCACCTCTAACATTGCATTCAATTACTTTGTTCACCGATAGAAACGGTTGCACCGGCATTTTTTTTTTCTTTGCATGCAAGTGGTCGGTAGCAGTCAAATTTTAGATTCCATAGCTTTAGTAGTTCCTGTAGATTTTTTTCTCCTGCTAATTTTAGCTGGGGACGCTGAAAAAGATTGCTGACTGCAACTGATGAAAGGTATGTAATGTTACTAGGATAAAAATTAAATTCTATGTGTAGATTATGCCTACAAGGTATCCAATGTTAACCGATGGACCAATAGTGGTGTTCTGTGCTTCACTAGCCTACAGTGGCACATTAATGTTTGTTGGCGTAACCCTTGGAAGGCACTAAGTTTTAAATATGCAGGCTTCACAGGACTGAATTTTCTAAACTATTTCAATAGAGTATTCAGAGCCACTGAATTTTTTGAACAATGCAGATCAGCCACTGGACCTACTATACTGCTAGACTTGTAATTCGTGGTTTCTTGGTTCTGTGCAGGGTGTACATATTGAAGAAATGATTTGGTATTCCTCTGGAAACCAAATTTCAAAATATTTCATTATGGACATATTTGGAGGAGCTGGCCACTATAGTAGGAACTCACAGCAAGCGAGCTCAATAGGTGAGCTCCACTGTGTTGTCAGTATTTTTTTTTATCCCCTGAGTTTTATGTGAGGGTTGAATTTTGATCTCTATTTTCTCATTATCAAATATATGTAGTTTTTAGGGTCAATGGAGTTCGTATTACTCTATCTAGTATTGGCTAAGATTTTAGTTCTATCAACATATATTTATTTTGAATTTATATTTTGAAATGTCTGAACTGTGGCCCAAGCCCTCCAGGATCGATCTTGGGTAGCTGATATAAGGGGGGTGCTCAGCCTAGATGGTCTAGTACAATACCTGCAGCTTTGGGATGCTCTCACAGAAATAGCTCTGAATAACTCCGAGGATCAGCACCTATGGAAATTTGAAAGTTCAGGTGTGTTTTCAACTAAATCTGCATACAGAGCTTTTCTTGTTGGATCCATCCCCTTTGAACCTTGGAAGAAAATTTGGAAAACAAGGGCTCCGGGTAAATGTAAGATGTTCATTTGGCTCGCCATTAGAAACCGCTGCTGGACAGCTGACCGCCTACAGAAAAGAGGACTTCCCCACCCATCACAATGTCCTCTCTGTGACCAGGAAGACGAAACAGTCCAGCACATCCTCACAACTTGCGTATTTGCACGACAGTTTTGGTTTAACATCTTGCAGCCTTTAAACCTGTCTAGTCTGGTTCCTAGCAGCCGGATCAGCTCCTTTGTGGAGTGGTGGCAAAGGTCAGGGAAGAAATGCTCTAAACAACAAAGAAAGGGATTCAATTCTCTAGTGATCCTTGGTGCATGGATCTTATGGAAACACCGCAATGCGTGTGTTTTCGAAGGATCTGCTCCTAATGTCCAAGTAGCCCTGCAGGATTTCAAGGACGAATCCCACCTTTGGCAGATGGCTGGAGCCAAAGGACTCGCAGCTCTTGGCCAGGGTGGCGTGACTGGTTAGATTTTGGTCAGGTCCTTTATTGTTTTGTTCCTTTGTAAGTGTCAGTTTAGGTGAGATTGGTCAGGTCTTATATCCCCCATTCTAGCCCAAAGTGGGGTGATGTTGCATTGTAACCGGGCTTTTTTCCTCTCTTAATACAAAGATACGCAGCTCTCCTGCGTATTCGAGAAAAAAAAAGAAAGAAGTCAGTGGCACAAATAGAATTGAAAACTGGCACCACATGGAAGCGATATGATCATAAGAGTTAATGGATCAATGTACCTATCCAATTCTCCTCGCTTCAGCCCAAAATACCCTCTACCATGGTGCCCACACGATCCACTTTCTGACCAAGTGCGCACAAAACCATCCAGGCTAATCACCCCGTCACAGGCCACATGGTCCCACGATAAGTGTAGAGCGCAATCAGTAAAGTTTCTGATTTTATGTTGTCATCCTTTGAAGTACTTATTTTTAGCAGTTTCAAAACTCAAAAGAGAAAAAAACTAGATGTAACACAAAAAAATAAGCGCATGTTCTTGACCATTGTTTTGTATCTCCTATGCATATGAAAGCGGTATTAGTGCATGTTAACATGGATTATACATTTGACATATCATTATAGAGATCAATTGTGTTAAGACTATTGTTCTTATGCTTATGAGTTGCTACAAATGATATAAAACATACATTTAAATATTTAATAAGAAAACCAGGAGTGAAATTGAAGGTTCTTGATGAAGTTATTGCCTAATAGACATTGATCTTTGGATAAAAGAGGAAGGAGATGGATCTGCTGACAAACTGTTGTTTTGCGGATATGTTGAATTGGACACTTATCATGGAGGATTTGGATCAAAGTTGGTAGGACGGTTCCATGGAGATTGTCATAGCTTGGACATGCGTTATGCATTTCTTCCTAAAGGCATTGAAACTGTTATTGAGGTACTCGCGGAAGCCAGACATCAATCATATATGAAATTCAGTGCTTCGACCAGTGGTTTTGATGATGAGATTTCACTATATGATGGCATCTTTTGTGGAAGTGGGGCAATGTTCAAGCATTGCATGGCTGTGAATAAGCCAGATGAATTGCATATTGTTTTGAAAACGGATGGCTCGCAATATAAATGGACTTTCAAGGCAGGGGTTGGAATTGCTGTAGCACCGCAATGCGTGTGTTTTCGAAGGATCTGCTCCTAATGTCCAAGTAGCCCTGCAGGATTTCAAGGACGAATCCCACCTTTGGCAGATGGCTGGAGCCAAAGGACTCGCAGCTCTTGGCCAGGGTGGCGTGACTGGTTAGATTTTGGTCAGGTCCTTTATTGTTTTGTTCCTTTGTAAGTGTCAGTTTAGGTGAGATTGGTCAGGTCTTATATCCCCCATTCTAGCCCAAAGTGGGGTGATGTTGCGTTGTAACCGGGCTTTTTTCCTCTCTTAATACAAAGATACGCAGCTCTCCTGCGTATTCGAGAAAAAAATATTTTGAAATGTCTGTAGGTTTTATTCTTGTGCAAAATTTCTGAAATCTTCTCGCTTCTAAGCATACACATTTCATTCCGTTATAGTTACTGAATTCTACGTTATTACTGTAGCATTATATTGTCTAATCATGGACTAATTAGGCTTAATAGATTCGTATCGTAAATTAGTCCTGACTTGTGTAATGCATTTTGTAATTAATCTATATTTAATACTTCTAATTAGCATTCTTGTATTCGATGTGACGGCACTGAAAAATTTTAGTGCCGGAACCAAACACCCCCGCAGACGTCGTTTGGGACGAGTCACGCGCGGAGAAACCCTAAACCCACGCCTAGCCACAGCCGTCGCCCGAGAGTCCATCGCTCATTCGTCCGTGATACGATTGGAAGGCCTCCTTCTCCTCCCCCGCCGCCGACCGAAATCCTACCCGTCGCCATGGCCCTCGCGCTGCGACCCCGACGGGCCCTCGACGCCGCTCCACTGCGGCGCCCCTCCTCCACGCGCCCGCCTCCGTCGCCCGGTCCCTCCCCCCTCGCGCCGAGCTCGGCCTCCTCGGCAGCGCCGCCGCTCCCGCGGGCGCCGTGGCGTCTACTCCCCGGCGCCGCCGCCGGTTTCCGGTCCACGGCAGCGGCGGCAGCGGTGCGAGGACGCGGGCCCTGCGGATGCGCCGGGAGCAGAGGAGGAAGCTGCTATTCGCCATCCCCGGCCGGCTTCCCCTTCCTCTCCCCTCCGCCACCGGCGCCCCTTCCCTCGGCGGCGGTGCAAACGCGCGGTACCCGTCGATGGTGCGCCTCGCCCGCTGCCTCTGGGTGGACGCCGAGGCCGGGTTCGGGATCCGCGTCCTCACCCCGACCGCGCTGCTGTCCTTGGGCCCACACAGCATCTCCTCCGTTCTCGCCGCCATCGAGAATGCCGGCGCGGAGGAGGTGGACCTGGCGGCGAGATGGGGAGGCGCGTTCCGGGCCCCGGACTGTTGGATCGCCGCGGTGAGTGAGCGCGGCAGCGGCGTTCTGCACGCGTCCAAATCGGTGGAGATGTTCCAGGCGCTCGCCGTCAAGAAGGGCGCCGTGGTGAGGGACAATGCGGAGGTCGTGGACATCATGAAGGGGCTGGAGGGAGGCGTCGTGGTGAAGACGCGCACCGGCGAGGAGTTCACCGGCGCCAAGTGCGTCGTCACGGTGGGCGTGTGGACCAGCAAGCTCGTCAAGTCCGTCGTCGGCGTGGGCCTCCCCATCCAGTCGCCGCACACGCTGGTCCTGTACTAGCGCATCAAGCCCGGCCACGAGCGCGCGCTCACGGCGGAGGCCGGCTTCCCGACGTTCTCGAGCTAATGCGACCCGCACTTCGTGTACAGCTCCTGCTCGGCTGGCTCCCTCTCCCATGGTAGGTTCGCCCCTCTCCTTAACAGGTGCACATTTACCACGGACAATATGGAATGCAGCACCGTCGATCGCAAGGTGTGGATGGCTGCTTGGTTTTGTTCAAGATTCTGTTTCTTGAGCCTAAACATCGATGCAGTGCTGATGTGGTGGAGGTTCCTCCATGCGACATGCTCCCGGTGATCTGTTCTGTGCTTGCAGGCGTCCTTCTTCTTCGTCTGCTGCAACAGAGGCGTGGATCTGCCCCACGGAAGACCTATTGGCCTATGTCTATGTGTTCTTGCTGTTATGTGAAGTTCTCCATTTTACAAGGTAAAGATTTATATAATCAAACTGGTTTACCAATTTGATCATTCTTGATAGTTCCTTTACTCTGAGGATTCTATACAAGTGTGTTTGTGGTCCCTGCTGTTCCATCTGTGTATCTCAACGCAGTGCAATAAAGTGAATTGCATATCTCCTCCTGGCTCTTTTTATTTGCGTGTAGCCAGTTGCTACTGAATATCATACTGACATATTCATAAACCTTTTGCCCAATCTCACATACTATTTAAATTTGATTATATTTGAGAAATAATGGAGTAACTAATCCCCTCTCATTCATTAATGCTGATTTTTTTTAGTCCAATCCCTAATCAGGTTTCCAGGAAAAATCTCTAACCAGCAAAAAGAACGAAGATGCTTATGTATTCAAATAGGAATTCATGTTGCTGAATTTCTTCTGAGACGCTCTTTTGAATTTGGTACTTCCTGTACCATGATGGTGAGCAGCTGCAGAAGCAAGCTGGAACTCTCGCATCCAGGTAATTGACTAACCAATTACTCTTTGGATATGATGCTGGGCACAATGATCATGTTAGTGTTTTCAATTTAGTGATTTGTATGCAGAGAAGGCCAGATGATGACATGGGCTACCGCAAGGCAGGCTTACTACTACTTGTCAGTGGAGGAAGGCCAATCCTGAACTCTATCCTGCAAGGGCACTGGTGGCTTGTGCTCTAGAACCGTTGATGTTTTCCAGTGGGACTGTTGTGACCTACCATTCTATCTTCACTAAAGATTTCACTCAGGTATCTACAAATTTAAAGCATAAAACAAATTTTAGTATGACCACCTGAACCAGATGGGAATATGACCGTAATTTTTCTTAAGTTGGTAAATCTTTGCTTGAGTTATGTACATTTCTTCAGTCTGAAAATTAATTCCAGGAAAATCATCTCTATTTAGATTGGTTTCCTGGTAGATTACCAATGGTTAACAGATAATTAGCATTGATTGTACTATAAAGTGCATGCCTGGGTCCCTACATTAGGTTCCCAATGTAATACTTTTATGTTTTGGTATGGATTGCTGTGTCCAAGAAAAGTCAAGCCCAAATCTACGTTTAGTCCACCACTGGCTTCGTATAGTCCACCACCTCTAACATTGCATTCAATTACTTTGTTCACCGATAGAAACGGTTGCACCGGTAATTTTTTTTCTTTGCATGCAAGTGGTCGGTAGCAGTCAAATTTTAGATTCCATAGCTTTAGTAGTTCCTGTAGATTTTTTTCTCCTGCTAATTTTAGCTGGGGACGCTGAAAAAGATTGCTGACTGCAACTGATGAAAGGTATGTAATGTTACTAGGATAAAAATTAAATTCTATGTGTAGATTATGCCTACAAGGTATCTAATGTTAACCGATGGACCAATAGTGGTGTTCTGTGCTAGCCTACAGCGGCACATTAATGTTTGTTGGCGTAACCCTTGGAAGGCACTAAGTTTTAAATATGCAGGCTTCACATGACTGAATTTTCTAAACTGGTTTCAATAGAGTATTCAGAGCCACTGAATTTTTTGAACAATGCAGATCAGCCACTGGACCTACTATACTGCTAGACTTGTAATTCGTGGTTTCTTGGTTCTGTGCAGGGTGTACATATTGAAGAAATGATTTGGTATTCCTCTGGAAACCAAATTTCAAAATATTTCATTATGGACATATTTGGAGGAGCTGGCCACTATAGTAGGAACTCACAGCAAGCGAGCTCAATAGGTGAGCTCCACTGTGTTGTCAGTATTTTTTTTTATCCCCTGAGTTTTATGTGAGGGTTGAATTTTGATCTCTATTTTCTCATTATCAAATATATGTAGTTTTTAGGGTCAATGGAGTTCGTATTACTCTATCTAGTATTGGCTAAGATTTTAGTTCTATCAACATATATTTATTTTGAATTTATATTTTGAAATGTTTGTAGGTTTTATTCTTGTGCAAGATTTCTGAAATCTTCTCGCTTCTAAGCATAAACATTTCATTCCGTTATAGTTACTGAATTCTACGTTCCTGATTGCTCATTGGGCGTAACTATCTGTTGGTGAATTTTAGCCAACCTAAACTGTACTAATGTTGTCTGGCTGATAAGTGGCCAATTCATTGCAACAGAACCATATCATCTTATGAGCAGGCTTCAAATTTTCAAGTCATGAATTCTACATTTAATTTTTAGAACATGTTATTTGTTTTAAACATGTGCGTGCCAACATGCACTCTACTAGATCAATGCTTAAGATGTCATCATTTGGGAGGACATTTAAGTCTTCCAGTGCAGAGTATATTCGCGATATTGAATTCATGGTGGCTCCCTACACTTAACTAACCACAAGTGTGCATTTCCTGTAACGAATATTATGGCCAGCACAACTCTGACATGTGTTTAATCTACATTTATGAATAACTATAGAGGCAGCATTGACAACTGTGGGCAGTGCACAATGTGATTCAAGAGCTGAAGCAATGCACAATGTGATTCAGAAGAAAGCATAGTGCAGAGGTCATGTGGGCCTTCTAATCTTTAACCCTTTCTCGCCGGTGATTTGGAATTTGTCATGTCAATCCTTACTGTCCCATCATTCACTGTGTTCTCACTTTAAAAGTTAGAATGATTATTTGATTTAATCTTTAATACTCGCTGGGCAATAAGTTCTACTGTGGAGTACCAGTTAACCTCATTTTATTCCTTCCCCTGTGAAAATTTAGTTTGGCTTGAATGATCATAATTTTTAGGTTGCTTTCGAGAGGTGGCATCTGCATTCTTCCCACTGTATTCCTTTGGATCAGCTCTGTTCCCTATGATCTCACCCTGTTGCTTCTCAGCTCTGTTCTTTGGATCAACGTTGCCCCTTCACATTCATCTCTCTCTTAATGATTATTGGAAAAGATGACATCTTGTTTCTCCAGGTCTTTTCTAATCTTATAAGTCTCATAAAGAACGGGAATGAAATTAAACGAATGTGTTGTGCATAAACTGTTTATGCCGCTTGCTGTTGAACCCTAGATATGTTAGATATTCAGATCCACTTTTAAATCTGATGAAATGTGAATTTTCCATCAATTCATTTTCTTGCCCCCAGTATGGTCTACATTTTCTCTAGCTCATAGGTCCATTGTGTTCATTTTATACTACTAATATGGCTTAATTTTCTCTAACTTGTGAGAAGAGGGAGTTCTTAGTTATTTCCAGCACTAAATTTGAATTTTTGTGTAGTGGCAGAAATTGCTTGCTTTAGTCACCACTGCCATATCGTATTGTTCAGTTCACGGCTTGCTGTGTGCACTGCAGTTTTATCCCTCAGATCCAGCATGCATTGATGGTAGAACATGTCCTTCACATTTCTATTTTCTAATTCTTTTAGTGGGAGTAGCTTTAGGATTAACTAGCAGCATATGACATAGATAATGTTATGCAGATTGAGATTGAAAAAATAAAATGCATGCATTTTTCTTCTTTGAAAATCCCCGTTTGGTTGGTTTGTTCGGCCTATGGGTAGGATATCTTGTGGTTCATGGTGATCGTCTCTTATCAGGTTTGGTTCGGTTTTAGGTGAAGCTGAGCCACAGCTTGTGGAAGGCACCGATGATAATGACGAAGTTGAATGGAAGGTGACCAAGCGGACAAGAAGGAAACCTCGGTCGCCAAACATTGGGATAGATAGTGCTTGTGCTTCACTCCTAATCTCCTTGATCACCGGTTCATTTTTTGTTTGGATTTTTTGCATGGATTGTCGTTTTGGGTTTTGCTAATTGTGGGAGGAGAAACGATGGTAACTTCAAGGCTTTAGATTTGATATCTGTATGTATCGAATGGCATATTGTAAGCTATATATATGCATAAAATTCCTTGATTGTGTATGTTTCGTTTATTTGGATTTTTTTTGTCTGAATCTACTTTTAGGTTGCATTGTAAAAATTTTGTGCTACGAGCTTATGTGAGCTATTTTTATACATGTGCCGCACCAGCTCCTCTGCAACAAGCAACTAAAAGAAAAATGGCCAGGTGTCCCAGTGATTATTCTACCTATTTAAACAGTAAGCGTTGCATGTATTGTCGGATATGACATATTTATCCTTAACGCACCTCCGAATGTTGTACAGGATCTGGTATATACATGATCCTTTGATTATCATCATATACTTATAGCATTGCTTGCCTCCTGGCATAAAAAATTTATTAACTATCAGATAATGATGTTGCTAGGTTTATTGGAGTATTTTTGAGATGTGATTCTTGCATATTAATGTCTGAGGCACTAGCACAAGGGGTCGGGCAAGAACTAACTGTTGGCACTCCTTACGGCCTACAGATAAATCCTCAAGCGAACGGATATCGATGTAGCTTTCATCCAGGAGTATTCCAAGGTATCGATTTCCACGGGGAAAGAGAAGTGAACTAATCCTAAACCAAGTTGTCCAATGGGTGGAGTGATGGAGTGGATGACAACAAAGAAAAGGAAGAAAGAGTGATAGGAGGGTAGAGAAGGTACGAGTCTGGTAACGAGGTTCTTCTGACTAACTGGGCAAAACAACTCCTACAGGTACTTGCTTACTTCGGCAAACGGAGCACCCAACACTCAGAAAGGGGTGAGAAGGGGTGCTGGTGAACAACCGCAGAAGGCTCCTACGGCCGAGCCGGACGTGGTGGACTACGTAGGCCGTATAGCGCTGTCACCACCTAACGGCTACCACACAACCGTGGACTCAGGCGCAGACCAAGCTAACCTCAAGTCTAGGCACTGCGCCTACACTACTCAGTTAGTACCTATCTCCCTAAGGAAGATAAGCACCCAAGCAGAGCAACTAGTATACAATTATACCAAGTAACTAAGCATTGAACGAGGAACATGCAAGCAAATAAAAGTAAGAACTGATGCTCAATTAATCAGAGAGAGACACAAGATTTACCAGACACGACCCGGATGTCACTCGAAGCTGAGCCGCATCCGTAGAGGTACAGGTGGAAGAGGGGCCGACTCTCCGGCTCCTCTCCGGCACGCTCACCTCTCCTCTCTCCCTATCTTCTAACTATGGAAGTGGCAGCGCTTCGCTAATGCTTCTCTTCTCTTGTGGTGTGTTGATGCAGGTGAAGGAGGGCTCTATTTATAGCTGAGGAAGGACGGTTGAAGAGGAGTAACGGCCAAGGCTGCTCAAGGCGGTGCCGGCTGATTCGGCCGAACTTGGGGGCGGTTCGAGCGATTTGGTGGATTCGGCCGAACTGATGGATTCGGCCACACCAGGCTTTTGGCCCAGTAGTGCTCCCCTGCACACCCTCTCCCTCCTGGACCTTCTGGATTGCTTCATCTTGATAGGCTTCGTTTAGTTTTGGGCCCAGAGATGATGTGACGGTTGTCCACTTGTCGTTCTTGGTCACTACTTGGTTGTCCATGATGTGGATGGTCTTCCGATCATGCTCTACATTGGGTACGACCAAGGGGGGTACTCGGCCGAATTGTGTCATTCGGACGATTCGGTAATTTCCGACCCCTATAGCACGTGTTTCTTCATTTTGTACCTGCACAATGGTCATTCACCAAAACTTGTGGAGATAGTTAGTGATAAGCCCTATAGCTATGGTGTGTGATTCCATTGTGTTCATTTTATACTCGGTTGGAGGTTGGAAATCGGTCCGTAACGACCGCCAACAAGTCCCCCAAACTTAGATCTTTGCTCGTCCCGAGTAAAGAAATTGAAATAAGAGCAAGACTAAGATAAGGGTTCTTTCATGAAATGAATGAATGCATATTGATTACCTCAAACCATTCTCCATACCTGTGGATTTGAAGTGGCTACTCCCTGGATCTTGGGCGGTTGATGAACGGAGCGGCTCTTACAACAAAGTCCGTCTTGATCATCCTGCATTCGGGGTTTTCTAATTTTCACAAATAAATGACCCTTGTCCTTTCATCTCTGATACTGTCACGCTCTCTGGAGTCACTCCTTCTCACTCATTCTTGTTTGTATATTTTCTCTTGTCTCTCAGGTGGTGATCTTGCCAAGACACATATTTCTATTAAGTCGAAGATTGGTTCCTAGAGATTATTTCGGTCACCCTTGATCAAATTGCAAGTTTGGAATGAAAAGCTTATTATTGGTCCTCAGCCTCATGACCCCTTTTTTTTCTTCTCTTTTTTTCTTCTTCCCTTTTGGGAACTCTTCTTTCTTTTTTTTCTTTTTTTGCATACTTGGACTTTCACGAGTCCTTTATTTCTCATCATTCTCTTTTTTTCTTCAAGGAATCACCAAGGCATGAGAACTTCTAATGCGGCTCTGATGATAGATATTCTTGCAATCGATCTGGGGCAACATGACTATCTCCAGGGACTCAAAATTCGAAAAGACATTATACTAGTCATGACAAGCTTTTCATAAGTGGTCTCTCAAGCAAATATGTCAAGTGGATGTAGAGGTATGTGGAAGGGATGAAAGGATAGGGTATGATTTTATATTTTCAAAATAAATTCACCCAAATACTTGAATGAGCAAGAGGTCTGTTTTATCAAGTCATATCACATTCATCAACAACTTAGATTAGGGGGTCCTAACATGAAAGATTTCCAAGGAGGTGGATACTAAGTTTGAAATAAGCAATAGGCAATATTCATGGCATGAAAGAAAAACCGAGAACGTTTCATTTAAATTATTTGTGCAAGGTTCACATATTGAAACGTGGTAACAGAGAAAAACCAAGTTGAGAGGAGTAAGGAGTGCAAACCAGCGTGTGTGTGCGTGAAGTAGTTGAGTCAGGCTGGTTCGACTATACCAACCAGCTTGCCCGAACAGGCTAGTTCGCCCGAACCAAATGGTTTAGCCAAACAGGTCTTCCTGTGTGTTCTCTCCCTGTTCCTCCACTGTGTCATTCCTGTACTCATGTAACATCTGTTAAATTGAGCATTCTCTGACTGGCTCAATTGCACCAGTCAGAGCATTATTTCAGACAATTCAAACTAGGATTTTTATTTTATTTTATTCATCAAGGTAATATTAGGAAAACAAATATTGGAAGGGAAATAAAGAGAGCACCTCCTAGACAATGATTTAAGCAAAGGGAAAATAAATTGAAACTAATGGTGCTCTAAAAGATACAACCACATGACATCTAACCTGTAGGTGGATCAAGCCAAACTTCGAGGTTTTTATTGTCAAGGTGGATTTGCCCAGAAAGATTGTTTCGTTGAAAATTATGGGCAAAGGTCTAAGGCCAGCTTTAGATCTCTAAAAACTCGATGACATCTAAGTCTTCGAGTGGTGGCGGTTCTGGTTCCAGGAAAATCTTCAGCCGCTGTCCATTGACCTTGAAAGTATTTCCATCCTCACTTTTTAGTGTGATGACCCCGTGAGATGCAGCGTCGACTACTGTGAACGGGCCATCCCATTTGCTCCTAAGCTTCCCTTGACCAAAGAGCTTGACACGAGAGTTGAAGACAAGAACCTTGTCTCCCGGTTTGAACGTTTTGATTTTTATCCGTTTGTCGTGCCATCTCTTAGTCCGTTCCTTGTATAAACGGGAGCTGTGGTATGCTCTCTCTCTCATTTCGTCTAGCTCGGCTAGCTGAATCCGCCTCCTAAGGCTAGCTACTGGGAGATCCATACCCCACTTCTTAATGGCCCAATGAGCTTTAAACTCCATCTCTACTGGTAAGTGACAGGTTTTGCCGTAGACCAGTTGATATGGGGTCATCCCAATGGGTGTCTTGTAAGCTGTGTGGTATGCCCACAGTGCATCCGGGAGTTTCTCCCTCCAATGCTTACCCATCTCATTCACGGTCTTTTGCAGGATATTCTTGATTTGCTTGTTCGATGTTTCTGCTTGACCGCTAGTTTGGGGGTGATAAGGTGTAGCTACGTTATGCTGCACCCCCAAACTTGAAAGGTACTTACGGAAAGTTGAGTCAATGAAGTGGGAGCCTCCATCACTAATGACTATCCTAGGAACGCCGAAACGAGGAAAGATAGTTTCATGAAACATTCGTCTAGCGCTCTTGGAGTCTGCAGCAGCACAAGGCAGGGCTTCCACCCACTTAGACACGTAACCTACGGCCACCAGGATGAACTTATAACCCTCTGATTTTGGGGAAAGGACCCATGAAGTCGATTCCCCAAGCATCAAAGATTTCTACTTGAAGGTTACTTGTGAGTGGCATGGCATCTCTAGTGCTTATATTTCCGTGTTTTTGGCAATGCCGACATCTTCTGACAAACTCCTTAGCGTCCTCATACATGTTGGGCCAGTAGAAACCGCATTGCCAAACCTTAGCATTGGTTCTAAATGCACCATAGTGACCTCCATATGGAGCTGCATGGCATCTTTCCAGGATCTTGTATGCCTCATGTGCGGGTACACACCGTCTGAGGAGTCCATCACTACATATCCTGAAGAGATACAGGTCGTCCCACAGGTGGATTCTGCTCTCATAAGCTAATCTTTTCCTGTTTTCACCTGGTGGGACGTATCCTGACACCATGAAGTTCACTATACTGGCATACCACGGATCTGAAGTGGTGACCTTAAGGAGCGTGTTGTCCCGTAGATAATCATTGATTGGAAGATCAGACGGGACTTGCATCCGCGACAAATGGTCTGCTACTGAGTTCTCTACTCCTTTCTTATCTCTTATCTCAATGTCAAATTCTTGAAGGAGGAGAACCCAGCGGATGAGTCTCAGTTTCGCATCCTTTTTAGTCAAAAGATACTTCAGAGCGGCGTGATCTGAATAGACTATGACCTTGGCCCCGACTAGGTTGGACCGGAATTTGTCTATAGCAAACACGACTGCTAAGAGTTCTTTCTCCGTGATTGCGTAGTTGAGCTGAGGGCCGGTAAGCGTTTTGCTAGCGTAAGAGATAGCATAATGCTTTCTGTCCTTAGTTTGGCCCAAAACAGCTCCTATGACATAGTCGCTCGCATCACACATGATTTCAAATGGGATGGTTTGCTCTAGGTCTGTCAACGAAGTTGACATGACCTCCTCTCAGGGATCAGGATCGGGGTCTGCCTCTACTGGGGTGTTCAAGGAATAAGAATACGAGACAGAGACAAGTTCTTTCCTGACCCGAAGCTCTACTAGCTGGTTTGTTGGTGTGTTCTCTAGGATTTTCATTACTGGCCTACTGATAAAGATAGAATGTGTGGAATCATTGGGTAGGTCAAAGATATGGAAATCCAGGAAAAGTTCAGGGTCATTAATCTTAACAGGTGTGACCCGCAAGATCCCTAAACAATCGAGGATCCTCCCCTTTGTGAACCTTAGACGTTTTTGAGATGATGACCATGGTTCATTGGGGAGTCGTGCTCGCACCAAGGAGCAAGAGATGATATTGATTCCGAGGCTCGGGTCGTACCCAACTTCTCTGTCTATGCCCGTAACTTCACAGAATATCCATCGAATTTTCTTGGGCATTTTGACGACCTCCGTTGAGGCTTCCGCCTCGTCTAGCCATTCTCGACTCATAATAGCAGAGAGACGTCCTAAGTACTCCCTCTGATATTCTAAATCTTCCTTATCGGGATGTTGATCCTTTTGCTCTACACGCCGTTCCAATGGGAAACTTGTTGCACTCCCGATGTCATCGAATAGATCATCGTCAGAATCATAGAGATAGGTGTAGAGTGGATCATCATGATCCTGGCTAGAATATGGTTGTGGTTCGAAATGAGCTTCGGGTTCTGATGGAATGGAAGAGCTGATAGATTTGGATTGTAGGTGTACAGGCTCTTCAGGTTCAGGTTGTTTCTCTTCTTCATCGGGGAGTTCGTCATAGATTCTAGTGTAGGGAGTGTCGTCCAGGACGTGTTCAAGGACTGTCCTCGCTTCACTAGGAGTCAAATGAGAGAACGACCCTCCAGAAGCGGAGTTCAAGAAAGTGGTGGCTAAGGGACAGAGGCCAAGGCTCAAATGTTGAAGAATGATAGGTTCTGGCAAGCCTAAGTCTGGTCCGAAAGCCAAGATTTGCTTGAAATGAGCCCACGCACCTCCTAACGATTCTCCCTCTAATTGCTTAAAGGTAAGAATTTCGATTCAGAGGCTGGCTACCTTGGAAACTGGGAAGAAATTTAGGCAGAATTTCTCTCTAAGGGTCTCCCAACTTCCTTCCATGTTACCGACAGCTAGGGAGTACCATTTCTTTGCTCCTCCCGTCAATGAGAATGGGAACAACTTCCATTTGAGTGTCTCTTGAGTCATGCCCGCAATGACGAGACACGAACATAGTTGCTCAAACTCACGCATTTCCTCTATGGACTCTCAGCATTCGTTCCTGAGAACGTTTGCTCACGAACCATGGCTATGAAGCCAGGACGTAGCTCATAGCCGGCTGTGGATATGGGATGTGATGATGGTGGTGGCTCCAAACAATCGCCCTTTAGAGCCGAATGTTGACGTAAGGTGAGAGTGGAATCCATGTGATGGATGGTGGGATACACGGACAATTTGGGTTCAGAATCAGAACAGCTACCGTCCCCGGCAACGGCGCCAGAAAGCTTGTTGGCACTCCTTACAGCCTACAGATAAATCCGCAAGCGAACAGATACCGATGTAGCTTTCACCCGGGAGTATTCCAAGGTATCAATTTCCACGGGGAACGAGAAGTGAACTAATCCTAAACTAAGCTGTCCAATAGGTGGAGTGATGGAGTGGATGAAAACAAAGAAAAGGAAGAAAGAGCGATAGGAGGGTAGAGAAGGTACGAGTCTGGTAACGAGGTTCTTCTACCTAACTGGGCAAGACAACTCCTACAGGTACTTGCTTTCTTCGGGAAATGGAGCACCCAACACTCAGAAAGGGGTGAGAAGGGGTGTTGGTGAACAACCGCAGAAGGCTCCTATGGCCGAGCCGGACGTGGTGGACTACGTAGGCCGTATAGGGCTGTCACCACCTAACGGCTACCACACAACCGTGGACTCAGGCGCAGACCAAGCTAACCTCAAGTCTAGGCACCGTGCCTACACTAGTCAGTTAGTACTTATCTCCTTAAGAAAGATAAGCACCCAAGCAGAGCAACCAGTATACAATTATACCAAGTAACTAAGCATTGAATGAGGAACAGACAAGCAAATAAAAGTAAGAACTGATGCTCAATTAATCAGAGAGAGACACAAGAGTTACCAGACACGACCCGGATGTCACTCGAAGCTGAGCCACATCCGTAGAGGTACAGGTGGAAGAGGGGCCGACACTCCGGCTCCTCTCTGGCACGCTCACCACTCCTCTCTCCCTATCTTCTAACTATGGAAGTGGCAGCGCTTCTCTAATGCTTCTCTTCTCTTGTGGTGTGTTGATGCAGGTGAAGGAGGGCTCTATTTGGAGCTGAGTAAGGATGGTTGAAGAGGAGTAACGGCCAAGGCTGCTCAAGGCGGTGCCGGCTGATTCGGCCGAACTTGCCGGTTCGGCCCAGTTGGGGATTGGTGGCACCCCTTCTCATCCGTTTCTGCGTGTCACGGGTCCCCTTGTCCCGAAGCTAAGACAATAGAGTTAACCCAGTTCTCCTCATGCTGGCTCTGTAGCCACTATATCTCTAAAATAGAGTGACATAGGTAGATAAAGTATCTAGGAGTCCTCTTTCTCTTCTCGTTGTCCTCCCAACTATCTATCGCTTCTCTCCCTTACCTGAGTATCCCTTGAGACGTGTGTCCGGTATATCCACTCCTATCCAATACCGTTATCCCCTGTCTTGTCTAGTTGTGTACCCTTCTCTGATAGTCTTGAATATCTGTTCACTAGTATTCTTGCCAAAGCTTCCCTGCGGAAATATAAATTACGATACCTCGGGATACTTCCAGGTAAAGTGCTACAGCGGTGATTCTGTGCGCTTGCAGAATATTTATATATTTTACTAAGCCATAAGAAAAACCACTGAAACACTCCTTACCCAGTACCAGGATTCCCAATTCTGATATTGGATCGTAAGAAGTGTCAACACGGTGAACGAGCTCGGGAGGCGCTGCGTGTTGGCAAGGGTAAGAGATACGGCTTCGGTCGAGAGACGACGGGGGCAGCAGCTTAAGAAGGCCGATGGAGGGGCAGGGGAAGCTTGGGCCCCAAGGTGGCACTGTCGCCTTGGCATGCGTGTCGGCTGGAGCTGTCGAGCCTTGGGCTCTAGCTCGAGCGGGAGGTGGGGGATGACATGCGGCCCCCACCTGGCAGCGAGGGGAGGGAGAGGGGGTTTGGGCCGGCTGGGGCGTGGACTGGGCCGACGCACTGGGCCGAGCGGTGCTGGGTAGGGCGGTGCGAAGGTGCGGAGGGGGTGGGCCGAGGTGGAGTTGTGGGCCAGGGAAACGGGACTGGCGGGCGTAGCGAGCCGGGCCGAGCATAGGTGGAGTACTGGGTTGTGGGAGTTGCTGGGTTGACCCGGGGGAAAGAAAAGGGAGTGGAAGCGGACCGAGGGAAAGTTCAGGGGGCGAAAATGAACTCAGGCCGAAACAACTTTTCTACGCCTCAAATCAGAGCAATTCAAATTCAAATTTAAACTAGATTTAAATTCTTATTTGAACCACTAGCAACCAAAACTCAATGCAGTAGCATGAATGCAATAAAAAATTTTCTAGGCCTTATATTTGATTTTAATTTCCTAGAAATTATTTATTTACCCTATATTAATTACGAACATTTTAATAAAGGGTAATTTTATTACTAAAATTTTAAGTAGGGCTATTTTAGGGTGTTACAAACCTACCCCCTCTTAAGATGAATCTCGTCCTCGAGATTCGGAGTGGAAGCGAAGTGATGTGGGTACTCGGCCTTAAGGTCTTCTTCTCTTTCCCTTGTCGCCTTGTCTTCTAAGTGGCGGCTCCACTGAACCTTGCATATCTGGATCACTTTGTTCCTAGTGACCCTTTCAAACTCCTCCAATATTCTAACAGGATGCTCGGCATAAGTAAGATCCTCTTGCACATTTAGCTCGTCTATCAGAATCTGCTCCTTGGGCACCCACAAGCATTTCTTCAACTGCGACGCGTGGAACACATCGTGCATGCCTGCCAACCTCTCGGGTGGCTCCAACTGATATGCCACTTGAAGTGTGCGGGCATGTGGAGTGGTGGACACCATGCTTTTGTGCTGGCTGGGGCAAATTTCGTAGTTGAAGGTGTAGGTTATGATCGGTCAAGGCTGAAACCCTTGGATGAATTGACCAAATATGGAGTTTGCACGAAATTTGGCTCTAGATGGATGGGTGCGAATGCTTTGAGTATTGGGTGAAAGGATATTGCAAGTGGAGATTGTAGCACAGGGTGAAAGGATTTGGGAGTGAATGGTGTACCTGGCCGATTACACTCCTCTGGTCTTTTCTTGACATAATCCTGCAGGTTAGTGCACATCTGGGCACAAGGGTGGGTTGGACCAAACTAAAGAGATCGGCCTAACCACCCATTGCACCAAAAAAAATCCCTTTATGTTCTCTAAATTCTAATACAAGGTTGATTCAAATTTGGAAAGGGAAATATGCAAATGCAGTGAAGGAATTAAAATTTTGGAAAGGGAAATATGGGATACATACCGATTTACCTCGCGGCGAGAGCTCGTGTTTTAAGTCCATGAGTGAGACTTATCCTTCCTTCGATTGTTCTTGTCACCGTCCGATCTGGAGAGGATGCTTCGGATGATGCAACTTCTTTATTCCGTCACACCTTTGTGATTTTCCTTGGTGTAGGTGGCGGTGACTTTTTCTCGTTCGTTCGCCCAGTGTTGCCTTATGAGGTTGACCATCTTTGGCTTGGGCGGAGCTGCTTTGACCTATTCCAGGTTATTTATAATTTACTGAAAAATGTGCATACCTGGAATGATTGCTCCACCCTGGGCTTCAACTGTATCATAGCCTTCACCTCCGGTGTGAAGTATATTTTGGGACTTCCCATTCATTTTTTTGATGATTTTTCTGCAGGGGTTAGTCCACACATGCAACCAATATCTATAAAAGTATTGCTCTGAAGGTTCATTACTCAAATTTGACACCATGTCTAATTTGATTAAAGCAAGATAATTAACCTAAGCATCATGCTTCATTTAAAGAGCTTATGAATGTATTTGCGAGACCACATTCAAACCATAGCAAACCAAAATAGATAGAGAGAGCATGAAAGCATCAAGAAATATTCACATGGAGATAAACATATGGCAACTGGTGAACTTTGCTTTTAATTTAGGTGAAAAGCAAAAACCTTTTTCACATACCTGAGTGTGCCCACCGTTGGCATCTGATGATGAAGATGTTTAGAACTGATGCCACGGTGATGGCACTACGCCAACGTGACTGCATGTAGTTGGCTGAGTCCTCCTCCGTATTGATGTTGCCGTGTACGGATACACGATCGTGGGTGTGGCAAAGAGGATCTGCTCTCAGACATGCCAACTAGTGGAATGTCGCGGAACCAGCTTTGGTGCGAGTGTTGAAACAATGGGTCCCAAACACAAGCTAGTGGAGCGGCAAAGGAGCGGAGGCGTAGAGCATGTCTCCTCTCTTGTGCGAAGCACAAAGAACAAGCGAAAACTAGACAGGATCAAGGAACCAACTAAGATAAAGAACTAGGAGAGAACTTCTAGAGCCAGGCTACAACAGCTATAATCTAGGCTAGATATTCTACACTTAATTGTGATATAAATGCAGAATAAATAACTCAAGTAAATGTGGAAGATAAATATATTGAATGCTCAGAGTCTTACATAAAGGAAAGGAAAAGATACAAGAGCTTTACCAGAACTATAGAAGACGACTCCGAAACCCCGAGCAAAGCTCGACCCTGACTCTAACTCCCAACTGGACTGGCCTATTTCTACATCTTGAAAGAGAGTGATTGGAGACTTGCTCCAAGTTGTGTGTGTTACAAGTGAAGTGGACGTCTCTATTTATAGTGGTACATGGCGGTTGAGCTAGGGTAACCGCCAAGGAAGCCAGGGAGCATCTTCGGCTGATTCGGCCGTATATCCTGGTTCGGCCGAATCCTAGAGTTCGGCCGAACCGTGGATCTCCACCGCCTTTGCTCCCACGGCCTGGATTGCTCCCCTAGAGGCGGTATCTAGCTTGGGGGCGGTTCGGCCGAACTGAGGAGTTCGGCCGAACTGGGCTTTTGGCCCAGCCTTAGGTCCTGGGCCATCCAGGATGACTTAGAGATCTTATGTTTAGCCAGATGAAAATAACTGAAAATATAGATAAAAAACTTGCTGCTAATGATAAAACTCTAGAAAACATAGACTCTAGACTGGAATCATTCTCTTCTGCTATGAAAACTCAGCTGAGCTTTAATAAAATGATAGAAACACAAGTTGCTCAGTTAGCTGCATCCGTCCCTGTCATTGAATCGGGGAAGATTCCGGGGCAACCCGAACCTTCCATCGAGACAGTAAATGCTATCACTACAAGGCAGGGTAAGATGTCTTGTAGTATACTCCGTATTAACCTTGCAGGAAAGGATGCACACATCCAAGTGCAAACATCAAGATGGACTTACCTACCAAGAACTGCTAAAAGGGCGATCATAAAGACCTCTCCGGAAAGGAAGGAGGATCCCGGAGTACCGATCATTTAGTGCACGATCTGGAATCGTCGCGTTGATGATGCACTCTGTGATCTAGGGGCTAGCGTAAACATCATGTCTAAGATATTATTTAAGAAATTACGCTACCCTACTTTGTCACCTACAACTGCACAGGTACAGCTTGCGGACTCAACAATCCGCTACCCCAAGGGGGGATTGAGAATGTACCGGTCCAAATCTGGGGACGATATGTCCCTACGGACTTCGTTGTCCTTGATACGGGGAATGAGTGCTCATTTCCCCTTGTGTTGGGCCGGCCGTTCTTGAACACCGCCTGGGCTAGGATAGATATGGATGCGAGAGAAATCTCGTTCCATATCGACGGAAGGTTGATGTACTTCAAGTTTCAACCACGGGAAGGGATGAAGACAAAACCACCCACACCGGAGCAGAAGACCGCCGAGTGCTTCCTGAAGGCACTTATCAATGGAGAGCTGGAAATACTCGGTGGAGAGCAGTTCGAGTGGAACAAGCTGACAAGACCAACAAGTGCAAAAGAGATGGACTTCCTCGTAAAGAAATACGAGGACAAGCAAGCCCTCTGGAATTCTCCAGAGGAGCCGATCCCACCGCCACCAACACCGAAGAAGAACAAGAAGATGTGGCGGAAGAAAGTTGCATCGTCCGAGTCATCCACTCCGGGACCGGATGATGACAAAAGCAAAGACAGGAGAAGTCCTGCTCGCGGACTTTAAAGCTGAGCTCTCGCCGCGAGCAAAAACGGTATGTATCTCATGTTTCCCTTCCAA
>OAMR01000547.1:224090-241609 GCA_900205405.1 Echinochloa crus-galli | reverse complement strand
CATCAAAATATCATAGTTAATTTGGAAAAGCTAGTTAAATAATAAGCATTAATCAATTAATATTTATTTCTGAAAAACCGAAGTGAAACTTCAGTGTATTTTATTCAGAAAACTAATGAATAATTATTAATCATGTGACATATTTCTGAATTTTTATTTAATAGCCAATGTAGATGAATTGTGACTGAATGTACTTTCTGGACGAGTGGAACCATCACCTCAATCATTGGCGTTGCTTTGCCCGCGCGGCTGTCGCGCAGGAGTCCAGGCTGAACTCCCTGCTTGTCGCCCGCCGGCAGTGTGCCAGTGTTTCCTGACGCCCTGTGCGGCTGTGCCTGTGTCCGCATACGCGAACCGCCGATCCCATTGACGTCATAATCCATGGGTCTCTTCCCCCCCCTCCCTCAGCCCGCAATTGGGGAAATTTTTTTCGGTGGTGTTTAGATGTTAGAATTGTGAGGTTGAATTTGGGAGTAAGATGTCACTTCGTAATCATTGTGCTACTATAGCATTTCGTTTGTATTTATGAAAAATTATCCAAAAATTAATTAATTAGACTCAAAATGTTCGTCTCGCAGAGTACAATAAAACCGTGCAATTAGTTTTTGATTTCATCTATATTTAGTACTCCATGCATGTGTCACACCGGATTTACACAAAACCCGAATGCAGCCATATGTGTGCCCAGGAAGTCCACAGACACATATAGCGAACAAATATGGTAAAAATCAGAGTACAATGCTATTATCTCATCATAGCGTAGCGTTTACATCAGAGTGCTTCAAAATAAATCACGGACAGCGGAAGACTAATACATCTCTCTAGCGTAGCCGCAATCCCACAGGGACTCTGACTGGGAGAACGCGAACTCAGAAGTACGGCAAATCCTCCGGAAACTCCACAGCATAATCAGCCTGACTCCAATCTGTTACCCGTCCGGGATTTTGCCCAAAAATAGTAATAACAGCAAGTGTAAGTAATGGAAATTACTTAGCAAGTATAGCACGGGTTATGAAGGCTCAAAAAGGCTAGACTCGGCTTAACTGCATTAGCACTTTTAGTTGGTTCGTTTTATCATTGCCCAAGTTACTACATATGAATGAATACCCGGTTGCAACCCAATTAATAAAGTGTAAGTGACATTAAAGCAGAATAAATACCATATTCTAATCAAAAAGGATCCAGGCCGCTCGTGACCCTGAGCAAGGCTATCATGATAGATCGTACACTCTGCAGAGGTTTCGCCCTTTACCCACCAGTCGCGTAAAAGTTCAAAGGAACTTTGCACCCAACCACGCACATCAACACTTCCGAGGTGTGACTGCATAGGGACGCTACGAGGCTTTCACAAGACACCCTAACAAGTCAGTAGCCGCTGGAGTACTATACGGCGGTGAAAACTTAGGCACCGAGATCGACGTACGCCCACGGAGTCACACCGTGAGGGGTCGATGGCGTCCGGAGCGCGGGTATCGCACCCATACTGCGCAACGTGCAGAGTTCTCAATCGCTGAGACTCCTACACGGGACTGGGTCTAACGGACCTAGCCGACGGGGCTACCGTCCTCGGTGGAATCGGAGAACACCCAGCACCGTACCTCCCACAACGCCGTTCCCCTCGGTAACCACTGCCAAGCTAGAGACGTACAAGCTACTTGACCAAGACCAGAGCCATTATAGTTCCGGCGGTGGCGACAGGCTCCTGGGTTGCCGCTTTAAGAACCGGTCCTTAGAGGGAGACATTAGAGCAAAGCACACAGCACATGCTCTAACTCCCAATCCATGTTGCTAAAAAGCAAGTTTTAACATTAAGTTGAAGTGGATCATTAATACAAGTTTAACAGTTAAATAATGGTGACAGTAGCTGCGCCTAGCAAAATACTACCCATATGCAAAAACCCATAGGAATACAAGGACAGGAAATAAATGCTAGGAATAACCTTAATGGTAAACATATTAGACACATGCGTATGTAATGAACAGTGTATTAAAAGGTGAGTAGGTAGCAAGGATTGTCCGTGCTATAACTTGCCTCAAATCCATTATACAGCTGCTCTAACTCTTCAATTCTTGATCTGAATCTCTCGAACGACCTTCCTCTACTCGCAACGGCACAAACATGCACTAAACAAACAAACAAAACAATATACAACTAAGAACATTACACCAATCAAAAAGCGCGCTAAAGGATAGGGCTTGGTTCTATGGTCACGTGAGCGCAAGAATCGCTGAAAACGGAGCAACGGTTGAAAAGATACAGCTTTCAGATGATTTGTATTTAATGAAAGGTTATACACTATATTTATTTAATTTAAGTAAAACCATATATGTTGATATTAATCAATATTAATGATTATTTATAAAAACATCGAGGTGTAATCTCTATTTGCTTTTAAATTAGGAAAGCTAATTAAATAATAAACATTAATTAGATTAATATTTATTTATGAAAAACCGAATTGAAACTAATTCTATTTTATTCAGAAAACTATTGAATAATTATTAATCATGTTTTCTTTAATAAGAAAAACCGTATAACCTTAATTAGATTTTAATTAAGAAAGCACATTTAGATAATATTTAATCAACTTATTATTAAACAAAAATTCAGAAACATGTCACATGGTAATTGTAAATAACAGTACTAGATCGTAGTTTAAGTTGATATGAAGCTAACGCGACAAGAACGGGTTGAATCGGAGCTAAAACGCGGATTTTATTGAGAGAACAAGGTTGCAGGGACCTATACGTGATTAAACGTAGATCTCAGGGGTTAGCTCAGAAGATTTCGTAGACTCAGTGAATAGTTGCTGAGAATAGAGGAAATCTCAGGGTTAGATCTGTAAAATGGGTTCGGGCTGGGTTTAAGTGCAGGAGTTTAATAATTCCAGGGGGTTTTCTGAAAGATGGCCAAGACACAAGAATACATCTAAAATTTACGTGATTCTTCAGGGACCTAAGTGCAAATCAGTCATCTTCTTCCTCGGTTCAGGACAGGGGCTCGCCGGTGCTCCTGGGCGTCGAGCTCGCCGGCGTTAGGGTGGAGAGGGAGGTCCGGCAAGGTGGCAACAGAGAGAGAAGGAAGAGGGTGACGCGAGGAGCTGCTCACCGATGGTGCTGTTGCGCGGAGGCGGCCGGAATCGTGCCCGCGGCGGAGACCGAAGGCCGGCGACGGGGGCTCTCGCGGGGAAGGGGGTTCCAGCGGAGGAACGGCAACGACCAGTGGCGTGGTAGATGCGGCTCGGGGTGCTGGTCCTTGTGGCGGTGTCGGTTTGCCCCGACCGATGACCGAGGCGGCCAATCGGAGCGGCAAGCTCCGCGGCGGCGCTCGGATGGCGGCGGCGGTGCGGCGCAGAGAGGAGAAGGCGGCGGTGGGAGAGCGAGGGCTGCAGGGATGCGGTGACAGGGCCTCGGGTCACGCGGATTTTATAGGGGCGCGGGCCTGCGCCTGGCATGGCCCGCACGCCGAGATAGCGGCAGCGGCGGCTTGTGTTTCCTTGCGAGGAGGGCGCGCGCGATGGAAAGGCGGCGGATGATGCTTCCTGGCAGGTTCCACAAGGGTCCATGGTGTCGCGCGAGGGTGGAGAAGAGTTCATGGTGGACCTCGGCAGGCGTGCCGCGGCGGCGTCCCCTCCGCCATTAGCGGGAGCTCGGGAAGGAAGGGGGGGGAGACGCTGACGTGCGGGCCCCGGGTGGCAGTGGCGGGGAGCTGAGGTGGGCCGAGCACGGGCTGTGGTGGGCCGGGAAGCACGGGACTCCAGTGGACTGGGCCAGGAGGGTGAGCTGGGCTGGCGCGGTGCAGCGGGCTGGGAAGGCAACTGGGCCGAAATTTCGGGACTGGGCTGGGGAGAAGCTGAACCACACGCGGGGAAGGGAGGTGGGCCGTCTCGGGGAAGAGTAAAAGGAACAGAAGCTGACCAAGGGAGAAAGATCAGGGGGCAAAAACGAACTCTGGCCAAAAGAACTTTTCTATGGCTCAAAACGAATGCAATTAAAACGTGAATTTAAATTGGATTTAAATTCTTATTTGATCCACGCACAACCAAAACTCAATGCAGCCAGCATGAATGCAAGCACTCAAAATTTAAATCTATGTTGCTTTAATTTAATTTAGAAAACAATTTTTCCTATACTAAATTCCCTATAAATTTTATAAAGCTTGAAAAATTTTAGAAAATTGAGAAAATATTGTATTAATTACGTTATAAATTCACATCCCAAAATCCAGAAATTTTGGGGTGTGACATGGACTGTGACTTTAGCTCGGATACTCATAGCAGTCCATAACTTCGAATTCCGGTGTGTTGGGCTCGAGGAACATTGAAAATATTCATGTCATTGTCCTTGGAGGGTAAAAACATAAAGGCAAGCCCTTCCCACTTCTAAACTACCCAAGATCAAGCAAGTGAATGCAGAAATAAAGAGTAGTACCATATCTCTCGCGTTAAAGTGTTGATCTTGATCATGTCGTGTCATTTCTGCTTGTGGAGCCATGAGTTGTGGTAGGCCTTCTTCCTCCATTCTCCAACGTAGCCACTTCAATTTGTCATTTGGACTCCGGCTGATTGGGGATCCATATTTTACCTCTTGATCTCTTGATGGGATTTGGATGATGTTAAATTGCACAAAGTGTCTCTCGAGATTGCTCTTCGATCCTTCCCCATGGCCTTCAATTCAGAATGTTCATGATTTCCTTTGGTGGACATTTCTGCCTGACCATTTGTCTGGGGATGGTATAGAGTGACAACCTGGTGATTTACTCCCAACTTGCTGCTGCACTTCCTAAAGGTCTTTGTATGGAGTGTGAGCCTCCATCTCTCTATGACTCTTAGAATTCCAAATCCAGAAAATGTCGTCCCTGAATCATCTTTTGTTTGGGTTCTATGAGTCGGCTGCAACAGGAAGTGTTTCAACCCTTTTGGACGTCTAGTCCAGGTTCGCCAAATAGTTTGGGAAATGCTGCACATACTCTTAGCGTGTCTATGCATGGTCGGCCAGAAGATATTCTGCCCAACCGTAGCACAGGGTACGGAATACTCTGTAGTGTCTTCCTTGTGAGGAGTGTGTCAACGCTCAAGAATCTTGCAGGTCTTCACATAACGGGCTACAATGGTGGAATAAACCATTATCTGATAGGAATCCCATGAGGTAAATCAATTTCTCCGGATCTTCTCTCAAGGGTGTGTGAAATTGGCCAAGTTTGTATACTATGGACCAGATATAATGACCCTTGAGAGAGTATCATCTCGTAAGATCGAATTTGTATCCTTGAGAGATGATTTGCCAGACATTTTTCTGCCCTCTTCTTCCTCTTCTTGATTTGCTAAACTCTTGAAGGAGCAAAAATCCAACGGATGAGTCCTGGCATAACGACCTTTTGGCCAGGTGGTACCTTAGTGTAGCATGGTTCGTGTATGCTATTACTTTGGCACCGGCCAAGTAGGGTTTTGAACTTGCCAATGGCGGATACCACTGCATACAGTTCCTTCTCCGTTGTCGTTGAGTTCTGGTCAATGCTTTAGATGATGAAGCTTCTTGCATTGATCCAGCGCTGCCACCATCATTTGTGTACCTTGTCACCTGGTTATGAATGGACGGCTCCAATCGTATGACTGGGGTTGAAATGAGTGCCTTTCAGAGGGTGCATAAGTTAATGAGATCTCTTTGGCAGTGTGATGTCAAAGGTTTGCTTCACTCCTGTCTTCTTTCTGACACTCAACGTCCGAGGACAAAATCCTGACCTGTAATTTCTTGTCATAGACTAAGAAATCATAGGTTGAAGAGGATCGTCAACATATATCCCTCAACATACTCAGATGTGGTCCAAGGTGCAAGGTAGGGGCAGGTGAAGGTAGTCTTACTCTGATCATCCAGTTGACTAGATATGTTTTCTATAACCAGAGTGTTTGTCGATGTAGCAGAGAACTAGTGCTTAGCCAACCGTTCAAGTGTGTCACCAATGAAGGATGGGGGTGATCTAGCCGTGTTGACTGTCCTCCATCTGGCAGTAGTCCCATGAGGTAAGAGCATGCATTTCTCTCATTTCGGACCACTGTCTTCTTTCTCTGGGACCACTTGGGCTGACCGATTCACTTTCTTGCAAGGGGGTAGATGACACCCACATGCAGGTAATCGCTGACCTCATACAATTGACTCCCTCCCTCATCACATCACTCAACCATCACTTGTGTAGAGATGGTGTATGGTCTGGTTCCATAGAATTGCGATGATTGCATGGGACTAGTCCCTTTTCAAGTCCTTGTAGAGAGTATCCAAAAACGGACCGATACTTCTCTAGAACTGTCACAAGTTGTCGGGCCTCATTCTCTGTCAGTGTGCCACTGATGATGACTGACGCATTGTGTTTGTTGTGGAGAAAAGCGTACTTCAGGCCAAGAGGCAGCGGTCTAAATCTAGTGGAGGAGGTTGCGGTTTCTCCTCCATGTTGAGATTGATATATCCGCCCGGTTCCACCTTTAGATGAAATGATGAGCATCTTCTTCTGACGTCAATCAGTTGAGCAAACTCTTCCTGTGTAATGCTTATTGCTTCTCGCACTGGGTCTTTTCTGATCTAGCCTTTGTAAAGATGTTTTCTGAGCAAACTAGGCAGATCAGGACATAATCTTCACCAAACTAAGCTGAAGAGTAGCTTGGTTTCCTTCGGGTTGCTTTATTGGCTGTCCAACCAAGAAGAACAGTCACCTTCATGGACATCAAAAATGTGGAAATCCAAGAACACCTTATTGGGCCCCAACTGTAGAGACACAACTTGAATAATTCCCATACTTTCCAACACCTGGCCGTCGATCTACTTTGGTGCTGACAAAAGAAGGACAACCTTCAGATCGTAGGTGACTTCTGGCGGTTCAGCATCCCCAATAGAGCAGAGGAAAATGTGGACCTCGTTAACCACTTCATCCTCTATCCATTCCTTGGTCACTACCACTGATAGGCCCTCAACCTGTGGTGTGACTTCCGGTAACGAATGCCTCAGATCATATGCTCTTACCATTCTCTAGATACTTGATTCTCTAGGCATGAAAACGTGGTGTGTCTTCAATGAGTGGCAGATGATCCTTGGACTTGGGTGGTTCGTATGATGTGTGGAGGAGGATCATGTGGAGATGTAAGGGTGTGAAAAACTTGCTGCTCAGATGTGGGGAAGGCTGTTGGTCTTGGATTCTGGTCAAAGACACCCCGTGTGCTAAAGCCACGACTGTGTTTTGTACCGAGCCCGAGGAGGTGACATTCATTAAATGTGTACCTTCGAGATTTAGTCCACCAACGAACTGTTGCATCAACATGGCCCAGAGGTAATTGTCCGCATGAAACTTACCCACGATCCTCCATGGACTCGTTGCCTTATTGATCAGTGCAAAATGAATTTTGAGCATGAGCACCTTGGAGATACAATAGACATGATTCATCCTTCAACTCAATCCAATCTCCTCCAAACTCGCCTGCTCTCCGGTTGTACCAAATTTCTGCCTCTCCCATCAGAGAAAATGGGAGAAGTTTCCACCATAAGGTGTCTTGATTCAATTGATCTGGGCATGATGAGAAGAATTCTCCTCAAGTACTTGGAGGTGAGTGCACCGATAAACGAACCATGGCTACGAGACTGGGACTGGTCTCGTAACCATCAAATGGTGGGGGTGGTAGGATGGTGACAGTTCCAAACCTCGCAAAATGGAACTTGTCGGATAACTAGGATCAAAGCTCCATGTGGTAAGGTGAAAAAGGCGTACAACTAGAAAACTCTTAGCCTATACGAATTACTCCGCAAGCGCACAGAGACCGTTGTAGCCTTTCACCAGGGGAGTAAGAACCTGGATGTCAAATCCAAGGAATGGTAGACGCGACTAAGCCTAGAATTCTATAACCGGACCCACCACGGGAGAAAAGGTACAGGGGTAGAGGGCTTAACTTCAGTTAGCCAACTCGTTACCCATATAACTCACTATCCACTAACCTGATCCGCATCTACGGCTAGAGCGGGAGGAACTTAGAATGGGGTGAGAAAGGGGTTCCTCCTGGCTCAGCACTACTGTTTTGAAAACACCTGAATGTGATGGACTACAAAGGACGGACAGGGCTGTCACCACCTGCCGCCTACCACTGCGGTTCCGTGGGGTGGAACACAACCCAAGGTAGCTATCAAGCACAAGCACCATGCCTAAGCTATCAGCTACTGACCTCCACCTAACCGGAAAGGCTTATGAGGAAACCCCAAATGAGTGTGTGGCACTCACGCAGACAAGGGATCCCGCAGATCATAGATAACGGATAAATGACTTGCTGAAAGTAAAGAGAAGAACTAGCGAGATACTGAAGGTAAACGAGGAAACTTACTAAAGAAAAAAACTCTGAAGCTTTATTCCTTCGAGGTGGATACAAAGGTGGAGAGGGGCCAAGGGAACCCGGATCCTCTCCTCCCAACTTGGCTCTCACCCAAGCTCTCACCTCACACTCTCCCTAATCTACACTAAGGTAGAGCAACTACATCTTGAGAACTCTTCTCTCCAAAGGTTGGTGTCTTTAATGGAGTGGAGGGGGGTCCCTTTTATAGCCTTGCAAGGTCAGTTTGGATGGGAAACCGCAATAGGGAATCTTGGTGTTCAAAGAGGAGCATGCACGAGAAAGCTGGGGCGTAACGGCAACGGAAGGAGGTCGGCCGACCATGCCACGGCCGTTCGGCCCTTGATCTTCACCATTTGGCACCGTCCTTCTTGTGCACGGTCCAGATCTTCTCCTTAAGACGGTTGCATGTGTCTGATCCAAACGGAGACGGTTGGGGGCCGTTCGGCCTGGGGGAGGCTGATCGGCCTGGCCCTGGCTCCTCTCAGCCCTCCGTTGCACCGACATGCCCCTTGATGGTCGCATGTTACCCATTGAGGTGGTTTGGTTCCAGAAAGATGGGTTTGTCCCTGCATGTGGGTCCTTCAATCCAAGGTGAGGCCTTTCGGGTCCTTTGATCAAACTGACCTGTAGTTCACGGCTAGGATCACTTGGGACTGTGTTTCTTCGCTCGTTGATCAAGGACGTGGCAAATAGGCTCGGTGGGAGGCCGGCCGGCCACAAGGAGGCCGGTCGGGCTGACCCTGGGGCCTTTCGCCCTCATATTCCTCCAGTGTGCTCCTTTACTCACAAATTCAACAAAACTTGTGGAACCCATTAATATAAACCATTTTATCATTGAAAGGCGCAAATAAGATATGCAATGCAGGAAATGTTGGTGGCGAACATTATGAATATCGACCACCAACAGCTGGCTTGGGCACGGTTCGGCCGAACTGCCTATGTTCGGCCGAACTGGGCTTTCAGCCCAGCATCGCCCCCCTGCACTGCTTCTTGCTCCTGGAACTCCCGAGCTTCTTTGTCTTGATGTCTTTCGTGTTGTTTTGGCCCAGGGATGAGGTGACGAAGGTCCACGTGTCATGCATCGTCATCGCTTCATCATCGTTGGTGTGGATGGTCTCCGGTTGTGCTCCGCGTCGTGTATGACTAAGCGAGGTAACCGGTCGAATTGTGTCGTTCGGCCAAATCGGTCAATTCCGACCGCTATAACACATATTTCTTGTTATTGTTCCTGCACAAGTGATACACACAAAACTCATAGAACTTTATTAGAAATAATTCTAAGTACGTGGAAGGTTGCATAGAACCTATTTTATTCCCGAGTATTTGTGGTCGAAAACTATTGGCGGTCGTTACAGACCGATTTCCGACCTCCAACTGAGTATAAAACAAACACAATGGAGACACACACCATAGCTATAGGACATATCAGTGACCATTTCCATGAGTTTTGGTGATTGTCCATTGTGCAGGTACGAAATAGAGAAACACGTGCTATAGGGGTCGGAAATGACCGTTCTGGCCGAACGACACGATTCGGCCGGTTACCCCCTTAGCCGTGCAAGACATGTGGACCACTATCACGCTACTCCGGGCCAACTGAACTCATACCTAGAAGACCGGAGGCCCGATTCCAACCCGACGAAGCTCACTAGTCCACTGGAGACCCCTCAACTCAGCCCAGGCCAAGTGCCGACCTACAAACCGCCTCAAGAGCTGGACCAGCACGTGTGGGGAGGAGAGGCGGTGCAGCACTGGGCTAGGCCCACTTCGGCCGAAGCCTTCAGTTCGGCCGAAGCCAGGAACCGCCTCAGAACCGACCCAGGGGAGAGATCCAGGCCGTAGGGGGTTGAGGCGGTGCACGTGGCACTTCGGCCGAACTCCCTAGTTCGGCCGAACCGGCACTAGTACAGAAGTTCACATCAATGACAAACATCATTCGTCACAGTACATGCTAAATTCGTCATTGAAAAACTTCTGTGACGACTTTATGACGTTTCTAAGATCGTCACAGAACGAGCGTCACATTTGATGCACCGTGACGAATCACGCAATTTGGTCATAGAACTGATCATTTTCTGTGACCTTCACTATTTCCGTCATGTAACAGCTCGTCTTCTATGACTAGAGAACATGGTCACTAATTTCGTCATAAAGTGACTGCCATGTGGCACCATGCATGCCGGCAGCTGACGTGGCGGTGCCATGCTGGCAGCTGATGTGGCGGTGCCATGCTGGCAGCTGACATTTCGATGCCATGCTGGCAGCTGACGTGGCGGTGCCACGCTGGCAGCTGATTGGTCCACATGCCGCAATCTGGCGTTCTGGTTGGTCCACATGGCGCGTTCTGATTGGTCCATGTGTCACGTTCTGGTTGGTCCACATGGCACGTTCCAGTTCTATTACTGTACCTATTTTCAACATTTCAGCCCAAAATAATTTATAGAGCGCAAAAAAAATCTAGCCCACCAAAATTCACACATTCAGCCCAAAAGCATTCCATTGCATCACTCTTTGCATTTGAAGTTGCATTGTCACAATACATTATATCAACCACAAATATTGTCACTAGGTGCAAAAATAGCATATCCTACATTACAGGTAGGATTAACTCCAAAGGGGCATCGTACATCCAAATCACATCCAACTCACTCGATGCAGCCTTGAGCTTGGCTCCAGATACAGTCCCACCTGCACACCAAATTTCAAGATAAGTGTTACATAAATCAGTAGACTAATTACCACTAGCACAAAGCTCAAGCACCAATAAAAACAGCAACATCACTACTGCAGTACTGCACTAGCAGCTTTGCATATAAAACAGAACAAATCTTATATTTAGCAGTCACTCTAGCATAAAAAAGCACACCAATTAGCATATAAAACAGAATTCTTAATGTGCTAATCACAGACAGGGCATTGGATCACTACAATCTGCATCCATTCCATACGACAAAGTACAAGTAGAGAAACAGACCTCATGTGATGTGCTCTGTTTTATATGCAAACAAACAACAAGCAGCAGGCACTAGATAGGCCACAACAGTTAGCCGTGAGACAATACAACTATTAAAGAACAGACAGAGGGGGAGATGAAGAGAAAGAGAGAAACAGAGTCATACCTAGTAGTGATTCAAAAATTTAATAAAAAACAGCATAATCTGCCATGATCAGCTAACAGAGCACCTGCCTGCAATAAATAAGAGGGGAAGCATCAATCAAACACATCAGAATCAGCAAGAGACATAAATAATAAAATTCCAAGATATAATGTAAAATATACATTGTAGATCCTACCAGAAAATGTGCTAATTTAGGAATTTATTACATAAAGTTCATTGTTTAGATGAATTTAACCCAGAAAATGTGCTAATTTAGGAATTTATTACATAAAGTTCATTGTTCAGATGAATTTAAAACAAGAATACTCAAGATTTTAACATAAGCATTGCATATTATCATCTACTGTCCAATGTTCAAGGAGTCAAAGACCAACATATATTCATTAGCACATAGAAGTGAGTTCAAAAGTAAATGCTTGGCCACTCCTTGTAACCATAAATACATGATTAGTACATAATTAGTCACACAAATTTATCCGAATTAGTTGATTTCATGCAAATTAGTCACGCTTGATCTCAGGAGGGTAGACAATAGGGAGATACTCTACCTGTATATCAGATCCGTAAAATGAGTTAATGTGTAAGGTGCAAGTGCCAAAAGAATCACAGAAGATCAAAGCTACAGACATGGAGAAAACAAAATTTCAGATCAAAACTACAGAGAATAACAGTGGATCAATAGATTTTAAATAACAATTTCATATCTAGACTATAAGGACATGGTGTAGACCTATATCAATAGGCATGACAAATGTGCACTTACAATGCCATATATCAAGTAACAGAAGCAGCAATATCACTCTCTCCAGCTGAACAGGGACCCATCTGGTTGCCTGACAAATGCAACTAATTAGATAGTAAATATAAATGGTATTCAACTAATTAGGGAATAGCCAATGCACACATTTCTAGAAGTGACTAAAAATCAGTAATGGAGCATTTGTATATAACTTTGAAAACTTTACATCTACTATTTTAACTAAGTTCAGAAGAAAAGGTCACCATTGGCAGGTCAATCAGTTAACACAGAAAAAAAAACAGAACAAAACGCTACCATTGCCCATCGCAAGTTTCTCTTCATGTTACTAGCGTTATACAGCAAGCTCCTATTATTTTAAAACTAACATATTGGCCCTGTTTTGCCTCAACCTGAATGGAAGGGGTAATTCAAAACAAACACCATTCTCACAGCATGATGCACAAAGCACTGATGCTAACCTCTTCTCTGGTTACTCTAGAGTCTAGTTATCAGTTGCAGAAAGTCAAACGAAACCACCCATACACTGCCTAACCTACAGGAGCCCTTTCCAAGAAGTGTAAAACTTTCAGTGTCAATCCCATAAGTGCACAATTAGCCAAAGAATAGCATAAGCAAGGGTACAAGAATATGTGCAACATAATTACAGTTAACTTTCATTGTTTGAGTTCTAGTTTTGTGATACAAACAGAACACCTTGACCACATATATATGCATTTCTACAAACAGGTGATGTGCACATATATGTGCACATATATGTGCACATAGCAGGATTGCATACTGCACATATATATGGGCTCCCTGATGCTGGAGCACGAAGAGAGAGTCGGAGATGGAGAGGATTGCTACCTGGTGTCTGTCTCCCCGGTGCAGCGGGAGGGGTGCATGGGGCCGAGCCCGTCTCCTTGACGCTGATTCGTATGAGGGGCCAGAACCCTAGCGCCCTCACCGGGGACGCCGCTCCCCGGAGTCACGTGCTCCTCGCCGACGACACCCTCCTGCTGCTCGCCGGCGACGCCCTCCTGCTGCCCACCCCATGAGCTGCATGCCCACCCCATCGGCGCCTCCACTGCTGGATCTGGTGGAGAAATAAGAAGAGGAAAAAGGAGGAGAGCGAGAGAATGAGAGGAGCTCGGATACGCCGATGCGGTGTGGTTGCCAGAAACCCGGAGCCGGGAGACGGCCGCGCCGGCGCGCTAGCACCTCGGCCACGGAGACCGTGGATCTGGCCGCCACCACCGCAAATCCAACCCCTGGCGTCGAGATCCGGTCAAGGCCAAGGAGGCTGCAGATCCGGTCGCCATGGAGGAAGGGAAGGGAGAGGCGGCGAGGGGCGAGGCGGAGGTGGTGCTGCGATGGAGGCCATGGAGGAAGGGAAGGGAGAGGAGGGCGGCGGCAGCGGATGGGAGGCGCGCGGAGGGTAGAGGCGATGGGGCGGCGGGGAGGGCAGAGGCGATGGGGAGACTGCGAGGCTAGGTTACAAGAGGCAGCCGGGTCTTTTATGCACATGAGACCCAAACCGAGTCGTTGGATCGTAGATTAACGGTTGGGAGCAGCCGGGCCTTAGAAGTAAATAGCCCAGACCTGGTTTCTTGGCCCATTTAACCAGATCATTTTTTGATTAAATACAAAAAGCACCTTGTGAAAGAACATGCAAAATTATTTATCTTATATACTATAGCACCTTTTCTACATGTGGTAGACTGCGTATGTGTTGTTTTGTATGAGTTTCAGCTTTTTTGGACAGATTTGCTATTTTTTATCATTAAAATGATTTTCTGCATTTTTAGGTAATATACTCCAAATTTGAACTATGTGTACCTCAAATAAATTTTTAAAAAATACAGAAAAAACATATTTGGACTCTTACATGACATTGTAATCCATGGCTTTGATATGAGACAAATTCAATTGCCTTATAGGTACAATTCTAACTTCTTTCTCCAAATTACCACGTAATAATTACAATAATATCAAAATTTGCTCAAAAAATTCTACAGTTTCATATGACAACATAATTTTGGTCTATGAACTTGCCATAAAAAAATTAGATAGTTTTAGCGAAGTAAGACCATACATTGTTCACAATTGGATACATCCCTCACATAGTTTCTTATAACTCTAGTCTAACTTTGAGGTTTAAGTAGCGCATTACATTTAAAACTCATATGGAACTCAAACTTGAATAGAACCTTATGTTCACCATAACATTACAAAATTTGAAGTTAGATGACCAATTGTTATAAAAAAATATGGTTTATCTATTCTCTTCGGTGAAAGAAAAGAAGTTATATAAAAACGAAATAAAAATGGAAACAAGTATGCAAATAAACGATATGACACGAAAGATCGTAATTTTAGAAAAATTTGGAAACAAAACCCACCGAATTTGGACTTCATATGATCAAGAAATACTAATTACAAATTTTAACTATGGATTAAAAAGAAAAAAAAGATGGTATGGGGGCAACCTATGTGCGCCACGTGGCCCACATGCCCTGCACAGCCTGCTTTGGATCCGTGCGGAAGCAGTTAACCAACTAGATGCTGCCACGTGGTCACGAGATGTAGAATTGTATATATAAATTATCGTCCTTATTTCAACGTCATACTAGCAGTAGCCGAACCGGTGAAGCGCCAACTTTCCAAGCACAAGGTCGTGGGTTCGAACCCTCTGCGCGCACCTTTTTTGTACTGGATTAAATTCGGCCGGCCGCTCGTGGGCCTGAGAAGCGAGCTGGCTGGGCTAGAGGGCAGGCCGCTCGTGGGCTGGAGAGATGGAGCTGGGTCGGGCGCTCGTGGGCCTACGGTGTAGAGCTGGATTAAAATTAGATTAATTTTAAAACTGGATTAATTTTAAATAAAAGCGGTGTAGAACTGGATTGATTCATTTGTGACGATCAGGTTCGTTGTTCCGTGACCATCCTCTCAGTTTCGTCATTATTTTGAGCGGCTTGGCACCGCCACTCGTTATCTGTGATGAATTTACAAAATTCATCATGGTACAGACCACTTCCATGACGAACAAATGAAACGTCACTATCAAATCGTCATAGATATTAACATTTCTACTAGTGCGGGAGATTCGGCCGAACGGCCCGGCACCGCCTCCCAGCTGCCTTGGCTGCTACTCTGCCTCCCACCGTCCTTGCTAGCTATAAATTAAGGCCCCCGGTCACTTGCAACACACACAACACAAGAGTGAGAGAAGCACTGTTAGTTCTCCACTTGTATCAGTAGAGATAGGGAGAGAGGAGAGGTGAGCGTCCCGGAGAGGAGCCGAAGTGTCGGCCCCTCTTCCCGCTGTACCTCTACGGATGCGACTTCACTTCGAGTAACATCCGGGTCGCGTCTGGTAACTCTTGTATCTCTATTTGATTAATTGAGCATTCAGTTCTTACTTTTATATGCTTGCTGGTTCTTCGTTCAATGCTTAGTTGATTGGTATAACTGTATACTGGTTGCTTAGCTTGGGTGCTTATCTTTCTATAGGAGATAAGTATTAGTTGACTAGTGTAGGCGTGGTGCCTATACTTGAGACTAACTTAGTTTATTCCCGTCGCAACGGAGGTGGTAGCCGTAAGGTGGTGACAGCCCTTCCGGTCTTTGTAGTCCATCACGTTAGTTCCGGTCCGTAGGATCCCCCAATTGGGAAATAGTGGCACCCCTTGTCATCCCTTTCTGTGTGTCACCGGTTCCCTTGTCCCGAAGCAAGTATCTATCTGTATCCTCTGATCTGCTCGATCAATCAGAAGAATACCTCTACCAGACTCGTACCCTCTCTACTCTCCTATCACTCCTCTTCCCTCTTTGTTGTTGTCATCCACCTCATCCATACCATTCACTCCACTCCACTATCCTTGGACAACTTAGATTAGAATCAGTCCACTTCTCGTTCTCCGTGGAAATCGATACCTTGGAATACTCCCGGGTGAAAGCTACATCGGTATCCGTCCGCTTGCGGATTTATCTATAGGCCGTAAGGAGTGCCAACAAGATTTTTGGCGCCGTTGCCGGGGAGCGGTAGCTGTTCTGATTCCGAACCCAAGTTGTCCGTGTATCCCATCACCATCCACCACATGGATTCCACTCTCACCTTACGCCAACACTTGGCTCCAAAGGGCGATTATTTGGAGCCACCACCTTCATCACATCCCATATCCACACCAGGCTATGAGCTACGTCCCGGCTTCATAGCCATGGTTCGTGAGCAATCGTTCTCAGGAACGCGCGACGAGAGTCCATACGTGCATTTGCGCGAGTTTGAGCAACTCTGTTCATGTCTCGTCATTACGGGCATGACACAAGAGACACTCAAATGGAAGCTATTCCCGTTCTCATTGATGGGAGGAGCAAAGAAATGGTACTCTCTAACTGTCGGAAATATGGAAGGGAGTTGGGAAACTCTCAGAGAGAAATTCTACTTAAATTTCTTCCCAGCTTCCAAGGTAGCCAGCCTCCGAATCAAAATTCTTACCTTTAAACAATTAGAGGGAGAATCGTTAGGAGCTGCCTGGGCTCGTTTCAAGCAAATACTTGCCTCAGGACCGGACCTAAGCTTACCAGAACCTGTTGTTCTACAACATTTCAGCCTTGGCCTCTGTCCCGTAGCCACCACTTTCTTGAACTCCGCCTCAGGAGGGTCGTTCTCTCATTTGACTCCCAGTGAAGCGAGGGTAATCCTGGATCGTATCCTGGATCACACTCCCTACACTGGAATCTATGATGAACTTCCCGATGAAGAAGAGAGGCAAGCAGCCTGAACCCAAACTCGAAGAGCCTGTACACTCACAATCCAAATCAACCAGCTCTTCCATTCCATCAGAATCCGTTGCACATTTCGAACCACAACCATATTCTAGCCCGGACCACTATGATTCACTTTACACCACTCTCTATGATTTTGAGGATGATCTATTCGAAGACATCGGGAGTGCAACAAGTTTCCCACGGGAACGATGTGTAGAGCAAAAGGATCAGGCCCCCGACAAAGAAGAATTAAAATATCAGCGGGAGTACCTAGGACGTCTCTCCGCTATCATGAGTCGGGAGTGGCTAGAAGAGGCCGAAGCCTCGACCGAGGTGGTCAAGATGCCCAGAAAAACCAAAAGGATATTCTGTGAAATCTTGGGCCTTGGCCGAGAAATTGGGTACGACCCGAGCCTCAGAATCAATATAATCTCTAGCTCTTTGGTGCAAACTGAATTCCCTGGTAAATCATGGTCGTTCTCTCAAAAACGACTTAAGTTTACTTCAGGAAGAATCCTGGATTGTTTGGGG
>OAMR01000547.1:207520-217709 GCA_900205405.1 Echinochloa crus-galli | reverse complement strand
TCAAGTAATGCCTCCAAATCTTCAAGGCATGAATCAGACATCGGGAGTGCAACAAGTTTCCCACGGGAACGATGTGTAGAGCAAAAGGATCATGCCCCCGACAAAGAAGAATTGGAATACTAGCGGGAGTACCTGGGACGTCTCTCTGCTATCATGAGTCGGGAGTGGCTAGATGAGGCCGAAGCCTCGATCGAGGTGGTCAAGATGCCCAGAAAAACCAAAAGGATATTCTGTGAAATCTTGGGCCTTGGCCGAGAAATTGGGTACGACCCGAGCCTCGGAATCAACATAATCTCTAGCTCTTTGGTGCGAACCGAATTCCCTGATAACTCATGGTCGTTTTCTTAAAAACGACTTAAGTTTACTTCAGGAAGAATCCTGGATTGTTTGGGGATCTTACGGGTCACATCCGTTAAGGTCAATGACCCTGAACTCTTCATGGATTTTCACATCTTCGACCTACCTAGCACTACCACACATCCCATCTTCATAGGTAGGCCAATCCTGAAGATTCTGGAAAAAGAACCAATAAACCAGCTAGTAGAGCTTAGGATCGGCAAAGAACTTATCCCTGTCTCCTATTCCCAATCATTGAACACCCCGATAGAGGCAGATCCCGATCCTGACCCTTTAGAGGAAGTCAGGTCAGCTTCCTTGCTAGACCTCGAACAGCCTATTCCAGAAGAGGATCTTCTGTTCTTTACGGAGGAGGAGGAAACTCATCCTCCGATTGAGCTTGATACAAACGAAACTGCAAAACCATCTTCAATCGAGCTCAAACCTCTTCCACCTGGACTTAGGTACGCTTTCCTCTTTGGGGATAAGCAAACTCCAGTGATCATTAGTGATAAGCTCTCCGAAGTAGAAACCCAGCAACTCATCACTATCCTAGAGAAGAATCGATCGGTCTTAGGATATTCTCTCCAAGACCTGAAAGGGATCAGCCCAAATCTTTGCACCCATCGCATCCCGGTCAATTCTGAAGCAACACCGTCTCGGGAACCTCAACAACGGTTAAACAATGCCATGAGAGAGGTTGTGAAAAAGGAAGTTCTCAAACTCCTTCACGCAGGTATCATCTACCATGTCCCTAGTAGCAAATGGGTTAGTCCCGTTCAAGTCGTTCCTAAGAAGGGAGGAATGACGGTCGTGCGCAATGACAAGAATGAACTCATTCCTCAGCGCACCGTCACTGGTTGGCATATGTGCATCGATTATCGAAAACTCAATAAAGCCACCAAGAAAGACCATTTCCCCCTCCCGTTCATAGACGAAATGCTTGAACGGATAGCCAAACACTCCTTCTGTTTCCTTGATGGTTACTCTGGATATCACCAAATCCCAATCCATCCAGAAGACCAGAGTAAAACCACGTTCACATGCCCCTATGGGACGTACGCCTATCAGCGAATGTCCTTCGGGTTATGCAACGCACCTGCCTCTTGCCAACGTTGCATGATGTCCATCTTCTCCGACAAGATTGATGAGATTATGGAAGTGTTCATGGACGATTTCTCAGTTTATGGAAGGACCTTCACTGAGTGTCTGAAAAATCTGGACAAGGTCCTCTAGAGGTGTGAAGAGAAACACCTTGTTTTGAACTGGGAAAAGTGCCATTTTATGGTGCGAGAGGGAATTGTCTTAGGACATAGGGTGTCGAAATGTGGGATCGAGGTAGATAGAGCGAAGATAGAAGTGATCGAGCAACTTCCACCACCCACGAATGTTAAGGGGATTCGTAGCTTCCTTGGCCATGCCGGATTCTATAGGAGTTTCATCAAAAACTTCTCCCAGATATCTCGGCCCTTGACCAATCTCCTAGCCAAAGACGCCCCCTTCGTTTTCGATGAGGAGTGCTATGCCGCATTTCACACCCTCAAAAAGGCACTCATTTCCGCTCCCATCATCCAGCCTCCTGACTGGAGAATCCCATTTGAAATCATGTGTGATGCGAGCGACTATGCTGTAGGAGCTATGTTGGGCCAAACTAAGGACAAGAAGCATTATGCTATCTCTTACGCTAGCAAAACGCTCACTGGCCCCCAGCTCAACTACGCAACCACGGAGAAGGAGCTCCTAGCAGTTGTATTTCCTATAGTCAAATTCCGGTCCTACCTAGTCGGGGCCAAGGTCATAGTCTATTCAGATCATGCTACTCTGAAGTACCTTCTGACCAAAAAGGATGCGAAACCGAGACTCATCCGCTGGATTCTTCTACTCCAAGAGTTTGATATTGAGATAAAAGATAAGAAAGGAGTAGAAAACTCAGTGGCTGACCATTTGTCCCGAATGCAAGTCCCGTCTGATCTTCCAATCGACGACTACTTACGGGATGACACACTCCTCAAGGTCACCACTGGCGATCCGTGGTATGCCAACATAGTAAACTGCATGGTAACGGGGTATGTTCCCCCTGGAGAGAATAGGAAAAGGCTAGCTTATGAAAGCCGACTCCACCTCTGGGACGACCCGTACCTTTTCAGGATATGTAGTGACGGACTCCTTAGAAGATGCGTACCCGCACATGAGGCATATAAAATCCTAGAAAGGTGCCATGCAGCCCCGTACGGAGGACACTACGACGCATTCCGGACCAATGCTAAAGTCTGGCAGTGTGGCTTTTACTGGCCCAGCATGTATGAAGACGCGAGAGCATTTTTCATGCGATGCCCCCGCTGCCAGAAACATGGGAACATCAACACTAGAGACGCAATGCCACTCACTAGCAATTTTCAAGTAGAAATCTTTGATGTCTGGGGAGTGGACTTCATGGGTCCCTTCCCAAATTCCGAGGGTTGTCAATTCATTCTAGTGGCGGTAGACTACGTCTCTAAGTGGGTGGAAGCCTTACTTTGTGTAGCTGGTGACTCTAGGAGCGCGAGACGAATGTTCCATGAGGTTATCTTCCCTCATTTTGGCGTTCCTAGGATAGTCATTAGTGACGGCGGATCCCACTTCATAGATTCAGCTTTCCGTAAGTATTTCTCAAGTTTGGGGGTGAATCTCAAGTTTGGGGGTGCAGCACAATGTAGCTACACCCTATCACCCCCAAACCAGCGGTCAAGCAGAAACTTCCAATAAACAAATCAAAAATATTCTGCAAAAGACCGTAAATGAGATGGGCAGGCAATGGAAGGATAAACTTCCAGATGCACTTTGGGCCTACTGCACGGCCTACAAGACACCCATAGGCATGACCCCGTATCAACTAGTTTATGGCAAGACCTGCCATTTACCTGTAGAAATGGAGTATAGAGCTCACTGGGCCATTAGGAAGTGGGGTATGGACCTTCCAGCCGCCGGCCTCAAACGGAAGATCTAGCTGGCCGAACTAGATGAGATGAGGGAGAGAGCGTACCACAGCTCTCGGCTATACAAAGAATGGACCAAGAGATGGCATGACAAAAGGATCAAGGTCAAAACGTTCAAGCCGGGAGACAAGGTTCTCGTCTTCAATTCCCGTGTCAAGCTTTTTGGTCACAGGAAGTTAGCGAGCAAATGAGACGGCCCGTTCACAGTGATTAACGCTACACCTCATGGGGTCGTCACATTGCAAGACGAAGATGGGAATGCTTTCAAGGTTATCGGACAGCGGTTGAAGATCTTCCTAGAACCCAAGCCTCTGCCACTCGACGACTTAGATGTTGTCGAGTTTGTAGAACTCTGAATACCGTCCATGGATCTCCGGCCCAAATCTTTCATTTCCAGACTTTCCGGGCCAAAACCTCCTGAACCTCAAAAATCCATGACCAAACATATGACAGAAAACCTGGCTCGCACCCCTAGGGGCCCAGAGACCAGTTCGACCGAACCGGGCCAGTTCGGGCGAACTGGCCAGTTCGCCCAAACCCTAGGGTTCGACCGAACCAGGTCCTCTAGCCCCCCGTGCGGATTTTTGCCTCTGGACTCATCTGCAGTTGGTGTTATCCCGAAACTCGCGAGGGAAACATCGGGAAACTCGTTTTTTTCGATCAGAAATCCCCGATAAAATCCGAAGACCCTCTGTCGACTTTCTCATCTCATCTACAACCTCTCTAGCCCATACACACAGCCACCATGCCTTCCTCTTCATCCAAGGCTGCATCCTCGGCTAGGGGCTCAAGCCCCGCTAGCCGGAACGTCGAGTCCTCGTGGCATGAGCAAGTCTACCGCATCTCCGACGTCGACTCGGTTGATGAGGGGAGGCGCGGGAGGACGCCCACTCGAACGGCTACGCCACGCTCCGACTCCCCGCGCTATGCTGCCATAGAGGAGCTCCTTGCTCCTCTAAAGGGAATCAAGAAGCCACCACGCTCGCCATCACCAAGGCCCAACACAGGGCAGCTGCGCCTGAGATCGTCGTCTTCTTCAAGGGTGCCGAGGAGTGGGAGGACAATATGGAGGTCCTCCGTAGGGCCTTGTGTGTGAAGCTTAAGAGGCTTTTCAAGGCCACGGGGCACGAGGATCTCTATGGACCGCCTGCAGAGTAGTGTCCCGCGGTTTTCTCGATTTTAGATAGAGCACCGTTAGTTTAGTTAGTCTGGTTTGCTAGTTATTTGATTGATTCTTTCATTCCTTTAGATCAATGTTTAGGGTGCTCTGAATTTTATTTCCCTTCCAATTATTTGTTTCCAATCTTAGTTCATTGAATAAATAAAGTTAGAGTTGTTTGCAAAAAGAATAAAAATGATGCTCCGGCTGGTGCATTTGAGCCACCCGGAGTATGCCATGTTTAACAGAGAGATACATGAGTACAGGAACAACACGGGAGCGAGGACGACTGAGAACGCGCGCAGAGGCCCGTTCGGCCGAACCGGCCTGCCACGCCCCGCTCGCGCACCGGCACACTAGTTTGCACCTTCTCCCCCTTCTCTTTTTCCTATGTTGTCACGTTTCAAAAATTTTGAACTATGCATGCCTCACATCATTTAAACGAAACGGACTCGGTTTTTCTCTCATGCCATGAATTTACCTGTTGCTTGTTTCAAACCAAGTATCTAATGCCTGTCAAAATAACTCATGATAAGAACCCCCTGATCTAGGTTGTTGATTGTTGTGATATGTCTTGATAAAACAACCAATTGTGTATTCCGACATTCGGGAGAATTTATATTTTGAAAAAAATATAAAATTATACCCTATCCCTTCATCCTGTCCACAAATACTACTTCCAATTTACACATATACTTGAGAGTTTACTCCTGAGACTTGTCTTGGCTAGTGTGATGTCTTGTCGAATTTTGAGTCCTCAGAGATGGTCACATTACCTCAAATCTGTTGCAAGCAAATCATCATCAGAGTATTGTAGAAGCCCTCATGCCTCGGTGATGCCCTGAAAAATAAAGGACTCGTGAAAGTCCAAATGAAAAAAAGAGAGAAAGAAAGAAAAAGAAAATTCCCAAAAGGGGAAGAAAAAAAAGAGAGAGAAAGGGTCACGAGGCTGAGGACCGACATGAACTCTGCATCTTTAACTTGCAACTGACCAAGGGCATTGTTGAACACTCTGGGAACCAATCTTCGGCTCGACAGAAATACATGACGTGATAAGGCCACCACCTGAGAGACAAAGACAAATATAAAAGAGAGTGAGTGAGTAAAAAGGAGTGACTCCAGAGAGCTGAGAGAATTGGGATGATGGGACAAGGGTTATTTATTTGTGAAAACCAGAAAAACCCCGAATGCAGGATGAGTAAGAGGATCTTGTTGTTAGAGCCGTTCCGACTATCAACCGCCCAAGATTCAGGGACTAGCCACTACAAACAGGTATGGAGAAAAGTTTAAAATTTTTAAATATGCAACATTTATGTCATGAAAGAACCCTTACTTTAGTCTTGCTCATGTTTTAATTTCTTTACTCGGGACGAGCAAAGATCTAAGTTTGGGGGAGCTTGTTGGCGGTTGTTACAGACCGATTTCCGACCTCCAACTGAGTATAAAACAAACACAATGGAGACACACACCATAGCTATATGACTTATCACTGACCATTTCCACGAGTTTTGGTGACTGTCCATTGTGCAGGTACGAAATAGAGAAACACGTGCTATAGGGGTCGGAAATGACCGTTCTGGCCGAACGACACGATTCGGCCGGTTACCCCCTTAGCCTTGCAAGACATGTGGACCACTATCACACTACTCTGGGCCAACTCAACTCATACCCAGAAGACCGGAGGCCCGATTCCAACCCGACGAAGCCCACAAGTCCACCGGAGACCCCTCAACTCAGCCCAGGCCAAGTGCTGACCTACAAACTGCCTCAAGAGCTGGACCAGCATGTGTGGGGAGGAGAGGCGGTGCAGCACTGGGCTGGGCCCACTTCGGCCGAAGCCTTCAGTTCGGCCGAAGCCAGGAACTGCCTCAGAACCGACCTAGGGGAGAGATCCAGGCCGTAGGGGGTTGAGGCGGTGCACGTGGCACTTCGGCCGAACTCCCTAGTTCGGCCGAACCGGGAGATTCAGCCGAACGGCCCGGCACCGCCTCCCAGCTGCCTTGGCTGCTACTCTGCCTCCCACCATCCTTGCTGGCTATAAATTAAGGCCCCCGGTCACCTGCAACACACACAACACAAGAGTGAGTAGGCGTCGCTAGGTTCCGCCACTCATATCAGTAGAAATAGGGAGAGAGGAGAGGTGAGCGTCCCGGAGAGGAGCCGGAGTGTCGGCCCCTCTTCCCGCTGTACCTCTAAGGATGCGGCTCTGCTTCGAGTAACATCCGGGTCTTGTCTGGTAACTCTTGTATCTCTCTCTCTGATTAATTGAGCAGTCAGTTCTTACTTTTATATGCTTGCTGGTTCTTCCTTCAATGCTTAGTTGATTGGTATAATTGTATACTGGTTGCTTAGCTTGGATGCTTATCTTTCTATAGGAGATAAGTATTAGTTGACTAGTGTAGGCGTGGTGCCTATACTTGAGAATAACTTAGTTTATTCCCGTCGCAACGGAGGTGGTAGCCATAAGGTGGTGATAGCCCTTCCGGTCTTTGTAGTCCATCACGTTAGTTCCGGTCCGTAGGATCCCCCAGTTGGGAAATAGTGGCACCCCTTCTCATCCCTTTCTGTGTGTCACCAGTTCCCTTGTCCCGAAGCAAGTATATATCTGTATTCTCTGATCTGCTCGATCAATCAGAAGAATACCTCTACCAGACTTGTACCCTCTCTACTCTCCTATCACTCATCTTCCCTCTTTGTTGTTGTCATCCACCTCATCCATACCATTCACTCCAATCCACTATCCTTGGACAACTTAGTTTAGAATCAGTCCACTTCTCATTCTCCGTGGAAATCGATACCTTGGAATACTCCCGGGTGAAAGCTACATCGGTATCCGTCTGCTTGCGGATTTATCTGTAGACCGTAAGGAGTGCCAACGAAAACATGCCGTAACGACCGCCAACACTTTGCCACACCTCGCATGCTTGGGGGCTAGGTGTCGGATTTGTAGTCGGCATGTTCAAGGAGCCCTGGCACACCTTGCATGCTCGGGGGCTGGGCGCTGGATTGGTAGTCGGCGTGTTCAAGGAATCCTGCCACACCTCGCATGCTCGGGGGCTGGGCGGCGGATTTTTACTCGGCTTGTTCCAGGAACCCTGCCAGACCTCACATGCTCGGGGGTTGGGCACTTGTTTTGTATTTGGCTTGTCCAATAGATCCCATTACTAGATTTGAATATATAAATATATTACGAAGAGTTTACAAAAGTAATTGGTAGTCGGCCATGAGCCGTTTACAAGAGCAAAGGTATAAACTGCTTATTAGGCAGTTCAGAGGTATCCATGGCATGGTACAAGCTAGAAGACCAACAAGTTAGAGCTACTTGGGGTTCTCTCTAGTTTTCTTCTAGCATCATACATGCTACGGATACTTACACGACTGGAGTGTGGGAGAGGAGCATCATTCAGGTTTCCCTCGACGCCGAGACTTGACCCTGGTGGGCATGAGATGCTTCCGTCCTACCGAGGTGGATCTCTATCTCTACCTTTTGCCAAAAATCCTGGCGCTGCTTTCGCCCAACATCTCTTCTGCCGCTCGCAAGTTTTCTTCTGGCATCAGTGGTGCACATCCTTGAGCCCTTCAATCTGCAGTGCCCCATGCTGGTACTTCTGTGTTTTGTGTGCTCTGGTGTACCAAGCGCAGGTGTCTATTTATAGGCGTGCGAGCTCAGCTACTGTTGACTCCTGACTTCATCTCTAGATCAGGATTGGATAAGCATCTGCTGCGTCGTTTTCTGGGCACAGGTTTTCTGCTCTTGATTGACATGTTAGTCAGTGAGCTTTTGTCCTTGTTATTAGCAGTTGGTGTATTAACGGGTGTGCTGTGCATTGGCTTTTTCTGTTTGGGGAGCATGCTTTCCACATATTTTTCCGGCAACATGTTGATCGACTTGTTTTTTGAGCCTTGGCCTGCTTATACTTGTCGCACCCCAAAATTTTTGAATTTTGGGATGTGAATTTTTAACATAATTAATATAATATTTTTCTTAATTTTCTAAAATCTTCCAAGCTTTATAAAATTTACAGGGAATTTCGTATAGGAAAAATTTTGTTTTCTAAATTAAAATTAAAACAATATAGGTTTAATGTTGTGTGTGTTGCATTCATGCTAGCTACATTGAGTTTTGTATTGCTTGTAGTTCAAAAATGAAATTTAAATCTAATTTAAATTCGAGTTTGAATTGCTTTTGTTTGAGTCTTAGGAAAGTTCTTTCAGCTAGAGTTCGCTTTCCCTCCTTGAGCTTTTCCTTGGTCCGCTTTTGCCCCTCCTCCTTTCTTCTCCCGTGGCCCAACCCTTTTCCCCCACAGCAGGCCCAGCGCGGTCGTCCCGAGCCGGCCCAGCCGACCCGCCGCACGCCTCCGGTACTGGGCCACCAGTACAACGTCTCCCCGGCCCATCTGCAGCTCTCCGGCCCAGCTCGCCAGCCACACCGGTCTGTTTCCGCTCCCCAAACTTTTCTCCGCGCGCAGCCCAGCCCCTCTTTCGGCCCATCTCGGCCCAGTCTGTTTGCCCCCACGCCGCTAGAATGCAGCACCGCTGCCAATGCCGCCTTGCGTTTGCGCCACCTCAGCGTTCGAACTCTAGCCGCGCCTTCCTCGGTCCAACTTAAGCGCCGCCCCGCCATCCCCATCATCATCTCATCACTGCCGCCCTCCTCCTTGCCAGTCACCAACTCGAGCGCCGCCGTCACTGAGCTCGGCGCTGCCGGCGCCATTGCCGGTCTATCCACCGCCTCGGTCGACGTCAGACGAAGACGAGACCACCCTGAGCTTCTCCGTGCCAAGCTAAAGCTTTGCCGCCCGTGCTCGTCGCCAACCGGCCATTGGAGGAGTCTCTCAGCATGAAGACGTCGCCGCCGACCATCTCATCCGCCGCGGGCCAAATTCCGGCCACCTCCTCACGTCTCCGCCATTGGTGAGCCTCTCCACGTGATCCCCTCTCTCTCCTCTCTCATCTGCGTTACCCCGCCGCCGCCCTAGACCACCATGACCAACGGCAAGTAGGACACCTAGCCCCGCCGTCGGCCATGGCGCCCGATCCACCGCCGTCGATCTCCCCCGGCACCGCCCATCTCTCGTCAAGGTCCCCACTTGGAGGACCACAAGGAGGTAGCGAAGCTCCCGTGCCATTTTTCCCTTCTTGTCTCGCTCCCTAGCGCATGCGTCCGCCTCACCGGAGCGCCATCGCCGCGGTTCGCTGCCGTTCACCTCCTCGGTGCCCCGTTTGCTGAGCAAAGCCCCGGGATGGAATCTCCGCGACTCCCTCTCCCTCCCCGTCCAGATCCCGTCGCAAATGGTGGCCGGGAGCCCAAGATCGAGCTAGCTCCGGCGATGCGCCGCCGTGAGCGGCAGTGGCGCCGCCGCCCCTGAGTTATGCCGCCGACTCCCTCCCTTGGGTCTGTTCTGGACCATCAGATCGGCATCCAACGGCCCAGATCCAGTTCGCCCCCAAATAAAACCCAGCACTGACCGGTCAGCTTTGGCGGTTTTGCAAAAGAGCCCCTACGTTTGTCACACCCGGATTTACACAGAAACCCGAAATGCGGCCATATGTGTTCCCAGGAAGTCATTACACATATAGCGAACAAATACGATAACAGAAAACAGTGCTCGAATAAAATAAATGGTTTTACATCAGAGTTTGACTCAAATAAATGAATAAAACAGCGGAAGTCTCATTATTAATTCTCTCTAAACAAAAACGAAGCCGATAACCCACG
>OAMR01000547.1:184454-199737 GCA_900205405.1 Echinochloa crus-galli | reverse complement strand
TGCCCGGAGCCTCCTGCTCCGGACATCCCAGCGCCGGTGGATCCACCCCTGGAAGGCGGTTGTGCACTGGGGGCGGTTCGGCCGAACCGCCCTGTTCGGCCGAACGGGCCTGGAGGCCCAGGCCTGCCCCCGTGCACCGCCTCTGCCTCCTGGGCTCTGTAGTTGTTCTGATCCATGTGGTCTTCGAGTTGTAGTGGCCCAGGAGTGACGTGTCGCATGGTCCGGGATGAGTTGGTGGTCGCCCACGTGTCGTGTGATGTGTTCGCTTGGTCATTGTTGACGTGGACGACTCCCGGTGGTCTGCTCGGCTAAGGGGGGTAACCGGCCGAACGGAGTCGTTCGGCCGATTCGGTCATTTTCGGCCCCAATAGCGCGTATTTGTCGTAGTTGTACCTGCACAAGTGACACTCACCAAAACTCGTGGAACTTTATTAGAAATAAAACCTAAGTACATGGAATGTTGCATATAACCTCATTTATTCCCGAGTATTGGTGGTCGGATTTGGGTTGTAACGACCGCCAACAAGCTCCCCCAAGCTTAGCTCTTTGCTCGTCCTCGAGCAAAGATATAAACTTAGGCTCGGTGGATCAGGAGTTGCTACAATGTCATTTCTTTTGCAGGTAACTTTATAAACAACTAGTCTTCAAAAATACTTGAATCATAGGCAAAGTTTCAAATCACCTTTTTACCTATGGGGCTTATAGCAATCTCCTTATCTTGGGCGGTTGAAAGGACGAACAGTTTAAACTCAGTTTTATTCCACTCTACTCTTTTCAGGATCCCATCTCGGAGTTTTTCATAAGTTTTGAAAACTACAAATTGTTCCTCATTGGCACACTCAATCACTCAAGTGTATTTGAATCCTCACCAAAGGCTTGTGCCTTCTTTTCATCCTAACATCTAATATGGCTTTTTGTGTGGCTCAGGGACAAAGGATGAAGGCATGCATGCATCTTATATTTTGCTAAGTCAAAGACCGGATCTCTGAGGAGACAAATCACATCTTAAGATCGAGACGTGCAAGTGTGTGGATATGAATGGAGTGGAATATGGTGGAATGGTGGAATGGAATATGGTGGAACTCCTTGGATGAATTTCCCTCTCCTTGATTTATTTTCGAGAACATGGGCTATCTTTTATTCTCATATTTTTGCCATGCCACTTGGCATGCTTTTCTTTTTTTCTCTTTCTTTTTGCCATGCTCTTTGGCATGCTTTTCTTTTTCTCTTATTTTTGCCATGCTTCTTTGGCATGCTTTTCTTTTTGCATAGCCCATGTCTCTATCAAGAATATTTGGAGAGGGAACTCATAGAACATGGAGCATTTATTTTTGTGGATGGATGATGGAAAATGTTTGCTAACTCCCAGTGTAGGAATTGCAAGTGAGAGGTGGTGTGTGTACGTGGGTCTCGATCTTTAAGAATATGAAAGCTTCACTCAAAGGTCACAACAATTTGACAAAGCTCACTAAGATAACAAGCAGCATATGAGTAGAAATTTTCAACTAAGCTTATCATATGGCTCTGGTAGGTATTTTGACCAATGAGGAACTTGTTTCATTTTGAAAGCATAAATTTCCGAGATTTTCCCCGTACTAAAAGCAGAATAGAATTTAACCAAATTCTCACTATATCAATCCCCACAACAACTTAGACTTGGAATAAAGCATGTGCTCCCACAAGGTTTTCAGGATCATTTTTACTCATGCCAAATAACTCAAGCACAATCTAGCAACTAGTTGAAACAAAGTACTTGCAAAATTAATGACAGAGCAACTATTCATCATTTCCAAGGTGAGAGGCATATGATTCATTCCATGCATAGTTGGGAGTTATTTTTATTCAAGGGAAATATTGTTTAAGGGAAATATTTTTGGTATTTTCATTTTTTTAAATGCAAGTTAACATGAAGGGAAATGAAACGGGAAATTAAATGATCAAAGTGCTGGATAAATCGGGACATACCTGGTGGGGGTCCTCCCCCAAGCTTGGACTTTTCACTGGTAGGGGTTGAGCCTTGAAAGGTACTGGCTCAGCTGTTCTGCTTGTTCGTGGACATCGTGCTGGATAGATGTCACCATCCCGCTATTCTCTTGATGGTACTGAGAATGGCGGGCTAGCGTGTCTTGAATCTCTCGGGTACGGTCGTCGATGAGCTCGACTCGGTCGGAGATGTAGGACATCTCCCGGCCGTAGTTGAAGCGTGCGGACTGTGAGTATCCGGGGTAATATGGCTGGGAGGCACTGTTGTACCCTCCTCCATACCGACTCTCGGACCACTCAGAGTCTATGTCCTGGCCGTAGTCCCAGCGTCCTGAGGTGAAGTAGTTCGGCTCCTGGTGTTGCCCGGAGCCTCCTGCTCCGGACGTCCCAGCGCCGGTGTACATGTCGTAGGTGGCCTCAAAAGCGGAAGTGTGTCGATGCGGCATCAACCTTGTCAATACTCTTGGTGACAATTCACCTCCAGTATCAAGCAAGATCGAAGAACCAGCCAAGAAAAAGACATAAACAAGACTACGAGCACTAGAACTATAAGTAACTATAGTCTAAACAAGATATAGTTGCAACTAGAATAAAGTAGAAGCAAGCTATAAATGACAAAAAAGTGATAAAGATAACTATATTGATACTCAAAGTCTTGCAAAAGGAAAAGGTAAAGGATACAAGAGCTTATACCAGAGCTTCTGAAGAAGACTCCGGAACCTCCGAGGCAGAGCTCGACTCAACTCTAACTCCCAACTAAACTATCCTAACTCTACTAGAATGAAAGTGGAAATGAGCTCCTTGGCTTGGTGTGTGTGATACAAGGGGTATGGCACTGTTTATATAGGAGTCCATGGCGGTTTGGAGGAGTAACGGCCAAGGGAGCCAGGGGGTACCCCCTGGGACGTCAGGCGAGGATTGGCGGTTCGGCCGAACGGACCTGTTCGGCCGAACCGTCCATCCTACCGCCTTTGCATCCAAGGGCCGAGCCTTGCTCCCTGGGGTCGGTGGTGCAGTGAGGGCGGTTTGGCCGAACGGGCCTGGAGGCCCGGGCCGGCCCCCCTGCACCGCCTCTGCTGCTGGACCACCCATGGGCTGCCTTCTGTTGATGGTCTTCGTGATGTGTGGGCCCAAGTTGATGTGGCAGTGCTCCGGGATGAGATGGCGGTCGTCCATGTGGCGTACATTGTGTTCGCTTGGTCATCGGTGACGTGGATGGCTCCCAACGACTTGTACGGCTAAGGGGGGTAACCGGCCGAACGGAGTCGTTTGGCCAATTTGGTCGATTTCGGCCCCAAATAGCACATGTTTTGTTGTGGTTGTACCTGCACAAGTGACACTCACCAAAACTCATGGAACTTTATTAGAAATAAAACCTAAGTACAAGGAATGTTGCATAAAACCTCATTTATTCCCGAGTATTGGTGGTCGGATATGGGTTGTAACGACTGCCAACAAGCTCCCCCAAGCTTAGCTCTTTGCTCATCCTCGAGCAAAGATATAAACTTAGGCTCAGTGGATCAGGAGTTGCTACAACGTCATTTCTTTTGCAGGTAAACTTTATAAACAACTAGTGTTCAGCAATACTTGAATCATAGGCAAAGTTTTAATTCACCTTTTTACCTATGGGGCTTATAGCAATCTCCTTATCTTGGGCGGTTGAAAAGATGAACAGTTTAAATTCAGTTTTATTCCACTCTACGCTTTTTAGGATCCCATCTCAGAGTTTTTCACATGTTTTAAAAACTATAAATTGTTCCTCAATTGGCACACTCAATCACTCAAGTGTATTTGAATCCTCACCAAAGGCTTGTACCTTCTTTTTCATCCTATCATCTAATATAGCTTTTTGTGTGGCTCAGGGACAAAGAATGAAGGCATGCATGCATCTTATATTTTGCTAAGTCAAAGCCCGGATCTCTGAGGAAACAAATCATACCTTAAGATCGAGAAGTGCAAGTGTGTGGGATATGGATGGAGTGGAATATGGTGGAATGGAGTATGGTGGAATGGAATATGGTGGAACTCCTTGGAATGAATCTCCCTCTCCTTGATTTATTTTCGAGAACATGGGCTATCTTTTATTCTCATATTTTTGCCATGCCACTTGGCATGCTTTTCTTTTTCTCTTTTCTTTTTGCCATGCTCTTTGGCATGCTTTTCTTCTTTTTTTATTTTTGCCATGCTTCTTTGGAATGCTTTTCTTTTTGCATAGCCCATGTCTCTATCAAGAATATTTGGAGAGGGAAATCATAGAACATGGGGCATTTATTTTTGTGGATGGGTGGTGGAAAATGGTTGCTAACTCCCAGTGTAGGAATTGCAAATAAGAGGTGGTGTGTGTTCGTGGATCTCGATCTCTAAGAATATGAAAGCTTCACTCAAAGGTCACAACAATTTGACAAAGCTCACTAAGATAACAAGCAGCATATGAGTAGAAATTTTCAACTAAGCTTATCATATGGCTCTGGTAGGTATTCTGACCAATGAGGAACTTGTTTCATTTTGAAAGCATAAATCTCTGAGATTTTCCCTGTACTAAGAGCAGGAATAGAACTTAACCAAATTCTCACTATATCAATCCCTACAACAACTTAGACTTGGAATAAAGCATGTGCTCCCACAAGGTTTTCAGGTTCATTTTTACTCATGCCAATTAACTCAAGCACTATTAAGCAACTAGTCGAAACAAAGTACTTCCAGAATTAATGACAGAGCAAGTATTCATCATTTCCAAGATGAGAGGCATATGATTCATTCCATGCATAGTTGGGAGTTATTTTATCCAAGGGAAATATTTTTGGTGTTTTCATTTTTTTTAAATGCAAAGCATGAAGGGAAAGGAAATGCAAATGAATGACCAAAGTGCTGGGTAAGTCGGGACGTACTTGGTGGGGGTCCTCCCCCATGCTTGGATTCTTCACTGGTAGGGATTAAACCTTGAAAGGTACTGGCTCAGCTGATCCGCTTGCTCGTGGACGTCGTGTTGGATGGACGCTAACATCCCGCTATTCTCTTGGTGGTACTGAGAATGGCGGGCTAGCGTGTCTTGGATCTCTCGGGTACGGTCGTCGATGAGCTTGACTCGGTCGGAGATATAGGCCAGCTCCCGGCCGTAGTCGAAGCGCGCGGACTGCGAGTATCTGGGGTAGTATGGATGGGAGGCACGGTTGTACCCCCCTACATACCGGCTCCCATACCACTCAGAGTCCTTGTCCTGGCCGTAGTCCTAGCGTCCTGAGGTGAAGTAGTTCGGTTCCTGGTGTTGCCCAGAGCCTCCTGCTCCGGATGTCCCAGCACCGGTGTACATGTCGTAGGTGGCCTCAAAAGCGGAAGTATGTCGGTGCGGCATTTGTGGTGCATCTTCTGGCTCCTGTGAGGTGGCGAGCCCAGCGTCACGCCTGGCTCGTCTCCTCGTGACTGGTCCGTCACCTGCAACGCTGTGCCGAGCGGGCTCTCTCCAAGGTGGAGAATTGTCTGACTCGGTCCTCAATTGAAGAGTTAGTTTAGGAGCGGTATACAACCTCAGTGCTACACAAGGCAAAGGCACTTCGGTTGTATAGCCATGGTAAATCATAACCACGGTAAATCATTGTCAGTGTTGCGTCAGGCGTCCGCCGTATCATGTGGGCTTGCACGAAGTGCTTGGCATCCACGACGGAACGCGCTGTCTCGATGTACGTGAGCCAGGCGCCCTAAAGAACGCCCAGATGGTTAGCAAGGCGAGTGACTAAAGAAGTCATTGCCATGCTACCCACACGAGAAATGTGAGACAGCCAGTGACAAACCATATCTTTCACAGGCGAATAAGGAATTTGCTTGACCATAGCAAAAAGAACCCGCAACTCATTTGTGTTAACAAGGCGCACATCTGCCCGGGGAACACCATCATAGACACCCATCGATGCATGAAACGCAAAGTGGGGTTGTGAATACTGTTTGTGCGAGGTGCATGACAGTTGGTATTCCCCGAAATCTTTTTCCAAAATGCAGCCCGATCAAACCTTTTCAACGCTTTGTTCGGGTCTAAAGAACAATGACTTGAAAACCCGAGACCCGAACTGAAATCCCTCCAAGAGCAAAAGAACTCTTGGTTGAAAAATCGAAAGCGAATCCCCCCGTTTTCCGGAACCAAAGTCGAAAGAAATTCGAGGGTGAGTAAGTACGAACCTTGCTCGTTGATGTGCCAGAAAGTTTCCCAGCCAATGGCCTGGAAAATCTCTGGGAACTCCTCGTCCATACCCATGTTCCTGAGCAAGTCTTGCTCAAAAACACGGGTGTGTTTGAACTCCTTCTGCCGCAGCTCGTTGAAGGTGTTTTGCCCCCGCTCCGTCCTGAGGTTGATGTCGTTCACGCTCAGGAGCTGCCTGGCCGGGGGCGTGGCATGGCCCCATCCCGAGCCAGCGGCTTCTTGTTCATCCTCATCCATCCGGCTCGAGCCACGAGATGGGGCTGGGAAACTCCCAGCATCGTCCGTGCGGCGGCTAAGCCGGGTGGAACGACGGAGTGCGGCGATGAACTTCGACATGATTCCTGCAAAAGGTTAGTGCAACAACAACTACCCGAAGGACTGAAAATACAAGGTTAGCACAAGAAAATCAATTCAGTCGAGAAAATCAAGTCAGTCGTTTGAGATAGTTAGTCGTTCTTGCGGGGATGAAAACCACCACAAAAGGTTAGTCGTTCTTGTGGGTGTCGGTGACCACCACAAACACGTGCAGAATTTCAGCACAAAGATCACAACAAAGGCAAAATATTTTTGGGATTTTCTAGTGATGCAAGGGAACGAAAACTTGAACAAGAACTTTGGGAAGAACTTGTCAAGAACTAGAGCAAGAAAATGAGAGAGAGAGAGCTTCCTAGCAGAAATTTTCAGAATGGAAGTGAACGAGGGTGTGTGAGAAGCTCATAAGCTTGCACCAGCATTTATAGGCCGAGGGGAGTGGCCTGGCCAGTTCGCCCGAGGGCCCTGGTTCACCCGAACCTGGCCTGGTGGCCAGGGCACTCCCATGTGAGTGCAGCACTCACATGCCTTTGTTTCTACTCCAAGTTTGTGTGGCCATCAATTTCCAAGGACATTTTTAGTGGACTTAGTGGTAGGTGAGATGGAAATGTGACATCACCAAAGTGGAAATTAGTGGAGTCATCCCCATGCTGCCATGTTTTATGATAATTGGTGAGTGTGCAGCCATTTTTAGTGGGGTAGGCATGTTTGTTGCTGGTTGGTGATGATGGTAAATAAATGGAGATGTTCTAGGAGGGGTGAAAATGATGAAAGTTACAAATTACACCATCTCTAATCAAATTTCAGCATGTGTCCATTTATTTTAACCAAGCTTGCAAAAATTTTCTACTCTCTCTCAAATTAATTACTCAAGTGGTTCATTTATTTTGAAAAGGGAAACATGCAAATGCAATTGAAAATTTAAAAAATTGGAAGGGAAACATGAGATACATACCGGTTTTCCTCGCGGCGAGAGCTCAGCTTTTAAGTCCGCGAGCGGGACTTCTCCTGTGTTCAATTGCGCTTGTCATTGTCTGGTCCCGGAGTGGATGACTCGAACGATGCAACCTTCTTCCACCACATTTTCTTGTTCTTCTTCTTCTTCGGTGTTGGTGGCGGCGGGATCGGCGTCTCTGAAGATTGTGGTTCGGATGCAACCACATTGACCTGCTCCATGTTATTGGAATTTTGAATTGGATCAGTGCATACCTGAGAGCATTTCTCCACCCTGGGCTTGAATGCGAACTTTTCTTCCTTGCCGTTGATGTTCAAGCCGATTTCTCCGGCTCCTACATCAATGTTTGCATTGGCGGTGCTCAAGAATGGTCTCCCGAGGATGAGAGGTGTCTTCGTGTCGACCTCCATATCGAGCACCACGAAATCCACAGGTACGAAGAATTCCCGGATTTTCACCGGAATATCTTCGGCTATTCCCGCGGGATAGAGAATCGACTGATCCGCTAGCTGCAAATACATGGTCATAGGGGATAAATAAGAATAGTTCAGTTTATCGAATACTACCTTGGGCATGACGCTGACGCTTTCTCCAAGATCGCACAGGGCATGGTTGAAGTGCTGCTCCCCAATCGAGCATGCAATAGTAGGGCAGCCTGGGTCCTTCTTCTTTTCTGGAAGATTGTTCAAGATAGCGGCACTACATGCTTCGATTAGTTTAATTACCTCGGTGGTTGGCAGCGCCCTTTTGTTGTTGAGGATGTCCTTCAGGTACTTGGCATATGTGGGAACCTGCATAGCTTCAAGCAATGGGATATTGACATATAATTTTCGAATTACCTCAACAAATTTGCTGAATTGTTCGTCCACCGTCGGCTTATGGCATCTTCTGGGGAATGGCAAAACATTTGGTTCGTAGAACTCGTGAGGGGCCGCCTTTACTTCCTTCTATGGACTTGTCTTCTGTGGTTCTGGTGTGGCCTCCTCTTCTTCGCTATCACTGTCTCTAGTGGCTGCCTTTTTACTTGCACTGTCAGGATATGGCGGGTCCCGAGTGGTCTTACCCCCTCTCGTGGTAACCGCTTTAACCTTTTCAGGGGGAAAATTGTCTGGTTGCCTAGAAAATTTCCCCGCTACGGGTGAAGGCAAAGAAGCAGCTAACTGAGCAATCTGAGTTTCTATCATTTTATTGAAGCTCGGTTGATTTTTCATAGCAGAAGAAAATGATTCCATCCTAGAGTCTATGTTTTCCAGAGTTTTATCATTAGCAGCAAGCTTTTTATTGATATTTTCAGTTATTTTCATCTGGCCAAACACAAGATCTCTAAGAGACGGCTGATTATTGAAATTGCTGGAATTGTAATTGTTACCTTGTTGAGGCCTCTCAAACGGGAGGTTTGGGCGCGAATTCCAGCCTTGATTGTCGTAGTTGTTCGGTCGGTACCCGTTGTTGTTGGGGTTGCTGACGTAGTGGGCATCTTCTCGCGTTTCGGGGCAGTCATTCCCCGAATGGCCAGTGTTACCACAGACTTCGCAGGTCATGCGAGCGTCCATGGCTTGCACCGTTTCTTAAGCAGGGGCCTCCAGTTTCTTCATCAGGAGATCCATCTTGGCAGCGAGCATGTCCAGAGCTTCAACTTGGTGAACTCCTCAGGTCTTCGGTTGAGTCCGGTTATCGGACCATCACTACATGCTTGATTAATTTTAATTAAATAAAATCATAGTTAAAGGTTAATTTAGATCATTTAATTACATTTTGAGATTTTAAAATAGTGGTAGAACTTAATCACATTTTATTTGTAATTGTTTATGCATAAATTATATCATCTGCATACCATGGTGAGGACAAGCAGATATATAGTCCTGGAGGCGATCCCATGCCTCCGGGACTGTTTCATCTTTTAACTGCTGGAAACTAGCTATTTTGTTCCGGAGGGCATTGGTTTTCCCAACCGGAAAGAATTTTAGCAAGACAGCGCTAGTGCATTTATCCCAAGTGTCTATAGGTTTGCGGTTAGCATAAAACCATTGTGTTGCCTTGCCTAATAATGAGAATGGAAATAAACGAAGGCGAATGGCATCGATAGTTACTCCGCGTATGGTGAAGGTGTTGCAAATCTCCAGGAAATGCTTTTGATGGGCATTGGCATCTTCGTGTGGCTTGCCACAGAACGGGCTAGCCTAAACCATGTTGATGAGGGCTGGCTTCAGCTCGAAGTTACCATCTCCGACTGGTGGAGCTGGTCCGACACGCACGTTCTCGCTCGATGGAGCAGAGAACTAACGGATCGTCTAGGTTGCCATTCTCTATGAAGCTTGGTCAACGATGGGAAGGGCTGGGTTCATCGGAATGAGTTGCTTCTGAGGAGGTACAACACGGGGTCGCACTTTCCTCACAAGTGACTCAGGATTCTCTTGGAAGTTTGACGGTAGTTGGAAACCAGTCATGCACTGCTCTGCTCCACAAAGACCAACGAATAGAGCAAGGATAAACCCGCTTGAGTAGCGGTACTCAACTAAGATAGCTCAAGATAAAAGTTCAAAAGTAATCTAGCCAAATGCTTCCCCGGCAACGGCGCCAGAAATGTTTGTTGGCACTTCTTACGATCCAATATCAGAATTAAGAATCCTGGTACTGGGGTAATGAGTGTTTCGGTGGTTTTCCTTATGGCTTAGTAAAATATATAAATATTCTACAAGCGCACAGAATCACCGCTGTAGCACTTCACTAGGGAGTATCCTCCGAGGTATCGTAATTTATATTTCTGCAGGGAAGCTTTGGCAAGATTACTAGTGAACAGATATTCGAGACTATCAGAGGAGGGTACACGACTAGACAAGACAGGGGATAACGGTATTGGATAGGAGTGGATATACCGGACACACAGCTCAAGGGATACTCAGGTAAGGGAGAGAAGAGATAGATAGCTGGGAGGACAACGAGAAGAGATAGAGGACTCCTGGATACTTTATCTACCTATGTCACTCTAGCTTAGAGATACAGTGGCTACAGAGCCAGCACTAGGAGATCTGGGTTAACTTTATTGTCTTAGCTTCGGGACAAGGGAACCGGTGACACACTGAAAGGGATGAGAAGGGGTGCCACTATTTCCCAACTGGGGCATCCTACGGACCGGAACTGGCGTGATGGACTACAAAGACAGGAAGGGCTATCACCACCTTACGGCTACCACCTCCGTTGCGACGGGAATAAACTAAGGCCACCGACTAGTCTAGGAACCACTCCTACACACTACTTACTCTGCTAGGAAGAGCAAGCAACCTTGTCAATACTCTTGGTGACAATTCACCTCCAGTATCAAGCAAGATCGAAGAACCAGCCAAGACAAAGACTTAAACAAGACTACAAGCACTCGAACTATAACTAACTATAGTCTAAACAAGATATAGTTGCAACTAGAATAAAGTAGAAGCAAGCTATAAATGACAAAAGCAAAGTGATAAAGATAACTATATTGATACTCAATGTCTTGCAAAAGGTAAAGTAAAAGATACAAGAGCTATTACCAGAGCTTCTGAAGACGACTCCGGAACCTCCGAGGCAAAGCTCGACTCAACTCTAACTCCCAACTAAACTATCCTAACTCTACTAGAATGAAAGTGGAAATGAGCTCCTTGGCTTGGTGTGTGTGATACAAGGGGTATGGCACTGTTTATATAGGAGTCCATGGCGGTTTGGAGGAGTAACGGCCAAGGGAGCCAGGGGGGTACCCCCTGGGACTTCGGGCGAGGATTGGCGGTTCGGCCGAACTGACCTGCTCGGCCGAACCGTCCATCCTGCCGCCTTTGCATCCAAGGGCCGAGCCTTGCTCCCTGGGGTCGGTGGTGCAGTGGGGGCGGTTCGGCCGAACGGGCCTGGAGGCCCGGGCCGGCCCCCTGCACCGCCTCTGCTGTTGGACCACCCTTGGGCTGCCTTCTGTTGATTGTCTACGTGATGTGTGGGCCCAAGTTGATGTGGCAGTGCTCCGGGATGATATGGCAGTCGTCCACGTGGCGTACATTGTGTTCGCTTGGTCATCAGTGATGTGGACGGCTCCCGGCGACTTGTACGGCTAAGGGGGGTAACCGGCCGAACGGAGTCGTTCGGCCGATTTGGTCGATTTCGGCCCCAATAGCACATGATTTGTCGTGGTTGTACCCGCACAAGTGACACTCACCAAAACTCATGGAACTTTATTAGAAATAAAACCTAAGTACATGGAATGTTGCATAAAACGTCATTTAGTCCCGAGTATTGGTGGTCGGATTTGGGTTGTAACGAATCTGTCACACCCGGATTTACACAGGAACCCGAATGTGGCCATATGTGTGCCCAGGAAGTCCATTTACACATATAGCAAACAAATATGGTAAAACAGAGATCAAATGCTTCATTTATTCATCATAAAGTAGTGTTTACATCAGAGTGCTGCATAAATGAAATACATAGATAGCGGAAGCCTAAATAAACTCTCTCTAAGCGTAGCCGCATCCCACAGGGACTTTGACTGGGAGAACACAACTCAGTAGTACGGTAGATCTTCTTGAAACTCAGCAGCAGACTCATGCACATCCCAATCTGTTACCCGTCCGGGATTTTGTTGAATAAATAGCAAGGGTAAGTAAAACAATTACTTAGCAAGTATAGCTTGGGTTATGAAGGCTCAAAAAGGCTAGACACGGTTTAACTGCATTAGCACTTTTAGTTGGTTCATTTTAACATTATCCAAATTACAAGTGTATGAATCCCAGTTGTAACCCAATTAATAAGGTGTAAGTGACATTAAGCACCACCAGGGGCTAGCGTGCAAAACTACGCGTGCTGGACTGCGAGTTTAATTTTTCAAAAGCGCAGGGGCTAAAACGAATAAAACAGGACCTATCTGCAATTACTTTTGAACTGGAATGGACCGCGGGTTGATTACCAGAAAGCCGAGGGGCTCTTTAGCAAAACAGCCCGCGCTGACCGGCATTGACTCGGTCAGGACGCGTGGCATCCGTTGGATCTGATCTGAACGGCTGAGATTTAAAACGCGAAGGGGTATCGGCCGTTCTAATCGTGACCGTCGATCTGAGATCGGACGGCCCGAGGCCGGGTCTCGCCGGAGACGACGACCGCGCGCGGCGGCGCCGCTCGGCCGCGGCGAGAACTCGCCGGAGTTGGAGTTTTCTCGCGCTACAGGGATCCATTCGCGACGTGGATTGGTCCTACGGACTCAGGAGATCACGACGAGTTCACCTAGGGGGTTCTAGTCGGCCATTGGCCGGCGAGAGGGTCGGACGGCGGTGCGCGGCGGAGCGGAGCTCCGGTGTGCCGCGGGGAGGGGGTTTTGGCTCGGTTTTGGGTCGGTTTTCTGGCTCTGGAGCTGCTGGGGAGCGTCACAAGTGCAACCGTGGTGAATATGTGCAGCGTGACGTGGTGTGTTGGTCGGTCGGCGGTGTCCGGTGGTGGATCGCCATCGGCGGCCGAGGGGAGATGCTCTACGGTGCGGCTACGGCAAAATTGAAGGGAGGGGGAGCTGCTTTACCTCCTGAGGAAGGGCCTGGTGCAGGGAATCGGCCGGAGATGGCTTGGTCGGCAGGAACGGCGGCGATCCCTCCGCGGCGGCGCTGGGGACGTCGGGGGAAATTAGCCGCGATCGTGGCAGGAAAAGGGATGGGAAGTGCATGGGGAGCTTCGGTACCTTCTGGCGATCCGATGGGTGGTGTTGGCCGGCCGGGAGGCACGCCGGAGCGAGGTGACGACGGCGGCCGGTCGAGTGCGTGCTCGGCGGCTCGGGAGCGGCGTGATTTGGGGAAACTGCGGCGGCTAAGGAACTTTGCACCCAACCACGCACATCGACACTTCCGAGGTGTGACTGCATAGGGACGCTACGAGGCTTTTCACAAGACACCCTAACAAAATAGTAGCCGTTATGGTACAACACAGGCAGCATGATCCAAGGCACCAAGATCGACTGACTCCCAGGGCGCAGCGATAGGAGGGTCAATGGCGTCCAGAGCGCGGCAACGCATGCCAACAACAAAATAATGAGCGCAACGTGTGGAGCTCCTGGGTTGCCGCTTTAAGAACCAGTCCTTACGGAGAGACACTAGGGCCGAGCACGAAGCACACGCCCTAGCTCCCTGATCCATGTTGCTAAAAAAAGCAAGTTTTAACATTAAAGTTGAAGTGGACCATTAATACAAGTTTAACAATTAAACAAAGGTATAGTAGCTGCGCCTAGCAAAATTCTACCCAAATGCAATAACTCCAAGGTAAACAAGGATAGGATAATGAAAAACTAGGTACAACCTTAAAGGTAAAACAATTTAGACACATGCATGTATGAAATAATGAATTACAAGTGAGTAGGAAGCAAGGATTGTCCGTGCTATAACTTGCCTTCCTCAAAGTGCTGCTGCTGCTGCGAGTCCGGCTCCTGAAAAAAGTCCTCGTACTCAAAGTCCAACGCGAACGGCTCACCGACTGGACACGAATCACCACACAAACATCCACACAAGCCAATACATGCAAGCAAAAGTATTCTATTATAAACAGTACACCAAACAGTAGAAGGTACAAAAGAAGGTTTTAGAAATAATCTATGCTTTGCTACGAACACGTGAGCGCAAGAATCACACTAATCGGAGCTAAAACGAGAAACTTATGGCATTTCTAAGTTCCAGGGGCTTATTTGTGAAAAACCGAGGACCTATACGTAATTTCGTATTAAACCAGAAGGGCTAGCGTGCAAAAACAGCAGGGCAGGACCGCGGGTTAGTTTGTTCAAAACTACAGGGGGTTTTCATAAAGTTTTGGACCTACTTGGAATTATTTTTCACAGGGGTGGACGGCGGGTTGATTTCGATAAAACACAGGGGCTCTTTAGCAAAGTTTCCAAGGCTGACCGGTATGGGATAAGGTTGACTTGGAGCGGGGACGCGCGCAAGCCGTTGGATGCAGATCGGGTGGCTGCGATCGGACCTGGGGCGGAGGGAGTCGCCGGCGACTCAGGGGACGGCGGCGCCGCTCGGCCGGCGGCGGAGCGTCGTCGGAGTAGGACCTATCTTGAGCTACAGGCCATGAAAAGAGACGAGACCTGGTCCTGGAGCTTTGGGGTGGAACGGCGAGTTCACCTGGGGGGTTTACGACGGCGGGGCGGCGACGAGGTGTGCGGATGACGAGGCGGGGCGGCTCCGGCGGTACTGTGTAACGACGGTGAGCGATTAGGTGCGATTCACGGCGGAAACGAGACCAAGGTGGCCTTAGATAGCTTTGTTACCTTCTTGCGACTGTCCTGGATGGGTTCCTGCCGAGGTCCTGACAGCAGCGGCGAAGATCGATGGCGACGGCTAATGGCGGCGGCGGAGATCGATGGCGACGCAGAAGGCCTGGAAGCTCGGGGCGAGGGGTGGATGATGGCTTAGGGGGTGAGGCGGTCTTGCTTTTATAGCCCAAGGGAGGTGCAGGCGCATCTAGAGCGCCGAGGCGGCATAAACCGAGGTAGCGGTGGTGATTGCTTGGACCTTCCATGCGGGGCGCTGCACTCTATGGAAGGGATGGCGGCGAAGCTTCATGGAAGGCTCGCAGCAGCGCGAAAGGCGGGCCCGGCCTTGGGCCGAGGCGGGGCGAGCCGAGCTCGACTCGAGCCCGGTGTGGGCGTGGCCGGCGGGAGATTGGGGATGACGGGCGGGGCCCGCTTGGCAGCGAGAGGAGGCGGGGAGCGGCTGGCCGCGGCTGAGATGGGCCGTTTTGATGGGGTGGCCCAAGAGCGGGGAGCGGCTGGGCCGGAGGGGAAAGAGGGAGGAGGGCGCTGGGCCGAGCGGAGGAAAAGAGAGGAGGGGTGAAGTTGAGCCGGG
>OAMR01000547.1:169897-180566 GCA_900205405.1 Echinochloa crus-galli | reverse complement strand
TGATGTTCAGCCTTGACTCTTTGACATGTGTCACATAGAGCCACATAGGTTGCCACATCACGCTTCAATCCATACCACCAGAATCTCTCTTTGATGTCTTGGTACATCTTGGTACTGCCCGGGTGGATTGAATAAGCTGAATCATGTGCCTCTCTCAGGATCGTGTCCTTGATCTGTGCCATGTCGGGTACACATATCCTCTTCTCATGCCACAAGGTTCCTTGATCGTCCACTCGAAAACCAGGGGCTTTTCCTAGAGCAACATGCTCCACAATCTCCTTGATCTTCTCATCCCCAAGCTGACCTTTCCGGATCTCCTGCTCCAGAGTCGGTTCTACCGTCATCTCTGTGATGCTGGTCACAAATCCCAGACTCATCCTCTCAAACTCCAAGCTGAGTTCTGCTGGCAGACAGTGACCGGTGGTCTTGTTCACATAACTTCTCCTACTCAGCGCATCTGCAACCAAGTTAGCATTTCTTGGGTGGTAGTGGATCTCCAGATCATAGTCCTTGATCAACTCCAACCATCGGCGTTGTCTCATATTCAGTTCTGACTGAGTGAAGACATACTTGAGGCTCTTATGATCGGTGTAGATGTCACACTTGTGTCCAATCAAGTAGTGTCTCCAAATCTTCAGAGCATGTACCACCGCTGCCAACTCCAGATGATGCGTTGGGTAGTTCTGCTCATGTTTCCTCAGCTGCCTTGATGCATAAGCCACGACTCTCCCTTCCTGCATGAGTACACACCCCAGTCCTAGACGGGATGTATTGCAGTAGATAGAGAAGCTCTTGGCTATGTCGGGCAGAACCAGCACTGGGGCTGTTGTTAGTCTCTTCTTCAACTCCTCAAAGCTGGCTTGACACTCCTTAGTCCAGACAAACTTGGCATTTTTTTCCAACAACACCGTCAGGGGTTTAGCAATCTTGGAGAATCCTTCAATGAACCGTCGATAATATCCGGCCATCCCGAGGAAACTCTTGATTGCTCACATCCCGAGGCGGATTCCAGCTTAGCACATCGTTGACCTTCCTCGGATCGACTGCCACTCCTCCATTGGACAACACATGACCCAAGAATGCCACTTCCTTCAACCAGAATTCACACTTGCTCAGCTTGGCATACAACTGATGTTCCCGAAGTCTCTGCAGCACCAATCTCAGATGTTCTTCATGTTCCTCTTCAGTCTTGGAGAAGATCAGAATGTCATCAATGAATACCACCACAAACTTATCGAGGTAATCCATGAACACGCTGTTCATCAGGTACATGAAGTATGCAGGAGCGTTGGTCAATCCAAAAGACATGACCAAGAACTCATACAACCCGTACCGAGTGGTGAAAGCGGTCTTGGGTATGTCTGATGGGCGGATCCTCATCTGGTGATAGCCCGATCGAAGATCTATCTTGAGAACACACAAGCTCCCTTCAGCTGATCGAACAGATCATCAATCCTTGGCAACGGGTACTTGTTCTTGATGGTCACTTCGTTGAGGGCTCGATAGTCCACACACAACCTTTGTGTCCCATCTTTCTTATCCATGAACAACACTGCTCCCCATGGTGAAGAACTCGGACGAATGTACCCTTTGGCTAGCAACGCGTCTAACTCCTCCTTAAGCTTTGCTAGTTCCTTTACTCCCATCCTATATGGCCTCTTGGCTATAGGTGCAGTGCCAGGTTTCAGTTCAATAACGAATTCAACTTCGTGTTCCGGGGGCATACTTGGCAATTCATCTGGGAACACATCCGGGAACTCACCCACCACCCTGATGTCTTCAAGAGCTACACCCTCAGCTTGATTGACTTGACTCTGTTCTGAGGAACGGGCTGCTTGATATTCCACCTTCTCGCTAGTCCTGGCTGTCAGTTGCACTGCACTCTTGGAACATTGGATCACTGCATCATATCTGCCTAACCAGCTCATACCCAGAATTAAGTCAAACCCAAGGGTTTCCAGCACAATCGGGTACACCTCGAAGTCTACCCCCCTTATTGTGATGGTGACATGGGTACAACGTAAAGTGGCTCGTTGTTCCCCACCTGGTGAGCTAACTAGCATGGTGTTTGACATAGGTCTTAATGAAATCATGTTCTTTTTCACAAAAGCAGCAGATATGAAAGCATACGAAGCTCCAGAATCGAACAAAACGGTTGCAGGGGTTGAGTTGACAGGGAACGTACCCACGACCATGTCAGTAGCACCCTCGACAGTCTCTGCACCCATGTGGTTAAGCTTGCCCCTAGTCAGGTTCTGCTGTCCACGGTTTGCCTGGCCTTGTTGCTGATTCCCATTCTGGTTCTGCGGTTGCCCAGCCCTCTGGTTGTTGTTCTGCCCAACAGGATTCTGGCCCCTGCGGGGACAAGCGTTGGCGTAGTGTCCTGGCTCATCACAGCAAAAACACCTTGGTACAGTGCTAACTGGGCCGGTGCGCTGAGCAGGCCTTGGCTGCACGTGGTTGCGCTGAACTGGGCCATTCTGCAGCTGATTCTGGGAACGCTGCTGCTGTGGCGCCTGGGGGTACTGAGGGCACTGCTGGTACTGGCCACGACTCAGCAAGCTGGACTGGCCCTGGAAGCGCTGCTGGCTCCCCATCTGCTGATTCCCCCGTGGAGGAGCGAAGCGAGGGCGGCTGCTGCTCCCTGACTGTTGGCCTTGGAACTTCCTCTTCTTCTCCTCTATCTCACGGCGCTTGTGTTCCAGCATAAAGGCATTGTCCACCAATTCCTGAAAGTTGGGGAACTTGGTGCACATCAGCTGGTACTGCAGAGCATCCTGCAAGCCATCACGGAACCTGGTCTGCTTCTTCCTGTCGATGTCCACGTCCTCTATAGCGTAACGGGCCAGCTCGATGAACTTGTCACGGTAAGCGGTGACACTCATCCCTTCCTGCTTCAGCGCCAGGAACTCCTTCTTCAGGACCATCAGAGCCTCCGGTACATGGTGAGAGCGAAAGCTGTCACAGAAATCCTGCCAGGTGATCTGATCACGGTTGGGGTGAGCGTACTGGTATGAATCCCACCAGTCCAATGCTGGCCCCTGGAGCTGTCCTCCTGCGTACAACACCTTTTCCCGGTCGTTGCACTGCGCTATGTCGAGCTGTCTCTCCACCGCCTTGAGCCAATCATCTGCCTGCAGGGGGTCGCTGGCCTTGGAGAAGGTAGGGGGCGTCCCTTCAGAAATTCGCCCCTCTTGTCTCTTGGCGGCACGTGAGGCTGGTGTGGAGGGTTCTGCTGTTGCTGTTGCATCAGCGCTATGGTCTGGGCCATCTGCTGCGTCAACTGGAGCTGGATCTGCATCATCTGCTCCATGGTGAGTGGCGGTGGTGGAGGCGGTGGGTTCGGGTTCGGGTTCTGGCCGCTCCCACCGGCACCAGCGTTCCTCCTTGTGTTCACCATCTATCATCAGCAAGTAATTCTCATCAGGACTCCTTTGATCATAACTAAGTGTCTTCAGAGGATTACTAACTCGTTAGGATGGAGGATTTGATGGATGAAGAGCAAGAAAAATAAATACCCCTTCTATGTAAACATTAATATCCTTAAGCCTTAGTCCTATATCTAGATGGAGATAGACTCGCGCCTATGACCATCACAATCATTACAAAAATCCAAATCAAACATAAGCATAATAACAACAAAATCAAGCACCTAGAGACATGATTCACACAAGACTCGACAGGACTGGTTTTGAAAAACGTAACTAAACGATTCGTAACTCAAAATCATGGTGGTCTCCTAATGATTTAATCAACCGTTCTAACTAGGCTGCGTTCCTACAGTCAGCACGGCTCTGATACCAATCTGTCACACCCGGATTTACACAGAAACCCGAATGTGGCCATATGTGTTCCCAGGAAGTCACAGTACACATATAGCAAACAAATATGGTAAACAAAGAACATAAATACAGAGTGCATAAATACAGAATATATTACTTGAATAAAAAGAGTTTTACATCAGAGTGCATCATAAATAAACTAACCAATACAACGGAAGACTAATAACTCTCTCTAAGTGAAGCCGCACTCCACAAGGACTCTGACTAGGAGAACACAACTCAGTAGTACGGTAGATCTTCTGGAAACTCAGCAGCAGACTCATGCACATCCCAATCTGTTACCCGTCTGGGATTTTGTTGAATAAATAGCAAGGGTAAGTAAACCAATTACTTAGCAAGTATAGCACGGGTTATGAAGGCTCAAAAAGGCTAGACACGGTTTAACTGCATTAGCACTTTTAATGGGTTCGTTTTATCAATGCCCAAGTTACTACTTGTGAAAGAATACCCGGTTGTAACCCAATTAATGGTGTAAGTGACATTAAGCATAAATAAACATCATCTTCTAATAAAAAAGGATCCAGGCCGCTCGTGACCCTGAGCAAGGCTATCATGATAGATTTACACTCTGCAGAGGTTTCACCCTTTACCCACCAATCGTGTAAAAGTTCAAAAGAACTTTGCACCCAACCACGCACAGCCCCTGCTCTCCACAGTGATAGCACACTATGGGGGCCACTGGCGTGTTGTTGACGGGGTTGGGGCGTTGAACGGGGCCTTGTTGTACCGGGTTGCGCTGAGCTGGAGCATTCTGTAGCTGGTTCTAAGGACGCTGCTGCTGTGGCGCCTGGGGGTACTGGGGGCACTGCTGGTGCTGGCCATGATTGAACGGGCCCTGCTGACTCTGGAAGCGCTGCTGGCTCCCAATCTGCTGATTGTCCTGAGGAGGAACGAAACGGGGGCGACTGCTGCTCCCGATCTGCTGGCCCTGGAACTTCCTCTTCTTCTCTTCCATCTCACAGCGCTTGTGTTCCAGCATCAAAGCACCGTCCACCAGTTCCTGGAAGTTGGGGAACCTGGTGCACATCAGCTTCATTGGCACACTCAATCACTCAAGTGTATTTGAATCCTCACCAAAGGCTTGTGCCTTCTTTTTCATCCTAACATTTAATATGGCTTTTTGTGTGGCTCAGGGACAAAGGATGAAGGCATGCATGCATCTTATATTTTGCTAAGTCAAAGACCGGATCTCTGAGGAAACAAATCACACCTTAAGATCAAGAAGTGAAGTGTGTGGGATATATGTAGTGGAATATGGTGGAATGAAATATGGTGGAACTCCTTGGGATGAACTTCCCTCTCCTTGATTTATTTTTGAGAACATGGGCTATCTTTTATTCTCATATTTTTTGCCATGCCACTTGGCATGCTTTTCTTTTTCTCTTTCTTTTTGCCATGCTCTTTGGCATGCTTTTCTTTTTCTTTTTATTTTTGCCATGCTTCTTTGGCATGCTTTTCTTTTTGCATAGCCCATGTCTCTATCAAGAATATTTGGAGAGAGAAATCATAGAACACGGAGCATTTATTTTTTGTGGATGGGTGGTGGAAAGTGGTTGCTAACTCCCAGTGTAGGAATTGCAAGTGAGAGGTGGTGTGTGTACATGGATCTCGATCTCTAAGAATATGAAAGCTTCACTCAAAGGTCACAACAATTTGACAAGGCTCACTAAGATAACAAGCAGCATATAAGTAGAAATTTTCAACTAAGCTTATCATTAGGCTCTGGTAGGTATTTTGACCAATGAGGAACTTGTTTCATTTTAAAAGCATAAATCTCTGAGCTTTTGCCCGTACTAAGAGCAGAAATAGAACTTAACCAAATTCTCACTATATCAATCCCCACAACAACTTAGACTCAGAACAAAGCATGTGCTCCCACAAGGTTTTCAGGTTCATTTCTACTCATGCCAATTAACTCAAGCACTATTAAGCAACTAGTCGAAACAAAGTACTTGCGAAATTAATGACAGAGCAACTATTCATCATTTCCAAGATGAGAGGCATATGTTTCATTCCATGCATAGTTGGGAGTTAATTTTATTCAAAGCAAATATTTTTGGTATTTTATTATTATTTTTATTTTTTTCGATGCAGGAAAGGGAAATGCAATTGAATGACCAAAGTGCTAGGTAACTCGGGACGTACCTAGTGGGGGTCCTCCCCCAAGCTTGGATTCTTCACTGGTAGGGATTAAACCATGAAAGGTACTGACTCAACTGGTCCGCATGCTCGTGGACGTCGTGCTGGATGGACGCTAACATCCCGCTATTCTCTTAGTGGTACTGAGAATGGCGGGCTAGCGTGTCTTGGATCTCTCGGGTATGGTCGTCGATGAGCTCGACTCGGTCGGAGATGTAGGACAGCTCCCGGCCGTAGTCGAAGCGCGCGGACTGCGAGTATCCGGGGTAGTATGGCTGGGAGGCACGGTCGTACCCCCTGCATACCGGCTCCCAGACCACTCAGAGTCCGTGTCCTGGCCGTAGTCCCAGCGTCCTGAGGCGAAGTATTTCGGTTCCTGGTGTTGCCCAGAGCCTCCTGCGGAAAGCGGAAGTATGTCGGTGCGGCATTTGTGGTGCATCTTCTGGCTCCTGTGAGGTGGCGAGCCCAGCGTAACGCCTGGCTCGTCTCCTCGTGACTGGTCCGTCACCTGCAACGCTGTGCCGAGCGGGCTCTCTCCATGGCGGATAATCGTCTGACTCGGTCCTCAACGGAAGAGTTAGTTTAGGAGTGGTATACAACCTCAGTGCTGCACAAGGCAAAGGCACTTCGATTGTATAGCCACGGTAAATCATAACCAGTGTTGCATCAGGCGTCTGCTGTATCATGTGGGCTTGCACGAAGTGCTCGGCATCCACGACGGAACGCACTGTCTCGATGTACGTGAGCCGGGTGCCCTGAAGAATGCCCAGATGGTTAGCAAGGCGAGTGACTAAAGAAGTCATTGCCATGCTACCCACACGAGAAATGTGAGACAGCCAGTGACTAACCATATCTTTCACAGGCGAATAAGGAATTTGCTTGACCATAGCAAAAAGAACCCGCAACTCATTTGTGTTAACAGGGCGCACATCTGCCCGGGGGAACACCGTCATAGACACCCATCGATGCATGAAACGCAAAGTGAGGTTATGAATACTGTTCGTGCGAGGTGCATGACAGTTAGTATCCCCCGAAATCTTTTTCCAAAATGCAACTCGATCAATCCTTTTCAAAGCTTTGTTCGGGTCTAAAGAACAACGACTTGAAAACCCGAGACCCGAACTGAAATCCCTCCAAGAGCAAAAGAACTCCTGGTTGAAAAATCGAAAGCGAATAAAAGTGAATCCCCCATTTTCTGGAACCAAAGTCGAAAGAAATTCGAAGGTGAGTAAGTACGAACCTTGCTCGTTGATGTGCCAGAAATTTTCCCAGCCAATGGCCTGGAAAATCTCTGGGAACTTCTCGTCCATACCTGTTTTCCTGAGCAAGTCTTGCTCAAAAACACGGGTGTATTCGAACTCCTTCAGCCGAAGCTCGTTGAAGGTGTTCTGCTCCCGCTCCGTCCTGAGGTTGCTGTCGTTCACGCTCATGAGCTGCCTGGCCGGGGGCATGGCATGGCCCCATCCCGAGCCAGCGGCTTCTTGTTCATCCTCATCCATTCGGCTCGAGCCACGGCTGGGGAACTCCTAGCATCGTCTGATCGTCGGCCTAGCCGGGCGGAACGACGGAGCGAAGTGAAGAACTTTGACATGATTCCTGCAAAAGGTTAGTGCAACAATGACTACCCGAAGGACTGAATATATAAAGTTAGCTCAAGAGAATCAAGTCAGTTGTCCGAGAAAGTTAGTTGTTCTCGCGGGGATGAAAACCACCACAAAAGGTTAGTCGTTCTTGTGGGTGTCGGAGACCACCACAAAAACGTCCAGAATTTCAGCACAAAGATCACAACAAAAGCAAAATATTTTTGGGTTTTTCTAGTGATGCAAGGGAACCTCATTTTTACTCATGCCAAATAACTCACGGGGAGAACTTGTCAAGAACTAGAGCAAGAATTGAGAGAGAGAGAGCTTCCTAGCAGCAATTTTCAGAATGGAAGTGAGTGAAGGTGTGTGAGAAGCTCACAAGCTTGCACCAGCATTTATAGGCCGAGGGGGGCAGGCCCGTGGTTCGCCCGAACCAGGCCTGGTGGCTAGGGCACTCCCATGTGAGTGCAGCCCCCTCCTTTGCTTTGATTCCACGCCAAAATGTGTGGCCAAGAAATTTTTAGGTCATGTAAGTGGAATTTAATGGTAGGTGAGATGGAAATGTGACATGACCAAAGTGGAATTTAGTGGAGTCACCCCCCATGCTGCCATGTTTTGTGATAATTGGTGAGTGTGCAGCCATTTTTAGTGGGGTAGACATGTTTGGTGCTGGTTGGTGGTGATGGTAAATAAATGGAGATGTTCTAGAAGGGGTGAAAATGATGAAAGTTACAAATTGCACCCTCTCTAATTAAATTTCAGCATGTGACTATTTATTTTTAACCAAGCTTGCAAAATTTTCGACTCTCTCTCAAATTAATTACTCAAGTGGTTCATTTATTTTGGAAAGGGAAACATGCAAATGCAATGATGAAATTAAAATCTAGAAGGGAAATATGAGATACATACCGGTTTTCGTCGCGGCGAGAGCTCAGCTTTTAAGTCCGCAAGCGGGACTTCTCCTGTCTTCAGTTGCTTGTGTCATTGTCCGGTCCCGGAGTGGATGACTCGGATGATGCAACCTTCTTACGCCACACTTTCTTGTTCTTCTTCTTCGGTGTCAGTGGCGGTGGGATCGGCGTCTCTGGAGAATTCCAGAGGGCTTGTTCTTCTGTGGTTCTGGTGTGGCCTCCTCTTCTTCGCTATCACTGTCTGTAGTGGCTGCCTTTTTACCTGCACTGTCAGGATATGGCGGGTCCCGAGTGGTCTTACCCCCTCTCGTGGTAACCTCATTAACCTTTTCACGGGGACAATTGTTTGGTTGTCCAGAAAATTTCCCCGCTATGGGTGAAGGCAAAGAAGAAGCTAACTGAGCAATTTGAGTTTCTATCATTTTATTGAAGCTCAGTTGATTTTTCATAGCAGAAGAAAATGATTCCATCCTAGAGTCTATGTTTTCCAGAGTTTTATCATTAGCAGCAAGCTTTTTATTGATGTTTTCAGTTACTTTCATCTGGCCAAACACAATATCTCTAAGAGACGGTTGATTATTGAAATTGCTGGAATTGTAATCGTTACCTTGTTGAGGCCTCTCAAACGGGAGGTTTGGGCGCGAATTCCAGCCTTGATTGCCGTAGTTGTTCGGTCGGTACCCGTTGTTGTTGGAGTTGTTGACGTAGTGGGCATCTTCTCGCGTTTCGGGGCAGTCATTCCCCGAATGGCCAGTGTTGCCACAGACTTCGTAGGTCATGCGAGCATCCATGGCTTGCACCGTTTCTTGAGCAGGGACCTCTAGTTTCTTCATCAGAAGGTCCATCTTGGCAGCGAGCATGTCCAGAGCTTCAACTTGATGGACTCCTCGGGTCTTCGGTTGAGTCCGGTCGTCGGATCAACTTTGGTTCTCGACCATCTTCTCTATGAGGGCCTTCGCACGACTCTCCTCAAGAGAGAAGAACGAGCCTCCAGCATCAGCATCCAGGTACTCAGCCCGTGATAGAATGTTTGGATTATGAACCAACTCTGCATACCATGGTGAGGACAAGCAGAAATATAGTCCTGGAGGCGATCCCATGCCTTCGGGACTATTTCATCTTTTAACTGCTGGAAACTAGCTATTTTATTCCAGAGGGCGTTGGTTTTCCCAACCGGAAAGAATTTTAGCAAGAAAGGGCTAGTGCATTTATCCCAAGTGTCTATAGCTTCGCGGTTAGCATAAAACCATTATTTTTCCTTGCCTAATAGTGAGAATGGAAATAAACGAAGGCGAATGGCATCGATACTTACTCCGCATATGGTGAAGGTGTTGCAAATCTCCAAGAAATGCTGAAGATGAGCATTGGCATCTTCGTGTGGCTTGCTGCATAATGGGCTAGCCTGAACCATGTTGATGAGGGCTGGCTTGAGCTCGAAGTTGCCATCTCCGACTGGCGAAGCTGGTCCGACACGCACGTTCTCGCTCGATGTAGCGGAGAACTCACGGATCGTCTTGGTTGCCATCCTCGATGTAGCCTGATCAACGACGGGAAAGACTGGGTTCATCGGAAGGAGTTGCTTCTGAGGAGGTACAACACGGGGTCGCACTTTCCTCACAAGTGACTCAGGATTCTCTTGGAAGTTTGACGGTAGTTGGAAACCAATCATGCACTGCTCTGCTCCACAAAGACCAACAAATAGAGCAAGGATAAACCCGCTTGAGTAGCGGTACTCAACTAAGATAGTTCGAGATAAAAGTTCAAAAGTAATCTAGCCAAATGCTTCTCCGGCAACGGCGCCAGAAATGCTTGTTGAGAATCCTGGTACTGGGGTAGGGAGTGTTTCAGTGGTTTTCCTATGGCTTAGTAAAATATATAAATATTCTACAAGCGCACAGAATCACCGCTGTAGCACTTCACCTGGGAGTATCCCCGAGGTATTGTAATTTATATTTCCGCAGGGAAGCTTTGGCAAGAATACTAGTGAACAAATATTCGAGACTATCAGAGAAGGGTACACAACTAAACAAGACAAGGGATAACGGTATTGGATAGGAGTGGATATACCGGACACACAGCTCAAGGGATACTCGGGTAGATGAGAGAAGGTATAGATAGTTGGGAGGACAACGAGAAGAGATAAAGGATTCCTGGGACTCATATGGCAGCATTCGGGTTTCTGTGTAAACCTGGG
>OAMR01000547.1:135930-165344 GCA_900205405.1 Echinochloa crus-galli | reverse complement strand
CCGGGAGTCGTCCATGTCAACAATGACCAAGCAAACACATGACATGACACGTGGGCGACCGCCAACTCATCCTGGACCATGCCACGTCATTCTGGGCCAGATCAACACGAAGTCATGCATCAGGAGGAAGCCCAGGGGGGTCCAGGCAGTAGAGGCGGTGCTGGGGAGGCCGGCCACGGGCCAGGCCCAGTTCGGCCAAACTGGGGCCTTCGGCCGAACCGCCCCCAGCACGGGAAACCGACCTCAAGGCAAGATCTGAGCCGTGGAAGCAAAGGCCGCACAAATCCCATGTACTCACCAAAACTCGTGGAACATTATTAGAATATAAACCTAAGTACATGGAATGTTGCATATAACCTCATTTATTCCCGAGTATTGGTGGTCGGATTTGGGCTGTAACGACCGCCAACAAGCTCCCCCAAGCTTAGCTCTTTGCTCGTCCTCGAGCAAAGATATAAACTTAGGCTCGGTGGATCAGGAGTTGCTACAATGTCATTTCTTGCAGGTAACTTATAAACAACTAGTCTCAAAAATACTTGAATCATAGGCAAAGTTTCAAATCACCTTTTTACCTATGGGGCTTATAGCAATCTCCTTATCTTGGGCGGTTGAAAGGACGAACAGTTTAAACTCAGTTTTATTCCACTCTACTCTTTCAGGATCCCATCTCGGAGTTTTTCATAAGTTTTGAAAACTACAAATTGTTCCTCATTGGCACACTCAATCACTCAAGTGTATTTGAATCCTCACCAAAGGCTTGTGCCTTCTTTTCATCCTAACATCTAATATGCTTTTTGTGTGGCTCAGGGACAAAGGATGAAGGCATGCATGCATCTTATATTTTGCTAAGTCAAAGACCGGATCTCTGAGGAGACAAATCACATCTTAAGATCGAGACGTGCAAGTGTGTGGATATGAATGGAGTGGAATATGGTGGAGTGTGGAATGGATATGGTGGAATGGTGGAGTGGAATATGGTGGAACTCCTTGGATGAATTTCCCTCTCCTTGATTTATTTTCGAGAACATATTCTTACACCAAAACAGGGGACTAGTGAAGTGACTTATTAGAAATAAAACCTAAGTACATGGAATGTTGCATAAAACCTCATTTATTCCCGAGTATTGGTGGTCGGATTTGGGTTGTAACGACCGCCAACACACCGCCGCCATCGAATCCCGCCCGTGACTCCGCTCCGCTCCGCTCGCCGCTCCGGGTAGCTTCGCTCTATGGTAAGGAAGCTCCCCACCGCGTTAATACCCCAAGTTGGGGCTCGAATCCTACCTAACCAGCTTGCCGGCCACTTGCAGTTCCGCCACCGCCACTACAGCGTTGGGTGCTGTTCGCGACGTCTCCAATTGGTCGCTATATGGGGTTTTTGGTCGTGATACATCGAGATTACGATAGATTCATTCCATCGGCAGGCGTCGCAATTATCTCCATCGCAATATGTTGCTGCAACGGTTCCAAACTGGTGTCGCAATAAAAAGAACGTGTTGCGACGGTGCCTGGCGATGCAATTAGGTAAAGTAGCGACGACCATTAGCGTTGCAACACAGGTTATTGCAACAGAAGGCATCGTTGCAATAGTGGTTTTTGTGACCTGTTTGGTCTATTGCAAACAAGCTCTATTACAATGAAAGAATCGTGTCGCAATACGATACCTGCCATTGCAATTCGTATGTAGGCCTCATCGTAATCCATCTCCATATGCTTGAGCTAAAATGCAACCAACTAGGGGTCGTCGACGCATTATGCTTCAACCAAATCACGACGCTAATTCCCGTCGCCATACACGAAGAGATTCACGCAACCAAATATAGTTCGTTGCCATACGATCCAACGAAATGGCAACACTATGTGTCGTCGCCATACACGAAGAGATTCACGCAACCAACTATGCGTCGTTGCCATAAGATTGAACCAATTCGCAACAATAATAACCATCATTATACAAATAGATGGTGATGCTACCAACAATGGGTGGTCGCCATATGCTTTAATAATAGCACAACGCAAGTTATCGTGGCTATACACGTTGACGGTCATGCAACCGAAGATTGGTGGTCGCCATATGCTTTAACAATAGCACAACGCAAGTTATCGTGGCTATACACGTTGACGGTCATGCAACCGAAGATTGGACATCGCCATATGCTTGAACAAAATCACAATGCTGAGTTCCATCGCTATACGCGTAGATGGTCACGCAACCAAATATTGGTCGTCGCCATATGCTTTAACCAAATCGCAACGCGTACTGCATCGCTACATGGGTAGGGGTATCGGAACGAAGCATGCATCGATGCTATATGCCCTATTGATAATGCATCAGATGAATTTTGGTCGCCATATGCATGTACTATATCACTACGAACTATGGTCCGTCGCTATTGGCATAGAGGAAAGCGCAACGAAATATTGGTCGCCATAGGACACATGCTGGATGCCCACCATCCCCAATTTTAGATTCTTTAATGCAGCAAAAATATTCAAAACATAGACTGATGCAACCAATGTACATTCATATCATTCAAGACCACAATTCTTCGTATAACAGAAGAAAATTCAGCACATTAAAGTATGCACTCTTGTCCATCACTCACATTATAATATAGTAACAAAGTTTTTAAAGAGCCTAGCATCGCAACAGTCTGGGTATCACTCCCACCCAATATTGTTGATGATCTTCATCATTTCTGGAGCTGAGGTTTGCTTGAAGGCTTGTGCTTCTTGTTTGCCAAAGGGTTTTTGTTGGCCGATCTTGAGTCTTTTCTCGGCTCCAGATCTTCTCTTTCCATGCCATTCTGAATGTAAAGAAATTAGAGAATTCCATCATCTTAACCCAATTTGTCTTGGAATGAGAATATATGCAGCAACATATGGATTGGAACTAGAAAAATATAAATGGCATTAAGAAAGGACAATTCAGTTAGTACATACCTCTTGTGCTCTCTTCCTTCTTGATCACGTCTTAGACTGATTCACCAGCGTGTTTGAAGCGATATATCTTGGAGGTGCAGCAGAAGGTGGAGCACGATTATCAGGTTTGTCGCTGAACAGTGTCTTGGTAATCTTGGCACTTGCATGACTGATGTTAGGTAGCACATTTTCTTTATCTTTAGTCACGGCGGTGCTTGGTGGATGCATCTGGAATGTATAGTTTTATATTGGAACTATATCAGCTGTGATTGAAAGCACGACACCATGCATCATGATTGGAAAGCTTGTTTGGTGTCGTTACCTGGGCTGCAGTTACATGATCCTGCCCAACTGGTGTTGCAGGAATGTTTTCCTCCGGCCTCGTATGTACAGCTTCATTAGAACTATTGTTGTTGGTTTCAGAGGGAGTCTGCATGTTGCGAAAGAGGGCAGGCGAGAGATAAGTGGCATAAATATGCATTTTCTCAATCACAACCAAGTATAGTCGTTACCATGTTCGTTGTTTCTACACTCTGCAGTAATGTTCTTGCAGCAATGGCATCCTCATCGACCCTAGGCTCAACGTGACCTGTACTGTTGTTGGAGGGATGTGTATTCTGCTTATTTGAAACGATGGAAGGTAACATATTAGCTGCATTGGCCAAGTTATGAACACAACAGGTACAATCATCTGGTTACCTCTGAACATGGCAGCAAGTGTTTGAATGGCGCAATCATCTTTGCAAATTCTTCCTGCATTTTCCTTTCCATCTTTTTCTTGATTTCTTCTCTCTCGCGTTCCTTGTCAGCTTCATGGTTCTTGAGTATTTCTTCCAGTTGACGTTCTCGTGCTTCGACCTTATCGTGCTTCTCCTGTAACAACCTCTCCCGATACACTTTGTTGCTTCTTTGTGTGGACATGTAACCATAGCCACGTGACACGGAGGATTTGACATGTGTTCTTTCCTTGTATGTTTCCTGGAAAATGATATCTTCATGTTCATCTAGAGGAGTGGAACTTGTGTCTTCATCCCCCTCCTCTGTATTTGCTAGTCGAGCTAATTTCCTGACTGTACAATTGTTGAAGCTCTCTTAATGAAAGGGCCTTCGTCTCGAGTCCTGAAGTTCTTCTGATTGATGGTAACATGTTGTACAACAGCTTCGCTTGATCTTGAGATGAGGATAGGGGCAACAACTAAATATTTTGAAGAAGAGAGGAATCAGAAGTTCATTTGCTTGAAATAGCATAATAGATGAGTTCAGAGTGCAAACAGCGAGGCAGAAGGTCAAGGAGGTGAAGATTTTCAAAATAAGTTAAAAATATGACCTTAGCGTGAACCATTTCTACCTAGGCTTGCGTCCTACGGTCGATATAGCTCTGATACCACTTCTATCACGCCCGGTTTTAAGGACAAAACTGAACGCACCCTTTATGCATGCCCAGGATCAAAATTCATGCATAGAGTGACATCATAAGTGAATAACATAACAATATCATTTACAAAGAGTATATTATTACAAAATGACCAGAGGGTCTTAAAGAAAATTACACAATCGTAAGTCTAATCATAATGGAGGGCTCCATATCCACAGGAACGTCGACCGGGGGCACGCCAGCCTAGGACTCCAAGTCTTCACGAATGGCTCCTTCTCCAAGTCTTCTAAACACTATCTGAGCAGCAGCAGGGGGAGACACAACAGAGGGTTCAAAGGAAAAGGGTGAGTACACATGGAGGTGTGTACTCTGCAAGTGGGGGAAATATATGACATGTAGGGCTTATGAACAAGGAAGGCTGTTTAGGTGGACTGCAAAGCTCATATTTTAGTTGGTCAAATTTTAATTAAGCACCTAAGAGTAATAATATTTAGGCTTCCCAAACCATATCAAACCTAAGGTTAAACCCACATATAACTAACCAAACCACAGTTAACCATCACTGTGATCCTCCCAACCAACTAACCATGGCAGGGTCCAGGCCGCTCTTGACCGTGAGTACGGCTGTTATAACAGTTTTATACTCTGCAGAGGTTGTACACTTTCACCATGAGTCGTGATACCTTTAAGCTGAGGTGGCGAATCTCCACACATTTCCGAGATGTGTGTGCCGGGGTACACTACAAGGCCTTCCATTGGTTCTCCAGGGAGCATTGCTCAAACCCATCACTGTACCGTGCAACGACTTCTGGGACGCTGCCCTAGTCGGCCCCTACCCGCCCAACACGTACCCCTGGATTACCCAAATTTCTCAGCCAAGACCATTGCCCATCTAGTCTCATGGTTGTACTATTGTCCTGGGTGGTCGCTCCACAAATCAATCCTTATTTAACCTTGGCTCAAGCAACAACCATTCTCTTCACAACCTCGCAACAAACCCAACTTTCCTGAGCCACCTAAGGATTCCATGTTGCTAAAAAGATTACCAAACCCATTGTTGCATAGTTCATTAATCAAGATTAATTATAACCCATCCCTTGTTGAGCGAGCTAAGCATAAGCTACCCATAAAAGGTACCTCTAAAGGCTTCAAGGAATGTCATGAAAAAGCTAGTAAACAACCTATATAGGATTCCCAACAAATTGACATCTAATGCAGAAAGCAATAAATAAAAGGTGATAACATGTAGAAATAATAAAGGCGCAAGAGTCAAGATGATCAAGACACTTGCCTCTTTTCCAAAGTCTCCCTGCTCAGAAGCGTTCCTCAGCGTAAACAAATCAACTAAAAATAACATACATGCACAACTAAGAACAATACACCAAGCAATAACAAAATAGTTTTCAAAAACATATTGCTAGCCAACACTAGCTACAACGGACGCAAGGGCACGAGAAGCGCTTAAAACGGAGCTACGTTTGAAAAGATAAAGCTAGCGAACATTTGAATTATATGCCAAAGGGAACAACTATGTGCTGCATTTATTTTAATTTAACAAAACATATGTAAAGGATATTTCAAAGAAACACCCATGTTCAAATTATTCAAATTATTTTAATTCAAAAGTGAGGTAAATCCTAGTCATATTTTATTTACAATTATTTGCATACAGATTAAACCATTTAATTATTTAACTTGAAAGACATGTGAGAGGGTCTAATCGATTTGTTTTAAGTGTCATGTTGCACTAATCAAGTTATAATTTAGAAACACATTGATATTGGATTTACTCAAATTAACATGAATTTATCAAAAGCCGATATATAAACCTAAACAAGTTTTATTTAGAAAGTTGATTTGGAGGTAATTAACCAATTGAATATTTTATTTAATTTTATAAAACATGATCATCGTGAAACTACGCTTGCAAACGATAGCCCACGCTAAAAGAGGACCATCGCAACAAGAACGGACTAAAACGGAGCTAGGGTGCAAAAGCTACAAGCTAAAACGTGATTTATCTATTTTCTGGAATTTAATTAACACCTAAAACAATTTTATTTAAGCTAAAACTAATTTTTATAGAATTAGCAAGGATTATAATATTTTTTTAGAATAAATTAAACTAATTTATGACATCATATATAAAATTATGACATCAACAAGGCATTTTATACAAGATTTAAATAGGTTTTGTATTTTTATTAAATTACCAAGGGCATTTATATACTTTTCAGAAAGTTTCAAGGTCTATAACATGAAATGTACAAGGTTCAGTAAACAAATGTTGCAAAACAGTGAAAATATAAGGGTTTATAACACAATTATCTATAGCTAACAGGGGCTAGCATGAAAGTTTCGTAAGACTCAGTGCATTGTGCGTGTGAAAAGATGATTCCTCGGGGGCTAGATCGCAAAAAGGCCAAGTCAAACTTGGTTGACCGGTCATCGGACGATCTCGGCCCTCAGATCCGAAACGGGTGGCTGGGATTTTATGAAGCGAAGGGTTACGGGGTGATCTAATCTCAGCCGCTGGCGCACGATCTAACGGCCACAGACGCGCCGCCGGTCAAAGGTCGTCGGCGAGGGGGCTGGGCGGCAGCGCTAGCTCGCAGACGGCGGTGGCTAAACCGAAGTTCGGCCTTCCTCGAGCTATGGGCCACCATTTCACGTTCTGTTTGGTCCTAGAGAATCAGGGGGACATGGCGAGCTCACCTAGGAGTACCTCGTCGTCGATTTAGCGGCGGGGGTGGCTGCCGACGGCGCGGGGCGGACAGAGCCACAGTCGCATGCGGGGGACGAGCTTGGGGCCTCTTCTTCGCGCGCATGGGCGTTCGGGTAGCTTCCTGGTGGTCTTGCGCACGCGAGGGAGAAAGGAGGGAGTGAGAGAGGGCTCCAAGGCGGCGGATCGACGAGCGGCGGAGCGGCTCACCGTGGCGGCGAAGGGCGGCCGATTCGGCGGCGACGGCGGTCCTGTGGGTCGGGCGGTGGCATGTGGAGCCAAAGGGAGGGCGAGGAACCTTGGCTAGCCTTTTGTAGGCGTCGGAGTGGGGCGGGTGGCCGGCAATTTGGCAGCGGCAGTGATGGCTTTGATGGCCGGTGAATGGCCATTACTGCCATTGCTGCGCGCGGGGAAAAGAGGAACGGGCGGAGCTGCAGTGAAGTGGGGAGGGACAGGGGTCGCGGCGTCTGCGGAGTGGGGCCGGGTGGGCGCGCTCGCGGGAGGAGGCAAAGCTGCGGCGGTGGTGCTCGGGTGCCTGCGCGACGAAGCAGAGAGGGAGGAGGGGGGCTGGCGCACGATCTAACGGCCACAGACGCGCCGCCGGTCAAAGGTCGCCGGCGAGGGGGCTGGGCGGCAGCGCTAGCTCGCAGACGGCGGTGGCTAAACCGAAGTTCGGCCTTCCTCGAGCTATGGGCCACCATTTCACGTTCTGTTTGGTCCTAGAGAATCAGGGGGACATGGCGAGCTCACCTAGGAGTACCTCATCGTCGATGGTTTGGGCTGGGTGCTGTGTGGGATCGGGTGGGGTTGGGGGTGGTGTGTGGGCCAAAATTGGCCCGGTGTCCTAGGTTTTAGGTTTACAATTTGAGAAAAGAGAGAGAAGAAAAGGAAAATGGGCAAAGCCCTATAATAAATATTATGGCCCTTCAAAATATATTAATTCCAGAATTATTTGGTCCTTAATCTTAAACAAACTAACGAAAACTACTCGAATTTTATAAATGTTTTTGAAATCCACACTTTTCCAAACAAAAAAAAACTATGAAAGAGCATGTATGCATCAACCACCTTATTTCTATAACCTATATTAATTGAATTTCAATTTAGAAAATATTGTTTTACTTTAAATAATTGAGCACACTCTATTTGATTCTAACAAATGTTTAGAAAAGTTTAAAAACCTAGCAAATTCAAAACTAGGGTGTTACAAATACTACCCCACTTAACAGGAATCTCGTCGTGAGATTCAAGGAGAAGCTAGAGAGAGATGCAAGGATGGTATGGTGACTTTTGGAAAGCATCGGTTCATGAACTCCTCCGTGGGTTTTTATTCGATGATGATCTACATGAGCATCCTTGAGTGTACTGCTTTATCTAGCAAGAACCTCCTGGTGATCTCATCATGGGTAGAACAAGGAAGAGACCATAAAAAAAAGGTGATAGGGATTGCCAAGGATTGAGAAGAAGTAAAAACCCAGCTATCTATTTATACATATATAACCAACTGATGTCATTGCGGACAAGAGTTCCACAACACATCAACACTCAAACAAAGATCCAAATCAAACAAGGCCACAATAACAAACATACAACGTCAATCAAGAGCACACTAACATATCACATGTCCTTAAAGGAGCACACCATCAAATATAGTCCTTAACAATCGATCTATCGGTGAAAGAAAGCATGGGTGAAGCCTAATATAACTCGAACACTAGAACTACAGAGGATTCAGGTACTCTTGTAGTCTTCAATGTTGATGTTGAAGCTCTCTTGATGAAGGGTCTTCCTCTCGAGTCTTTATTCTTCAGGTTGATGGGGACATGTTGTGTATCCTCTTCTCTTGATCTTGAGATGAGGGTAGGGACAACAACTAAATATTTTGAATAACAAAAGGAATTAGAAATTCATTTGCTTCAAATAGTAGAAAAGATGAGTTCAGAGTGCAAACAGCGAGGCAGAAGGTCAAGGAGGTGAAAAATTTCAAAATAAGTTGAAAATATGACCTTAGCTTGAACCATTTCTACCTAGGCTTGCATCCTATGGTCGATATAGCTCTGATACCACTTGTGTCACGCCCGGTTTTAAGGACAAAACCAAACACACCCTTTATGCATGCCCAGGATCAAAATTCATGCATGTAACACCCTAATTTTAATTTTTGCAATAGTTTAAAATTTTCTAGCAATTTTCTAGAGTTAGTCAGGGCTGTTCACATTTTAGTTGTAAGCAAACAATATTTTGTAAATAAAATAAATGAATCATAGGTTATATGAAGCTATTTGTTGCATACATGCTAGATGCATAGTGTTTATTGTTTGGAAAATGATTTTGTTTTCTCAAACTCCCCTTCTTTTTTTTCCCCTGCGCTAGAACCAGCAACAAGCCCCCATCTCTACATGACATGAAGCGCCACAGCACCCCTGCCTTTACTGTACGAGGCCATGACCATTTGTTTGCTCTCCTATCTACCCTTCCCTCCAATTCAAACCACTCCTTCATCACCATCATGGCAGGTAATTGCTAATTGGGAAACTGATGTAGCCGTGAGGCCTCCCCTCTAATTACGCAGTCTGCTGTCCTCTTTCCTCCACAAAACATAGAGGGCTGATCCCTTCCTCTCCCTTTGCACCTCGACACCACCATCCATCCAGCACTGTTCTGAATGCCAGCGAACTGATCGAGTGTCCGGCGACCGCTGCGAAGCTTTGGAGCAACCAGAAGGCAACCCCGACCTCCTCCGACGTGAGCCCAAGACCAGGACTCTGCCTGCACCGTGCCGTCGAGTCTGCGTCCACCTCTCACCGGCGCCGGAGCTCTACGTCGCATCCCTGCCCAATTAAACATCACAGTGAGCATCCCCATCATTCCCTCGCCTGATTTTATGACCTCCTGTTGAAATCCGAGCACTACAACACGATTCCGGCGAGCCGCTAGTGAGCCACCGTCACCTGCATGCATCGCCGTCTCTCTGTTCGTGGATGGCCAAAATAGTTAGCGCCTGCACCTGGGCCAGCAAAACTCACGTACTGGCCAATTTAGAAATCCATATACTCTTTGCATCATCAAATCCCGTAATGATGTCGTACACCTGTTTTTCTCTTTCTGGTGGTCAAACAATTCCCGAAAGGCTGTTTCCATCTTAGTCCATCAGTAGTAAAAAACTTATAACTTTTTGCTCGTAGCTCCGATTTAGATGATTCTTGCGCTCACGCGTTCGTGGCAACGAGCTCTAGTTTTTAAAATGATTTTACTCCTGTTTTACTACTGTTTGGTGTACTGTTCTTATACTTTTATGTGTATGCTTGTTTCCGGTAGTTGATTCGAGTTGCTGTGTCGTGACGAAATCAGGAGTACGTGAAGGATTCGACGAAGAATTGAAGAAGGCAAGTGTCCTTGCTGCATGTTCCTTTTTACCTTTACTTACAACATGTATCACTTTTTATTTTACGCTTTGTGCATGCTTCGAGTCAAATTGATGGGAATCCTATGGTAGGGTTTACTAGATTTTTCTATGACAACCTTGAAGCCTTTAGTAGTTGGTTGAGTCATGGGTAGTTTCATGCTTAGCTTGCTCTACATGGGTTGGGTTAATCTTTAATTTTTACTAAACAATTATGCAACACTTTGGGTTGGTAATCTTTTAGCAACATGGAACTCTAGGGGCTCGAGCAAGTGTATGTCTGGTGGACGGTGTTTATGGTTTGATGCTTGTCTTGCTCGGGCCGTCTCAAGGATTAATGCGTGGAGTGACCACCCAGGACTTACAGTACAACCATGAGAACCGTATGGGCAACGGTCTTGGCTAATTAAGTAGGGTAATCCAGTGGGCGGGGCTAAGTTGTCTGGGCTGAATGAGGGCTACGTTCCCAAGAGTTCGGCAAGGAACCTCGGGTGTTGCTGGTTAGCCAGGGCATGCCGTTACCCGGTTAGCCGCGCTGGAGAACCTATGTAAAGGCCTCGTAGTGCACCGCGTAGCACTCACATCTCGGAAATGTGAGGGGGGTTTAGCAGCCCCCAGCGAATGGTGACATGACTCATGGTAAAAGTGTACAACCTCTGCAGAGTGTAAAACTGTTATAACAGCCGTGCTCACGGTCAAGAGCGGCCTGGACCCTTACATGATAATCATACTTGAACATGATCAAAATCGTGGTTACATGAATACGTTGGGAATATGACATTCATTAATTTGTGGGTGGTATATACTTTCATTTGCTAGTAAATAGTTGCTTAATAAAACTTGACCAACTAAAAGTGCTTACAGCTGGATCAACTAAAATTTGTGCAATGCAACCAGTTGAGTCAGCCTTCCTTGACTTTAGCCCTGCATGTCATTACTTTCCCACCACTTGCGGAGTACACGCCTCCAGGTGTACTCACCGTTTTCCCCTTCACCCCCTGCTGTGTCTCCCCCTCCCCATTGATTGCTGTTCAGGATGTTGAAGGCCATGGAGATCTAGGATGCGACCCCCGGTTGATTGCCTGTGGTCATGGAGCTCCGCTTCCGCACAAGATTATTAAACTATGAGTTGTACTTTTCTTTTGGACCTACGGGTCATTTTGTATTATTATAACATGATATGGCAATGTATCAATGATGAAGTCATGCTTTATGTACGAAATATGATCTTGGCATACATAAAGTGAGCATCCAGTTGTGTTTATAAAACCGGGTGTGACAGAATTGGTATCAGAGCCATGTCGACCGTAGTTCGCATCCCTAGATAGAAATGGTCGTTTTCTCAGGATTATTTTGATATAAAAACTATATCTTACTTTTGTTTCAGTTTATTTCAACTCATTTTCCTTGTGTATTGTGTTTATTTTATTTTGTCCTTGCTGTTTTATAAAATTGTTTTACTCAGACTCTTCTATTTCAAATTTATAGATGGCACGCACAAAGCGGACAGCTCACAAGTCAACCAATGGAATCATCCCCCGCAACCCCAATCGTAATAGGCTGGAAGGACCAAGAAGGTCGCTTAGCTCGCTCACCGAGTCCTCTGAGGAAGAGCCACCACGCCAGAAGACTCGCTACCTTGGTGAGGGTACGAGTGCGCTATGCCCAGTGATGCTCGACCCGCCAGAAGATCCCAAGTAAGAGGAGCAGAAGGGACCACCCCTCGACCCCAAGGACAAGGGAAAAGCACCCATGGAGCCACGCCCAGCTACACCACCACCAGAAAACTTGGAGGATAGTAGCTCTGGAGATCCTGAAGGTTGGAAGCAGGGACGCTTCGTTTTACTCTCTGACTCCTTCGACGACACCACTGAGTCACTGAGGGACACTGCTTGCTCTCATCGTGAAGAATAGGAGGAACCATTTGCTTTAAATAATAAGAACGTTTAGAACCGTTTATATTATTCTACACCCTGTGTGGTGAATCTTGGTTTGTTAAATGCTTGTTAGACCTTGTTATTGTTCTCAGTGTGTTTGGTTCTTTTGTAATGATTGTGATGGGTTATGAGCTTCCATGCTTATGATTTCATCTTTTAATACTAAGTTATAATATAATACAGTTGAGGGAATCTTTCTTACTTCATTCATCACGTATCCTTGCTCATACCCTCCTATTATCACTATCTTACTTCAGATGGAACAAGCTATGGCAAATCAGACTCATATCCTTCAGAGTTTGGCACAAGCAATGCAAGCACAACCAAAGGATAGGTGTAAGGAATTTTTGAGGTCCATGCCACCCGTCTTTGAGCATACAACAGACCCAGTGGTTGCAAATGATTGGTTGAAGGACATAGAAAAGAAATTGATTGCCGTGGAATGCAATGATCGTGAAAAGGTACTTTATGCAAGTGGACAGTTGTTGACGCAAAATATGCAGTTCACGCCAAGCACACAGCAAGCCGAATTAGCTAGCTTCAACACGTGGCCCGCGCGTACGAATCCGAAAGCGTGCCAGTCAGTTTGCCTGAAAACTAACAAAGGGACAAAAACGTTTAGATCAAAACCTGGAACGTGCCGGCTGAGACCAGACAGTTCCATATTTGCGGCATTGAAGCCAATCTCGAGAGACATATAGCTACGGACAAGCTATCTGTCATAATTCGGAGCATAATTCGGCAATCGGTAAAAAACATGTAAGAATCACACTGCCGAACGCACAGCATCAGCAAAACGTAAAATCGGTCTTTAAGTAATCAAAGAAAGCCAGGTGTATCCTTGACCGATCAACGAAGACAGGCATGATATGAGAATGAATAAAGGGTGAAACATGATCATAAATTCGCAGTAAACAAGGAATGCATAGGCCGAAAGCAGCACCCGTCAAGCATGATAACAAACAAGTTAATCCACCGCATGATACGACTTGTTTGAGACCACACCACTAATCAGATTAGATCAATCCACCGCATGATACAATCTAACCATGAAAAGCTAAAAGCATTCAATGTTTAAATACGAACCCACAACACAGTCGCGAATTTACATTGAAACAAGAATGCATAGGCCGAAAGCAGCACCCGTCAAGCATGATAACAAACAAGTTAATCCACCGCATGATACGACTTGTTTGAGACCACACCACTAATCAGATTAGATCAATCCACCGCATGATACAATCTAACCATGAAAAGCTAAAAGCATTCAATGTTTAAATACGAACCCACAACACAGTCGCAAATTTACATTGAAACAAGAATGCATAGGCCGAAAGCAGCACCCGTCAAGCATGATAACAAACAAGTTAATCCACCGCATGATACGACTTGTTTGAGACCACACCACTAATCAGATTAGATCAATCCACCGCATGATACAATCTAATCGTGAAAGGCTAAAAGCATTCATTGTCCAATGCAAACCCACGAACACGTTCACTCGTGAGAGCACTGCCGAATGCGGCTATTTAGCCGAATCGGGGTCCATGGCGAAGGAACAAGCCTAATCGGTAAAGGTAAATCTATCAGATCGAATCGAATTCTAATCCACCGGATGATTAGCTCTAAGACGACCCAAAAACCTGCATCTACCGCATGATACCCGGTTCTGTCAAGATCTACACGATGCCGACAAGCTTGAACCCGCGACACGTAGCAACCTAGACTGTTTCGGACTCGGCTATATGGACGCCGCAGTTCCTTCATCGTTTTGCGGTCTAGAGCCGAACCCGACCAGTCTAGATTGGGCAAAGGTGTGTTGCATGAATTAAGCGCAGAGTAAAAACGAAGCAACACGGGGTAACTTAATGAATCTGTTAGATCTTGCCGAAATCTAACAGAGCCGATAACTTGGTCCATACTAGATCTTAGCCCACCGCATGGCTCATGACCTAACAGAGGAACCTTGTTGAGACCACAACTTAAATGTACTAAGCATGGTAATAAGACTACTTGCATCAAAGCTTAAATCCACCGCATGATACTAAGTATGATACAAGGTTGCCGGTACTTACGGAGGTCGACGGATCGATGACTCAGCCCGGCCCAGCTAACCGCGCGGCCCGCGAGCAGAAGTCCGCTCTCGCCCCTTGGACTTTTCCCCGAGTCCACCTTTCCTCCCCCTTCTTTCTCTAGCGACCGGCCCGTCTTCCCTTTTCGGCCCAACGCCGGCCCACTCCTTTCCCCCTCTCCCTCTCACTGCCACCACGGCCCCACCCGTCGGCTCTCTCTTCTACCTCCCGTCTCCTTCCCCCTCCCGACGCCTAGCGGCAGCGCCGGCCACCCCCGCCGCTGAGCGCCGTCGACGACCCCGCCGTCGTGCCAGCACGGCCTCACCGCCGGAATTGACCAGGAATCCCCAACATTTCCAGGCTGAATCAGCTCGACATCCGTCTTCCGCTTCCAAATCTTCAGAGTGCGCCTTCCAAATCCAAACCCTAGTTCGTCGCATCCTTCAAGCTTCAATCTTCAAATGGCGAACCAAGATCTTGCCCTCCAGGTAAGCTTCAATCCCTCAAGCACATTCGGCATTACTCTTTTCGAGCCGCATTTTTGAATCTCCGATTTGCTTTTCCTCTGCCCTCGATAGGCTCTGGCCACCGAAATTCTGACCCCCATCGAAGAACAATCCGCATCTTCCTTCCTCGGCCCTTCAGGGAATCCAGATCCCTCCGAAATTATTGCGGCCGAGTCTCAGAGGATTCCTTTCAAAACTTCTCTGATGAGACCTCACGAATGGCAAGATGCATTCAAGAACTGGCCTCTGCCCCCAATCGCTGGCTGGAGAAACTGGTACAAAAGGATCCTTGAAGATAAAAGCCCCCAGACACAGAATTGGGACAGTCTTCGTATCTCTCACTGCTTGGAGCTATCCCTAGCCGAGACACCCAAGAATGAAAATCTCCTGATTGCAGCTTGCCACTTCTGGTCCAATGGTATGAACGCTTTTCTCTTTGGTCATGGACCAATGACTCCAACCCTGGCCGATGTCTATATGATAACCGGCCTGAACATCACAGGGATAATACACCCATACAGGTACAAAGGTTCTTCCAAACAAACAAGGGTGAAGACTGGAGTCGGCTATAAGAGATACATCTAGACTTACATGCATGATGGCCCTTTAACTGACGTTGAATACAGGGCTTTTCTGAATATGTGGCTGTGCAGATTCGTTTTCTGTGGTAAAGCCAATGAGCCAACTCTGAATCATATAGTAATGGCCGAAGACCTGGCTGCGGGCACACTTATCCCCCTCGGGAAATACCTCCTGGGAAGTGTCTATCACATGCTTCATCAGACCATTTACCAGATGCACACCAACAAGAAAATTTCCTGTGTCAACGGTCCCTGGTGGTTCGTCCAGATGTGGCTGCAATTGTACATGCACCAAATTGTTTCCATTGACCTCAACAGCCGACATTTCCCCTCGATCAATTACCAGGAAACAGAAGCCCAGAGCACCAAAGGCTGTCAGACTTATGGGGAAGCAGCTTCCACTATTACTATCAACAAGAGCATTGGAGAACTGTTCGAACTCTTCTTCAAAGGCTTCGCCCATCCCCTCTGGTTCCCATATATGGATAATGACAATCTCACCTTCCCTTGTGAATTCAGCTTCGAGACTGGATGCATAGATGCAGAATCCACAGCAATTTTTAACACTTTCATTCGGCCTTGCATCTTACCAGCTGAATTTTGTGGAGGAAGGCTGGTTCAAAGTTCATATGAATATTACCAGCCGAATATAGTAGCCAGGCAATTAGGATGTGGCCAAGTGCCCCCAAGATTATTTCTCCATGAACTCCTCAAGCCTAGGCAGGACTCTACAGAAACAAGAAGGGTCTTTGATTACAAGTGCTGTACAGCCATCTATCAACTCGATCCTTTTGCGCCAACAGCATTCACTCACCCCTCTTTTACCCTTTGGTGGCAAGAATTCCATGATCATATCTTCAATGCATCAGCTCATCCTCTTTGCCTTGGGTTAATGCCTGATTATCAGCCGAATTCAGAGGTAAATATGCTTATAATCCATCTGTTTTTTTCAATAACACCCCTCTTTCATCGACTTTCGATTCTGTTACTTTGCAGGACACAGTCCCTGCCCCTCTTGCCAGAGCGATCTTGTACAAAGCTGCAGGCCCAATATCTGCTTTGGGGCACCAATCTCCCACCTTGGCTCAAATAATGTCCAGGCCTGCCAGTCTGGATCCAATTCTTGCTGCACCACCTTCTGCCAAGAGGAAAACATCTTCTATAACTGCCCCTTCGGCTATAAAGAAGAAAAGAACAAGCAGCAAAAGAATTGCACAGGTCAAATTTCTCCTTCCTCGAGTAAAAATGTTAATTCTATTCTGCTCACTTCTAATCCTTTATGATTCCAGGCCAAACCACAACAATTGGCCATTAGCACAGAACCTGCCGATGCTTCAGTGATTGGTAAAATTTCTCACTATTTCGTCTTTAAAGTTCCTCCCCATCAGCATTAATTCTTTTCATTCCCAGAGAAAATCTCATCGGACCCAATCTTGGAGAGCTCTTCTTCTCATCAAGAACCAGCTTCGGCTTCACCTGACGTTCCTTAGCCAGAAGCCTCTTCCCCACCAAAAGATCTTCCAAGCTCTCCTCAGCATGACGTACAAGAACCTTTGCTTGAGCTCAAGCTGCCCTCTCTCTCCATCCAAGAGATCAGGAATGAGGTAGAGATAATTACCCAGTCTTCCCAGTTCTTTATTCAACGGATAATCGTTAATTCGGCAATATCTCTTTCCAGGAAAAAACCACTTCATCACCCAGCTACTCATTTCCTTTGGATGATCTTGTTGCCGAACAAGCAGAGGAAATTTCTTCTAATCAGGCTTTATCAGAAGAAACCCAGGCAAAACTAAAGGAAATCTTCTCCTTTCTGCACAAAGACATCCAGGATCAAGTCAAGGATGCTGATCTTCTGAGAGACATGCTCGAGCCCATTGAACAAAACCTTCCTGTTGATATTCAAGCTTCTTTGGAACCAATCTCTCAATTGGATCAACAATTTGCTGCAGTCAGACAGGTTCTGAAAAGTCAATCTTTACAACCAGCTCTAGAACAAAGAAGAGCCATAGCCAAGCAATCCTTGAAAGATCTGTATATTCAAGCTCAGAGTAATAAGGAATTGTCAGCTAACTGAAGAAGGCCAGAAAAGCTGAACTAGAAGCTGAATTGAGGACTCTGTCAACCGAAATTGAAGCTGACGAGAAGAAGTTAGCCGAACTCCCTGATCTGACAGAGAAAATACGAAAGGAAGCATCGGCCATTCTAACTGAAGATAAACAGCTCAAAACGAAGCTCTTTGCTCTGATAAAAAACCCAAGAAGCAGGCCAAAATCTTTTGGAGACCATTAATAGAATGATATCTGATGCTAAAGATGTAATCTCCAAATACTTGGGTGTGTAGTTGTACCGAATATTTAACTAGCCGAATGTCTTACCAACTTTGTAGTCTCACAAATCTTTGCTTTCTTCCTTGCTTTATTGTGAACAACACATTCGGCAAAGCTTAGTCGTAACAGTGTCAGACCCGAAAAACGACCTAACACAACACAGCCGAATCCAATTCGGTGGAACCGAACCCGATTCGGCATGAATCCCAAACGACGCGGCGACTGTTCGGTTCATGGGGTTCTCCACCTCCCGAAATTTTGGGATGCGCGCCACGATCTCCAACCACGATCTCCTCTGTGGGTTCTATAAATAAACACCCAGGTAGCCCACAGTTTTCACCAAGTCCTTCGTCTTCCAAGTTCTTGCCGGCCCAAGTCATTCTTTTCCCCATCCACAGTAACTCCGAGGAACTTCCAATGGCCGACAACAACAGGAGGCGCCCGGAGCAGAAGCCATTGCAGTTGAAATTTTTGGAGATTCAGAATTGGTCATAAAGCAACTGAATGGTGAATACGAGTGCAAAAATGATATCTTGAAGAATTACTATGAAGAATGCAAGAAAATATTGAAGAGCTTTCGCTTGCTTCTTTCCGTTCCGTTCGGGATTTGTCCTCTTCTTGATGAATTTCTTTGTTCCTTTAGGGTAATCCAATGGATTGCCGGCGCTGGTGCGCCAGTTGCGGCCCCAGCCGCTGCTCCTGCGACTCCCAGCTCGTCGAGTTCGTCCAATCGAACTCTCTCATCGGACGACTTCCGCTATACGGACGGCGATGCTCGCCGATTCAAAGCGGAGCGTGACGACACCCGCCGCGAGTTGGAGGTCATCTCCAAGCAAGCCGGGATCGCTGACCTTGAATGGCAGCACGAACGCAAGCAGCTGCTCGAGGTCATCGATGGTGAGTCCTGCAATCTGCTCAATTTCAAACTCGTTCTCCAAATGATATCAATCTGTTATCCCCTTGTAACTTCGCAGCGCGTGATGCCGAACTCGACCGCCTGAAGGCGCTGGTGGAGGAGCTGGCGGACAAGGTGAATGCCCAAGGGGACACACCCGAGGCACGCCTTGGCGCGGTGGCAAGCCGTGTCGACGAGGTGGCCTCCCACGGCGTTCGCCTGGGGCACACCGGCACTGACTATTCCAGGATGCCGGCTGGTTTCGCTAACAGCAACCCAGAAGACATCGAAGATATTGACGCCTCCATCGATCGTCTTGACGGCCATGGTGCTGCCATTGCCGATTCCATTCATCCCCAGTCTGTTTTGAACAGGCTCTTCCAGTAGTTTGTACTAGGGATTCATGGGATTTCGGCAATAAAACTTATCCTTTGTAATTTTGCATGAACTCTTGATATAATATATTTTGTGCTAAGGGCAATACATTCAGTATTGGCCATTCTTTCTTTTCTTCCAATGTCTCCGTTAATTTCCTCCTAAAGACGATTTCTTCCCGAATATCGGCTGTTCAGCAATTTAATATATCAATCACCGATCGATTTCAATACTAGGATGATACCTTTTCAAATATCTTCCATTTATAGCAGAAGCAAACTTTTCCCCCAATAATGTCTTCAAAATATATGCATTTCCAGGCACACATCTATCCACTCTGAAAGGAACTTCCCAATTTGGATACCATTTGCCGAATGCTGTATATTTGGTTCCAATCGGCAATATCGTTTTCCAAACCAAATCTCCTTCTGCAAATTGCCTGACTTTTACCTTTTTGTTGTAATATTTGGCAACTCGCATCTCCAATGTCCACTTCTTCCAATTTATCAGCCGACACGAATCCACGTCCTAATTTTCCATCAGTTCCATCAATTGGATTCTCCATCAAAAATTACTATGAGAGCCGACTGCTTCGATCGGCTGTTGATCACTGCTGGCTGGTGCAACAGGACCTTCTCCCAAGTCTTTGCCTGAGAAACAATCTATGCCTTGATACTCCCAAAAAGCTGGTTCCACATTTGCCACGCTTATTGAATCATCTGCTTGGACAATCTCCACCTCATCATCTATCCACTGAATAAGCTGTTGATGCATAGTAGATGGAATACAACAATTTGCATGAATCCAATCTCTTCCAAGCAGCAAACTATATGCCCCTTTGCCCTCAATGACAAAGAAAGTCGTAAGCAGAGTCTTGGACCCAATCATCAGATCAACATGCACGCATCCCTTGGTGTCCGAAGGATTTCCAGCAAAATCATTTAGAATTATGCTCGTTGGTGTTAAATCTCCAGGGCCCATGCCAAGCTTCCTAAATGTAGTATATGGCATCACATTCACAGCAGCTCCACCATCGACGAACATCTTGGTTAAAGGCTTCCCATTGACAAATCCTTTCAAATATAATGGCTTCATATGTCGATTCTGGATTGGCTTTTCAAAGACAGCTTGCTTATTGAGCATCAATTGTGCCATTAGCTGTTCGACTTCATCTACCTCTGACAACGCTTCCTCCTGCACAACTTGATCAGTGGGAGCCATAAATTCATTCGGCAAAAAGCATACCATGCATGTAGGAGCCGAATGACCATCTTCTTCAGGCTTGTCCTTTCGACGCCATATTGATTTCATCTTAGGCCTTGCTTGCTTTAATTCTTGATTCCTCAAACGTTGTACTCTTCTCTTTTGGCTTTTCCTCAAGCCAGGTGGACACCATTGTCCTTCTTGCCAAACATAAGCACGATCTTCTTCTTCTTCATGATCAACCCACCTGTAATCAGCATGCCTCTTTCTTGGGCCTTTGGTGTCTGAAGGATTCCCAGCAAAATCATTCAGAATTATGCTCGTTGGTGTTAGATCCCCAGGGCCCATGCCAAGTTTCCTAAATGTGGTATAGGGCATCACATTCACAGCAGCTCCTCCATCGACAAACATCTTGGTCAACGGTTTGCCATTAACATATCCCTTCAAGTACAGTGGCTTCATGTGCCGATTCTGGGCTGGCTTCTCAAAAACAGCTTGTTTGTTCAACATCAATTGTGTCATTAACCCAAATTGCTCGGCATCATCTACATCGGGCAACATCTCCTCCTGTACAATTTGGTTAGCTGGAGCCATGAATTCATTCGGCAGAAAACATACCATACACGCAGGAGCCGAATGACCATGCTCGTCAAGTTTGTCTTTCGGGAGCCATATTGATTTCACCTTGACTTTTGCTTGTTTCAATTCACGATTCCTCAGGCACTGTACTCTTCTCTTTTGGCTTTTCCTCAAGCCAGGTGGACACCATTGTCCTTCTTGCCAGACATAAGCATGACCTTCTTCTTCTTCATGATCAACCCACCTGTAATCAGCATGCCTCTTTCCTGGTTGATCATTATAACGCCGATCATCGCTAGGATGCATTTTGCCAATTCTTTCATGGACAGATCGGCGATTGACATCATTGTGCCTATACTCAACATACCCATCGTTGCATTCGGGACAATTATCCCACGTGGGAAGCTTTAAGCCTTCGTTCCAACAGTGCCTGAAGAAAGCACATCCCCAATGAGCACGTTCTTGTTCTCGGATAAATTCCTCTTGTTCTATCCTGTGCCTTTCTTCTTCATGTTTTCTTTTCTCCTCCTCATATTTACGCCTTTGAAAATGCTCCTTCTCTTGCTGACGCTGCCACTTGTTGAGGAGAATGCGTGTAGTAACCCTTGGTTTAGAAGATTCTCCCACTTCAAATCGGCTATTCGGAAACCGAAGATTTTCTTGGCGAATCTGTTCAACTGTGATCTGCCAAGTGGGATCAACTGAGCCATCCTGCCTTGCCTTCCTTGAAGTCAAAACTTTCAATCCTCCCTTTTCTCCAGATGGAACAGCATTTACCATGTTAATTGAGAACCCAATCATATTCTGAGGGAAAGGGTTACTGTCCAGCTTCATCTTGTTGTCGAATTTCAGATGTCCTTCCTGGATAGCTTTCTGAATCCTCATCCTAAAGACTCTGCATTCATTAATGGAATGAGAATTTCTATCATGAAACCCACAATACCTTCGAATACCTTGTCTCCGGATCTAGTAACTTTCGGCATTGACATCATTGTGCCTATACTCAACATATCCATCGTTGCATTCGGGACAATTATCCCACGTGGGAAGCTTTAAGCCTTCGTTCCAACAGTGCCTGAAGAAAGCACATCCCCAATGAGCACGTTCTTGTTTTCGGATAAATTCCTCTTGTTCTTCCCTGTGCCTTTCTTCTTCATGTCTTCTTTTCTCCTCCTCATACTTACGCCTTTGAAAACGCTCCTTTTCTTGCTGACGCTGCCACTTGTTGAGGAGAATGCGTGTAGTAACCCTAGCTTTAGAGGATTCTCCCACTCCAAATCGGCTATTCGGGAGCCGAAGATCTTTCTGGCGAATCTGTTCAATTGTGATCTGCCGAGTAGGATCAACTGAACCATCCTGCTTTGCCTTCTTTGAGGTTAAAACTTTCAATCTTCCCTTTTCTCCAGATGGAACAGCATTCACCATGTTAACCGAGAACCCGGTCATATTCTGAGGGAAAGGGTTACTGTCCAGTTTCATCTTGTTGTCGAATTTCAGATGTCCTTCCTGGATAGCTTTCTGAATCCTCATCCTAAAGACTCTGCAATCGTTAATGGAATGAGAATTTCTATCATTAAACCCACAATACCTTTTGTCTTTCACTCCATCAGGCCGAAGCATGGAGTGCCCTTCTGGCAATTTGATTCGGCCTTCTTTTACCAGGAACTCAAACAATTTATCTGCCTTAGTCACATCAAAATCATATGTTCCCTTCATCTGCTTGACCCATCTTTGAGTCATTGTGACTGGTTCTTTACTCCATACTATTTCTGCTGCAGCCACTTCCTCATCATCGTCGTATTCATCTTCTTGATCTACCCTTTCGAGGAACTGGTTGTAGATACTGGCTATGTCATTGTGCTTAGCAAATCTAGTATCTTTCTTAAAGCCATATGCTTGATTGCTCATCAATGCTAATCTCTGTGACAGCTGGCCAAGATCATCAAATTCCAACCCGAATAGCTTCTCCCGAATGGCAGGCAACATACCAGCAACAGCCATTCCGGCCAACTGATCATCAGGTATATTCAAGGAAAAGCACAGGCTTTTAGTTTCTCTAAATCTCCTGAGAAACTCTGTAGGTGTCTCATTATTCCTTTGCCTCAAGCTGGTCAGATCAACCAACTTCTTTTCTGTATTCCCGGTGTAGTAATGAGCATGGAATTTCTGTTCTAAGTCTTTCCAAGTGCATATTGACTGAGCAGGCAAAGAAGCAAACCATGTGAAAGCCGGACCTGTCAGTGACAAAGGAAAGTATCTGATTCTAAAGGCCTCATCTGCCGAAGCTTCCCTAAGCTGCATCAAATATCGAGCTATATGTTCCACAGTACTCGTATCATCTTGTCCCGAGAATTTGGTGAACTCTGTAGGAACCTTGACTCTATTCGGCAAAGACACCCTTTGGTACCATTCTGGAAAAGGAGGTGAATACATATACCCTTGATTCTTGGGCTTCAGACCGAATTGATTTTGCAGCAATTCGGTCATTTTCTGTACCATGAGATCGACATTTGAATCTTGATTCTCCGGTCTTCCAGCGGGCATCCCCGTAACGCCTACATACCCGGGATTCGGGAGAGCGTTAATAGCATTGTAGTCCAGGAACTCCGAGTATCCATTCCCGTATAAATCCCTCTGCAGCCTATTGTTCAAGGGAGATATCTTGTAAGCCGAAGCAGGCGGATTCCCTGTGGTGCCGAATGCCATATCACCGTATGTGTGAGTTTTCGGCAGTGCAGGTTGAGGATCTTGCCGAATCGGTTGACCATTTGTATCCTTAGTACCAGAAGCTCCAGTTTCATCAGCATTCCCTTTACCATGTGGCCTCTGAATTTGTGCTTGCACATTGAAGTATGTCGGGCCGCCCAATTGCCCATGTATCTGCTCAAAGGGTTTATCCACATGTTGACCAAAAATGCTTACCATTATATGTCGAAAGCTGTTCAAGAACGCAGCATTATGATTGGTCATTGCTTCTCCCAAAGCTTTGTATAATAAGCCCGAAAATCTCTCCCTCTCTTCTTCTTCAGTAAGATCAGATTGCCCAGGAAGGAGAACTCTTGGCAGATCGGACTTGAGAAACGGTGCACCACTCCTGTTCTTGGTGAAAGACAGTAAACATTTGTTAATGAATTGGTTAGCAGCAACCTTCACCATCTGTTGATGTTCTTCAGACAATTCTTCCAGAGTTACATCCATGATGTCGCTCAACTCAGGCATCTTGAAAACTTGTGTGGTCCCACTGGGCGTGCCAAAAAGTGTGTTGACGCAAAATATGCAGTTCGCGCCAAGCACACAGCAAGCCGAATTAGCTAGCTTCAACACGTGGCCCGTGCGTATGAATCCGAAAGCGTGCCAGTCAGTTTGCCTGAAAACTAACAAAGGGATAAAAACATTTAGATCAAAACCTGGAACGTGCCGGGTGAGACCAGACAGTTCCATATTTACGGCATTGAAGCCAATCTCGAGAGACATATAGCTACAGACAAGCTATCTGTCGTTACTCAGAATATCATTCGGCAATCGGTAGAAGCATGTAAGAATCACACTGCCGAACGCACAACATCAGCATGACGTAAGATCGGTCTTTAAATAAACAAAGAAAGCCAGGTATATCCTTGACCGATTAACGAAGACAGGCATGATAAAAAGGGTGAAAAAGGGTGAAACATGATCATAAATTCGCAATAAACAAGAAATGCATAGGCCGAAAGCAGCACCCGTCAAGCATGATAACAAACAAGTTAATCCACCGCATGATACAACTCGTTTGAGGCCACACCACCAATCAGATTAGATCAATCCACCGCATGATACAATCTAACCATGAAAAGCTAAAAGCATTCAATGTTTAAATACGAACCCACAACACAGTCGCGAATTTACATTGAAACAAGAATGCATAGGCCGAAAGCAGCACCCGTCAAGCATGATAACAAACAAGTTAATCCACCGCATGATACAACTCGTTTGAGGCCACACCACCAATCAGATTAGATCAATCCACCGCATGATACAATCTAACCATGAAAAGCTAAAAGCATTCAATGTTTAAATACTTAGCTCGCTCACCGAGTCCTCCGAGGAAGAGCCACCACGCCAGAAGACTCGCTACCTTGGTGAGGGTACGAGTGCGCTATGCCCAGTGATGCTCGACCCGCCAGAAGAAGATCCCAAGCAAGAGGAGCAGAAGGCACCACCCCTCGACCCCAAGGACAAGGGAAAAGCACCCATGGAGCCACGCCCAGCTACACCACCACCACCACCAGAAAACTTGGAGGATAGTAGCTATGGAAATCCTGAAGGTTGGAGGCAAGGACGCTTCGTTGTACTCTCCGACTCCTCCGACGACACCACTGAGTCACTGAGGGACACCGCTTGCTCTCGTTGTGAAGAATAGGAAGAACCCATTTGTTTTAAATAATAGAACGTTTAGATCCGTTTAAATTATTCTACACCCTGTGTGGTGAACCTTGGTTTGTTAAATGCTTGTTAGACCTTGTTATTGTGCTCAGTGTGGTTTGCTTTTTCTGTAATGACTGTGATGAGTTGTGAGCTGCCACGCTTATGATTTCATCTCCTAATAACAAGTTATGTTATAATATAGTTAGGGGAATCTTTCTTGCTTCATTCACCACGTATCCTTGCTCATACCCTCCCATTATCACTATCTTACTTCAGATGGAACAAGCTATGGCGAATCAGACTCAGATCCTTCAGAGTTTGGCACAAGCAATACAAGCACCACCAAAGGATAGGCGTAAGGAATTTTTGAGGTCCATGCCACCCATCTTTGAGCACACAGCAGACCCAGTGGTTGCAAATGATTGGTTGAAGGACATTGAAAAGAAGCTGATTGCTGTGGAATGCAATGATCGTGAAAAGGTACTCTATGCAAGTGGACAGTTGTATGGTTTAGCTTCAGACTGGTGGGACAACTACACTGAAAGACATAGAAGCCCTGGCACTATCTCATGGCAAGATTTCAAGGATGCATTTAGATCACAATATGTGCCACTAGGAATCATGGAGTTCAAGAGGAAGGAATTTTTAAAGTTGAAGCAAGGTATAATGACAATGAGCGAATACTATGATAAATTCATCCAAATGTCTAGGTATGCTCCTGAAGATGTGAGTAATGAAGACGATAAACAAGGAAGATTTCTTGAAGGACTTCGTAATGAAATTCAATGTCAACTAATCAAGCATGAATATCCAAATATTCAACATCTATATGGTAAGGCATTGGCTCTAGGGAAAATGCTTAAGGAGATGATATATAAGAAGAGGAAAATGGTTGTCCTTGAACAAATGAGCAATGATCATCGTATCCTAGCCATACCTCCAACTATCACGCAGTATAGCTTGAAACAAGGTCATCGGATTAAACGGAATAGAGGTATAGGTCAGGCTCAGCTTTTGCAAACTAAGGTACAATTGACCTGCCCACCATCATTGAGGAATCCTCGGAAGAAGCCTGTCAACAAGAGGACCATCCAAGGAAAAGTGTGTTACCATTGTGGAGGTAGTGGACATCATGTTAATCAATGCCCAAGTAGGTACCCTTATCTTTATGGAGAGAAAGGAAAGCAGACTCCGATCAATATCATCGAAGGGATTCTCTATCAGATGAAAGGGATGCCTATTGAGGATATTCGAGTCATATGTGAGTTTCCAGATGTATTCCCTGATGATCTACCAGGTATTCCACCGGACCGTGACATTGAGTTCATTATGGACTTGCTACCTGGAACAGCTCCTATAGCGAAGAGGCCTTACAGAATGCCAGTGAATGAATTAGAGGAACTTAAGAAGCAACTGAAGGAATTATTGGACAAAGGCTTTATTCGTCCTAGTTCTTCACCTTGGGGAGCCCCAGTGCTATTTGTTGAGAAAAAGGATGGTAGTTAGAGGATGTGCATCGACTATCGTTCTTTGAATGAGGTAACTATTAAGAACAAGTACCCCCTGCCTAGAATTGAAGATTTGTTTGATCGACTGAAGGGAGCATGCAGATTCTCTAAGATTGATCTTCGCTCTGGATATTATCAACTCAAAATCCGTACGTCAGATATTCCAAAGACAGCATTCACTACTAGATATGGCTTATATGAATTTACGGTTATGTCTTTTGGATTGACGAATGCACCAGCCTACTTCATGTACTTGATGAACAAGGTATTTATGGAATACCTTGATAAATTTGTGGTTGTCTTTATAGATGATATTCTGGTATTCTCTAAGAACGAAGAAGAGCATGAAGAGCATCTAAGGTTGGTGTTACAGAAGCTGAGGGAAAATCAGTTGTATGCCAAGTTCAGTAAGTGTGATTTCTGGATGAAGGAAGTCTCTTTCCTTGGACATGTTATTACCGAAGGTGGGGTCAAGGTTGATCCAGGTAAAGTCAAGGATGTGTTAAACTGGAATCCACCTCGGAATGTCTTAGAGATTCGCAGTTTTCTTGGTTTAGCTGGATATTATCGCAGATTCATTGAAGGGTTTTCCAAGATAGCTAAGCCTCTCACAGAATTGTTGGAAAAGACCAAGGAGTTTAAATGGACTGTGTTGGCGGTCGTTACAACCCAAATCCAACCACCAATACTCGGGAATAAATGAGGTTTTATGTAACATTCCATGTACTTAGGTTTTATTTCTAATAAAGTTCCACGAGTTTTGGTGAGTGTCACTTGTGCAGGTAAAAGTGTCCGACTAGGAGTTGTATCAAGACCTGGGTATAAATACAAACCCATGGCAATTGTAAAAAAGAGGAATCGAATCAACCAACACAACAAACCGGCCACGCGCCACCTATCGAGTCCCTAGTCGAGTCGTCGAGTCCTTTGACTCCGTTCGGCCGGTTACCCCCCTTAGCCATACACGCCACCAGAGGCCATCCACGTCAGCAATGACCGAGCGGCGACCGTGCAAGACACCTCATCCACTGCCACATCACCTCTGGGCCAGAAACACACGAAGACCAACACATACAAGCAGCCTAGGAGGTCCACTTGCATTTGCATTCATTCGCCCCATCACTGTTTTGCATAAAAACACTAAAAGAAAAATAAAATAAATATCCAGCGACCACTAGTGTTAGGCCAAGGTGTCTGTATGTCTGCAAGCCTTAATCCAAGGCTAGTGGCCAAACATAACCTGGCCTGGCCAGTTTTCGCTTGTCCTTTGCACTTCGCGCAAGAGAGGAGGCAAATTCTACGCCTCCACTCCTTTGCCGCTCCACTTGCTTGTTTTTGGGACCCATTGTTTCAACATTCGCATACAAGCTAGTTCCGCGGCATTCCACTAGTTGGTATATTTGAGTGCCGATCCCCTTTGCCACATCCATAACCGTGTATCCGTACACGGAAACATCAACGCGGAGGAGGACTCAGCCAACTTCGTGCAGTCACGTTGGCGTTGTAGCATCACCGCTGCATCAGTTCTGAAAGTATTCATCATCAGATGCCAATGGTAGGCACGCTCAGGTACGTGAAACGGTTTTTGCTTTTTACCTGAATTAAAAGCAAAGTTCACCAATGGTCATATGCTTATCTCCATGTGAATATTTCAAGGTGTTTCCATGCCCCCTTCATCTATTGCGGTTTTCTCGGGTTTGAATGTGTTGCTAGCTAGAATATATTCATAAGCTCTTTAAATTAAGCATGGTGCTTAGGTTAATTAGCTTGCTTTAATCGAACTAGACATTGTGTCAAGTTTGATTAATGAACCTTTAAAGCGGTACTTCTATGGATATTGGTTGTATGTGTGGACTAACCCCTACAGAAAAAAAAATCAAAAAAAAGAGAGAAGGGGGGAGTCCCAAAATATACTTCACACCGGATATGAAGGCTATGGATACAGTTGAAGCCCAGGGTGGACAATCATTCCAGGTATGCACATATTGCAGTAAATAATAAGTAACCTAGAACAGGAAGTTGCATCGTCCGAGACATTCTCTCCAGATTGGACGGTGACAAGAACAATTGAAGACAGGAGAAGTCCCGCTCGCGGACTTAAAAGCTGAGATCTCGCCGCGAGGAATACCGGTATGTATCCCATATTTCCCTTCCAATTTTATTTCCTTCATTGCATTTTCATGTTTCCCTTTCCAAAATAAATGAACCACTTGAGTAATTAATTTGAGAGAAGTAGAAAATTTTGCAAGCTTGGTTAGAAATAATTGGACACATGCTGAAATTTAATTAGAGAGGGTGTAATTTGTAACTTTCTTCAATTTCACCCCTTCTAGAACATCTCCAATTATTTACCATCATCACCAACCAGCACCAAACATGTCTACCCCACTAAAATGGCTGCATACTCACAAATTATCACAAACATGGCAGCATGGGGATGACTCCACTAAAACCAACTTTGGTCATGTCAAGTTTGCATCTTACCTACCACTAAAAACCACTCACATGACCTTGGGAATTGTTGGCCACACAAAATAGATGTGTATAAGAGACAGGTGCAATACAATCAAGCACACAGGACGTAGGGTATTACGCTACTCGTGGC
>OAMR01000547.1:101443-132814 GCA_900205405.1 Echinochloa crus-galli | reverse complement strand
GCCTCGGACGATGCAACTTCCTATATAGGAATCCTTTTCTGTCTCGTTGTTCTCCCACTAGCTAGACCGCTCTTCTATCTCTATCCTGAACTTCTCCTTGTGTGTGTCAACTGAATATCACTCCTATCCTATCCTTTACCCCCGCCTTGTTAGCCGGTACTTTAATTAGTAGTTACATCCTTGTCAATAGTCGATACTCTTTATCCAATGCTTCCCTGCGGAAATATAAATACGATACCTAGGAATACTCCCTGGTGAAATGCTACATCGGTATCCGTGCGCTTGCGGATTTATATCTGTATCGTAAGAATACCAATGAACACTACTTGCACCATTACTGGGATTGGCAATCCTAATAGTGGACCGTAAGAAGTGTCAACAGACTGCAGCTTGTGAAGACAATTTTGAGGAACTCAAGAAATGATTGACTACCGCGCCAGTATTGAAGTTGCCAGATATTCACAAGCCCTTTGATATATATTGTGATGCCTCGCAATCTAGACTAGGTTGTGTACTTATGCAAGAAGGTCGTGTTATTGCCTATGCATCGAGGCAGTTGTGGAAGCATGAAAGGAATTATCCAACTCATGATTTAGAACTAGCTCCAGTGATTCATGCTTTGAAGATTTCGAGGCACTATATTCTTGGTAATCGTTGTGAGATATACACTGACCACAAGAGTCTGAAATACATCTTTACCCAGAATGACCTAAACCTGAGACAACGTCGTTGGTTAGAATTTATCAAAGATTACAATCTGGGTATTAACTATCATCCTGGAAAGGCTAATGTGGTTGCTGATGCTTTGAGCAGGAAGAGTTATGTTAACATGGCTATGGTATGGACACCTCGAGCTGAATTATGCAAAGAATTCGAGCGACTCAACCTTGGATTTATCCATAACATGGAAGGAGTTGCCATGGAAGTTGAACCAACACTAGAGCAGGATATCCGTAAAGGACAGCTTAAGGATTTAAAGATAAAAGAAATCAAAGAGTTGGTCAAGAAAGACAAGGCCCCAGGCTTTCGAATTGATGATCAAGGTACATTATGGTTTGGAGAAAGAATTTGTGTGCCCAATCTCACTACAAGGTTTTGTGTATAATGTAACACCAGAAAAGTGTTGCAAAATCCCCAAAATGGTTGCAATAGACACAATGGCTACGGAATTTTAGCGTTGCGAGGCGTTGCCATTGCAAATGTAGTTCAAAGTTTGGACCACAGTTTATTTTGAGTGTTGCCATTGTCTTCCCCCTATTGCAACACCAAGAATCTTTTTGCAACCAAAAAGTAACATTGCAAGTCTTCGCATCAGCAACCATCATGGGTGTTGCAATCGTTACTATTGCAATGCACCAGGCATTGGAAGAGTTATCTATTGCCACATAAAGAAAATGTAGCAATAGTGGAAGTGGCAACGATACTAGGTGTTGTAGCAGACCCTATTGCTACGTGTTTGTAGCATTGCAAAATATATGCCCTTTTGCAACATTACTCTTATGGTTGCTATAGGAGGGACCCTTTATTGCAACATTAAATATTTTGGTTGCCATAGATGAAATCTCTATTACCACGCTACTACAGTGGTTGCTATATGTGACACCTCTATTGCCACTACAAAAACTTGGTTGCTACAGGCTTCTGATGGGAACGGGGGTGCCCGATCTTCCGTCAGGTGAAGGATAACTTGTTTTGGGTGGAGCGCAACACACCGATCCGGCTTCAAGTCAGCAACTCGAACCCCGCAATCTTAGCACCACAACTCCTCTGGTTATCAACCATGTCACAACCCGGTTGACCTCGCCGAGAAGGCTAATCCCTGCCTGAGAAACGAAGAACACAAGCAAGAACTCGAAAGAACGCGGCTCAAAACTGAAGTGACTCTGCAGATGTATGATTAAGATCGAAAGTTGGGGTTCTACAAACCGATAGACGGTGAAACTATTCTCGACAGAATAATCTAAGCAAAACCCGACTCTAAACGATGGCGGCTACTGAATTTAATGTTGTGGGGGCGAGCTAGGGTTGAGGCGCCGCGCCCACAACATGGGCCGAAGACCCGACACGATACAAAGCCTGAAAACGCCCAAAACAGGTGTCGTAGCACGTTTTCATGGTCACACAGCATGATCCACGAATCTTCTGGAGCTAAGACTAGAACCAAAAGAAGCGTCTCGTCGTCACGGTTCCAACGCATCCAAGAATACCATGATTGGACACCGTATGAGGGAGAATGTTCAGTTTGACTGCAGGCATGTCGGCTGAATCCGAACCAAAGTTGTTGTCCGACGTGGTGACGATTTGTACTCCGGGGAAGAGTCCGTCTCTTGTATGTCCAACATGGTGATGTCCTCATCATCCTCCCCTTCTTGAATTGGAGTAGTCCTCGACTCCATCCCATCATTATCAAGCTCCTGCAAAAGGTTAGTAACAGGAACATGCAAAGAGCGAGGCAAAAGATCATCTGTAATAAAGCACATAGCTCGACTAAGCATAGTATAACAAGGAGCATCACGGTTATCACATAATGCAGCAGCAGCAGATGTAGTAGCAATAAAAGCACCTCCTTTTAATTTAATCCCTGGTGGTTTATCATCAGAAGACCCAACACTATCAATTTTAGCTTTATCTCGTGCAGCAAGCTCTTGAAAATGTTTCCTAATATCAGCAGGCGATAAAGGAAGCAAAGTAATTTTCTTGTTCTTATGCATGAAAGTATATGTATTAGTTCTACCATGGTGTGCAACATCTTTTATATGTCGTTTCAAACAGGGAAACAGACCTTGCCGTAGGACAAAAGTTATGTCTGTGATGACAAATATAACAAATCGGAGGGCATATATCTCTGTGAAGTTCTTGTAGTGAATCCCTAGCGCTACCAGAAACTATTTAATCTGCGATCAACCACTCTAAATGGTAAGGATATTCAAGGCGACGTGTCGGCAAGTGAAGCTTCTCTACCAAATCTGAACTCACCGAGTTGTTGCAACTCCCACTATCAATTATGGTGAGCACACGATAATCTTTGACTATGAGGAACATGTGGAATAAATTCTTGCGCTGAATCTTCTCCTCCCCACGTTCCACCCGTGAACTCAAAGCGCGCTGAACAAGAGCCAAATTTTGGAACCCCGCTGATGCAGCCTCGGAGTCAATTGCTATAGCCTCATTGTCGTCCTCCGAATCTGCAACAAAGTTAGTCACAACAACTAATTCATCTTCCACATCACTAGCACTTACATATCCATTACCATCTGGTGAAGCGATGAAAGCACGAGTACTTGGACAATCCTTCATGACATGGCCCATGCCCTTGCAGCGGTGGCACACGATGCTAGCAGATTTACTTGACGACCCCTTGTTAACACCAAAATTTGGCACCAGAAAGAGACTGACATGTGGGCCGGGATTAGTTACTTCCACAGATGGCACCGGCGTTGTCGAACGTGCACTCGCTGGTGGCGTCGGACGAGCGCTTGCGACTGGCGGCGGTGTGAAGGTCTTGGTTCGTCCCTGCAATTCTTTTTCTGCAAACATAGCAAGCTGGAACAACTGGTTGGTGGTAGTAAACTCTTTGTAGTCAACAATATCCTAAATATCGAGTCTCAAACCACCATAAAAACGACATATTTTATCCTCGGGATCCTCTACTACCCCACAACGAACCATACCCTTCTGTAGCTCGGCATAATATTCCTGAACAGACATATTTCCCTGCTCTAAACGTTGCAATTTCTTACGCAAATCACGCTTATAAGAGGCAGGAACAAAACGATCACGCATAACAACTTTAAGTTCATTCCAGGAAGCTGGTTGTATGTTTAATGAAGCACATTCTTGCCACCAGATTATAGCAAAATCCTTAAATTCACTAGTTGCTTGTTGAACCTTATGTTTATCAGGAACAAGGTGGGAAGCAAATTTTTGTTCTACCGTCATCTCCCAATCTAGATATTCTTCCGCATCATAACGCCCATAAAAGGATGGTATAGTAAATTTAACTTTGGCGTAAGGGTCATCATTACCTTGGCTTCGGCGGTGTCTGTTACCTCCCATTCCCATACATGTGGTATTCTTGCGAAAGCGGCGACGACGTAGCCTCTCAGCTCTAGTCTTGATGAGATCAGGCTCGCCATCGGATCCAAAAATAACATCATCATCATCGTCGAGGTAGTCTTCATCAAAGGCATCCTCTTCCTTGGGCTTGGGGTGGTTGGACTCGAGGTTCTGAACCCTTGTTGTCAACGTGGAGACTCACTTGTCCACACCCTCAATGGTATGGCAGGCAGCCTTGACCTTCGTCGTTAACTTGCATAACTCCTTCATGAAGACATCCTTCAGGTCGGTCGTTGCCTGCACCAACTGACTAGACAAAACAGGGACTTCGTCTGGCATGGTTAATGATCAACAAAATCCCTATGAACTATGCAGTCGGCTTTGGTGGACCTACACCCTCACACACGTCTTACCAAGTTCTTACCAGATTCTTACCAAAGTAGGCAGTGGATGGTACAACCGGTGGCTGGTTCGTGATACCTGTGAGGATGTAGTACCAAGATTGCAAGGGTCCTTCGCTGCACTGACCGGAAGTATAATTTGTGGAGCTCTGGGAAGGCAAAGTATGTAGCAAGGAGTAGCAATGCACGAATACAGATTAGCAAAGTTCAATAAGTATCCAAAGTACAAGTCACAATTGCTGGCGTAGACGTATCCTAGACGTAGCACAAGTGAGAGCAAGAAACGATGGAAAACTCATAGAACGAGCAAAACAGCACCCTTATGCAATTGTTTTTAATCTTTTCAGCAAAAGCCCTCTGAAACCTCAGGACTAGTAGAAATCATGAATTTTTTATTTTTTCAACTATTTTTTTATATTTTTATCCGAACAAGGATATCAAAATCTCCAACCACACAAAGTTGCAACTTTTTTGGAGCAAGGATGCGGTCTACAGAAAATCAGGAACGTTTCTTGAAAAACTGAAAACAAGTTGATCAATTTTTTTCTTTATCTTCCCGATTTTTTTGAATTTTTTGGTTGGGGCAAATAGGGCGAAAAAAATTGAGCTAAAATGGAGCACCGAGCGAAAAGTTATGCCCGTTTTACTGAAGGTACCTCAAGTTATGGTTTTCAAGAGGCACACGATCTGGTTCTTTGGAGGCTCAAATCGGCAGGATGCGCAGCGATGGCTAGGGTTTGCACGATGAGCCAAGAAGGGCTGCGATGCAAGGCGATGAACACAGGGCAGCTTGAAACCTATCTAGGGCATGCACGGCAGGAGTTCACACAAGGCGGCTAGCGAGGGCAAGTCGAGTTATGGAGTGGAACGACTTGTAATCTGGTGATGGTGGTGGATGGGATAGCGGTGGAAACAAACAAATCACGCAACGGGCGATTGAACTATGACACGAACATGACCTAACCAGCAACAAGACTCGACCACGGACACGAACTCAACAAAGCCAATCTGAAAAACGAAATTGCAAGGCGAAAAGGGGTTCTAGGACAACGGATTTTTTTTAGGCAATTTTCTGGACTATAGGATGAATGAAAACATGAATCTAAACTAGGGTAAATCCTGACGGTAATACCTGAGTCTCTGATTACCACTTGATGGGAACGGGGGTGCCCGATCAGATTCCGTGACTCATGGATGTTTTACCGATTTTGCATGAGGATATGATGTACTCGCTTCAAGTCAGCGACTCGAACCCCGCAATCTTAGCACCACGACTCCTCTGGTTATCAACCGTGTCACAACCCGGTTGACCTCGCCGAGAAGGCTAATCCCTGCCTGTGAAACGAAGAACACAAGCAAGAATTCGAAAGAACGCAGCTCAAACTGAAGTGACTCTGCAGATGTATGATTAAGATCGAAAGTTGGGGTTCTACAAACCGATAGACGGCGAAACTGTTCTCGACAGAATAATCTAAGCCCGACTCTAAACGACGGCGACTACTGAATTTAATGTTGCGGGGGCGAGCTAGGGTTGAGGCGCCGCGCCCACGACATGGGCCGAAGACCCGACAGGATACAAAGCCTGAAAAGGCCCAAAACAGGTGTCGCAGCACATTTTCATGGTCACACAGCATGATCCACGAATCTTCTGGGGCTAAGACCAGAACCAAAAGAAGCGTCTCGTCGTCACGGTTCCAACGCATCCAAGAACACCATGATTGGACACCGTATGAGGGAGAATGTTCAGTTTGACTGCAGGCATGTCGGCTGAATCCGAACCAAAGTTGTTGTCCGACGTGGTGACGATTTGTACTCCGGGGAAGAGTCCGTCTCTTGTATGTCCAATGTGATGATGTCCTCATCAGCTTCTTCCCTATTGCATCACTAAATATTGTGGTTGCTATAGGATGTTTCTTTACCTGCGGGTTTTTTTGTTGCTATAGCATATAATTGCAATGCTATGCTTATGCCACGATAGTGCATATTACAATGATTTGTTTGGTAGCTTCAAACAATGATTTCAAATTAAATAATATATGATCAATGAAGCATTTAGACATCCATGAACCCAAAAATATAATTTATTTGTACACATCTGTAAATAATCCATCTAATGTATCTGACACAACATCTAGTCCAAACACACACACAAATGGAACATAGAATGGTATCCAACACGCTTAACTATTTTGAAAACAACAAAATATAATGAGCTATGCAGCACTGAAGCCCAGGTTGCCTTCATGTTGATTGTCCTATGAATCATGCGCTCCACTCAAACCTCAAGATCATGCTCCTGAAAATGATCATAACATTAGTGCAAATATACATCGGTTGCATCCACATTTATCTCAAGCAAAAACATGTCGCGGATTTGCATATTTATTAAAAGTGATTTACTCATTGAAACATCATATGATCGTGCATGCCAACTCAAATCCTAAGCACACGTACGTGCAGCAAGGAGAATCAAGGATGGCTGCAAATGGAGAGTATCACATAGATCTAGAGTTCTAATGATAGAAAAAGAACATACACCAACTATAACTAAATTATGCACAACTTTTCCAAGTATTGTCCAGAGGGCAGCAACTTTGCCTACTTAGCACAACTCAGTCAAGCACCACCAATAGTTTCATATATAGTACAACTCAACAGAAAAATAGTCTTTCTGTTGATCATGTATGCAGGAACCAAACTTAACAGTTTTGCATATTGGTACACTCACTTCTAATCATATAAATATCTGAACAATTAGCAGTTAAAACTTAGTTCAAGGTACTGACAAAAAAAGAACTAAACCCCCTCTACATAATCAGACAAAAGAGATGGATTATATAATTATTAACCAAAAGAGATGGATTATATATAAATATCTGAAGAAGCAGGATCCATCATGGATGTCATGGCTGCTGCAATGCCAAAGATGGGAACCTTATGATACGGGAGATACATTACCCCTGTTTGGTATCTGATTTAGCTTCTTCATGCAGAAGTTCACCAACGCTAATGGGTAAAGCCAAAGTGCTTGATGATCTTAGAATACTGAGTGCCCTTGCCACTGCCAGGGCCACCTGCATGCACAAGATGCTCAGATGCAGGGTATATGCTCAGTATTATGCTGTTAGCATATATGTTAACAAAAAAGGTGTAGGCAGCATACCTATATGACACACAACCGTGATCTTCGTCCCAGGAGGAAATGATCCAACTTCATTCTGCATCCAATTATTAATAATCAGCAAACTATGTATCAGAAACTCATCTAATTAGCAAAAAAAAATACCCACACGTTGTAAACTGTATGCCCTGTAACCAGAGTGGCACACTTTTGCAATATGAAATATATAGTGATCCATTCGATATTATTGGCAGCAATAGAGAGACCACATATTTTTATCTTGAAGATATGAAACATGACTACAAGGGCAAAATATAGGCCAGATATACGATATACCATGTATAAACAAAACCAACACTGTAAACTGACAAGTAAAGGGTATAGGGACTATAGAACACTATATTTCTAGCAATTTAAAGCTTTGCACAACAATTTCCTTGATTAGAATATACACATATAGAAATATCCAATGCCAATGGTCTACCTTTAGGAGCCACTTGAGCTTCTCAGTCAAAACACCTTCCTGATCTACACACGGAGAAAGACCATTATGTCAGGTTGGAGAAGATAAAGAAAAATGAGACCCAAATACTTCTAAGATGCCATTATATCTAAAGATTAGTTGTCTTGGAAATTGGAATGATTACCATGTAGACTGAACACTAAGGTTGATCTAGAACAAATGTTAAGTGATCAGAATTACCTCCAACTATTCATGTAGTCTCCATTGCACTTCCATATGTGCTCTCAGTGCTTCCTTCACTTCTTGGTTTCTGCGGCACGTAATCATGACAGTTAACACTTTCAAATAGGAGAATTAAATATTCCAAAAGTACTCAATCTACCAAAAAGAAGAAACTAATATTATGTTGCATCAAGCAGACATCAAGCAGACATCTAGAAAGAAGATTTTACAAGCAAAACGTAGAATTTGCTCAGATTCAAATGTAGCATGGATGGTAGTGTTTCTGTTTTTCTATCGAATCATTGCATCATCAGAAGATAATGGAACAATTAATCTGTATCAATCTATCACTTTTAGGTTTAGTTAGAAGGAATAATTTCAGAAAATTGTGTTATATCTTTGAGCCAATTACGACAACGCAACTATGTATGTAAAAAATGACTAACCAATGTTCCAGCTAGTAATGCTGTAGATACCGCACCAATTGAAAATTTCTCATCTGCAATAAACAGCTAGAGATGTTAGCTACTAACGCGATGAGCCATCCCTACTCAATCAATCCCAAATGTGGAATCATTCCAAAATAGCTAGGACTGTTAACAGCAGCAATGCTACTTATTTTTTTGTATCTTTAAATATACAAAAGCAATGATAGCAAATAAATACATTTTCAAAAAAATAAAGACAAAGGCCTACAACTTCAATTAGGCAAACTATTTTATCCAAAATTCTAAGCAGCCGCAATCTTCACTTGAATTCAGATACTTGAATCTGACAACTGTTGGTAAACTATTGTTATCAGCTAAAACACTTGTCCAAAAATTATGCCAATTTACCAGAGAGTGTAGCTTTATATTATACACAACTTCTGTTATATGTCCCACAGCAGTAAAAATCCATAGGATGGCCAAAACACGGTAATAACCTCGAATGCTGAATCTGACAGGAAATTAGAACAGTCCAATTGGAATTTTTATATCTGAAGATGCATCCAACTAAAAATTATGTTCTATACTGATCTAGAAAGATAGAGTAATCCTCTACAGCTTTTCTATTCATAGGTAGAACTGGTTTTGCCTCTAAGCCTGTCTAAAACTGAATGGATCTACTATTGTTCTGAAACTCGTCAGAACAAAACTGCCACAAAGAAATGGCGATAACTCTTGAACCACAGGGCCAAAAATTATGAACTAGGACTTCGTGGAAAGATCTATGAGCTCTCTACAACAACTTCTATATGTGGAAAAATTAATTCGACCTATATCATGGAAAAAATCGTTGAGGAACAGAGACTGCCCGATCTGTCACTATGCAGAGACTAATCACGAGATCAAAGTCTAATCTCCCACTAATCCAACGAAAAAAAGATAACCGCAGGGATCACAACTCATCCAAAATCAGGGGAGTTAGATAAAAACCATCTCACCTTAATTCCCCAAAACCTAGGGTTTGTGCAGCCCTTTCTTATTTGCTTCCTGCTCCTTCTTATCTCGTCTCTTCTCTACCTCCTCTAGTTTCTTGGCTGCGGCAGGCAGGGGTGCCAAGGGCTAGGGCAGCAGCAGTAGCAGATCGGCAGGGGGAAAAGCGCAGCCAAGGAAGATAGAGGGGTACTGGTCACGTACACAGGGAGAACAGAAAGAGGTGCTACGGGAAAAAGAGGGGAAAATAAAGAGATGCAAGGGCCTTGGTAGAAAACGGGCCACGCTAGTTTCTCGGCCCATTTAATAAAATTATTGGCTATTTTAAACAAGAAAATACGTTTCAATTCAAAAACTTTTGAAAAAATAATTTTCAAAATTTTAGAAACAACTGCATCAAAATATATACATAGTCAGTTAGATGTAAAATAAGTTTCATGGTACAAAAGACAAATATTCTTTATGGATAATTTAAGTTCTATCTCAAATTCACCACATAAAAATTACAATAATATCGAAATTTGATCAAAAAAATTTACAAAATTTACGTGGCAACATTATTCTTGTCCATAAGCTTGCCATAAAAAATTTAAATGATTTTGATAAAGTGGGACCATACAGTTCACAAAATGATACATGTCTCACATAGTTTCTAACAAGTCTAGTCTAACTTTGAGATTTTAGTAGCGCATTATATTTTCAAACTCGTATGAAACTCAAACTTGGATGTAACCTTATGTTCACCATACCATTATAAAATATAAAGTTATAAGACCAATTGATATAAAAAAACATGGTTTATCAATTCTCTTTTGGTGCAAAGAAAAGAAGTTATATAAAAACGAGATGAAAATGGAAACAAGTATGCAAACAAATGATATGACATGAAAGATCGTGATTTTAGAAAAATTTAAGAAAAAAATCACCAAATTTCAAGTTTATATGATCAAGAAATACTAGTTACAAACTTTAACTATAGATTAAAAAGAAAAAGATGGTGCGGGGAGCTCCTACGTGCACCTCGTGGCCCACGCCCCCGCACAGACTGCCATGTGGCCGGGTTTTTCTAACATGAACAACTACAAAACAAATAAAATTGTGCAGACTAACACAACTAGTCTAGTAGCTCAGTGGTAAGAGCCGAACTTCCTATCAGTAACGTCGCGGGTTCAAGCACTTTGGCCTGCACTGTTTTTGCCAAATTAACTTGGCGCTTTGTATTTTTTTTTCTCCAACGCACATTGACGTGGCAGGGACGGCCGGATGACATAGTGAGCGTGGCACGGACAATCGGATGACGTGGAAGGGTCGGCCGGATGACATGGCGGGTGTGACACGGGCGATATTAAATCGTACATATAGGATATCATCCTCACCCCATCATTATCTTAGTAGTAGATCAACCCGTAAGTCTTGAAATTCTAATCCACGAGGGCGCGGGTTCAATCCCTCCATGTGCACCTTTTTTTTGCCGGATTATTTGGCAAGCAAAACAGCAGGATATAAAATACAATAAAACCTCAATTGGTCACAAATAATTCTATGTTGTGGTGGTTAGACTTTGACTCGTGAAGCTAGAGGTCTCATGTATGAGACCGTGGAGAGCACTTACTTTTGCCTTTTTTTTCTTTTTATTCTTTATTTCTTTTTAAAGAGATCAGAAATAAAAACCATATTTCATTTATAATTTAAAATGATTTTGAATTTGATTTAAATTACAAATATTTAAAATTAACCATATTTCATTCATAATTGATCACAATAAAAACTTATTTCATTACTACTATTTGATAATGAACAGCTTGATTTGCTGTTCAACTTTCTACCTCCAAATTACCATAAAATAATTATAATAAATCTCAATTTGATCAAACTAAATCATAAATTGGCATAACAACATATACTAGGTTAATAAGCTTTTTATAAAAAAAATTAAAAGCTTTTGATAATGTGAGATTATACATTGTTCACAAATAGGTGCATCTCTCACCTAGTTTCCTATAACTCAACTTAAACTTTGTGATTTGACTACCTCATAATATTTTTTGAATTCATATGCGCCTCAAATTTGGACAGAACCTTCTATTTACCTTAATATAGAAAATATAAACATACATTAGCAATTATTTTTGAGAACATATATTTTTCATTTTTCTACATGATGAAAGAAAATAAACCATATAAAAAATATATAATAAAGAACAATTAATATACATACAAATACCACCAAGCAAAAGAGAGTGATTTTAAGAAATCAGGAAAATAACCAACTAATTTCAAGCTCTTATGAGGGAGAAATACCAATTACAAGTTTTAATTATGGATTAAAAAGAGAAAAGATGAAACATTCATGTTGTGTCATAAGGGAGCAAGCAGTGCCGCCACATGGGGCGGTACTGCTGGCTCTCGCAGCCGCACGCATTCGATCCGTGGGAGGCTCATGAACCAGTAACTCGTTGCTGCGTGGTGAGAAGTTGCCGGCCGTGTACAGGGTTTATAAAGTAAATTACCTATCATAGTCACAAGTGAATCATTCGCTAGTGCTCTCTAAGGTTGAGGTCGTAGGTTCGATCTCTAGGCACCTCAACTTTTTTTCGTGATTAAATTTGAATATTATTGCCACCAAAGTTTTGGCACAGTGAACGAACAGAAGAAACTGGTTTTTTAAAGGCAAACTAAATATTTTTATGAAATTAATATATTTTCAAATTGTTTTATATAACTTAAAGTCATAATTTTGTTTGAAGTTATACGCAAGAAAGTCTACTTTCTTACTCATTCACTCCTCAAACTTGAATACATACTTATATTTAGTCTTACATTACATGTGAATCAACATTAACACATTTGTAGCAACCTAAAAAACCGTTGTAATAGGGAAATCATATTACATCCATTTAGGTTTCTCGTTGCAATAAAAAAATCACAATTGCAACACCTAAGAAGGTTTATGGAACTCTAAAAAATTATTGCAATAGGCACAAGCTATTGCATCTACATTAGAGTTTCTGTTGCAATAACCATCTATCAATCGCAACACCACTAAAATTTATAGCAACATGAAAAAATCGTTGTAAAAGCACCAATCAAAAGCAACCATTTCAAATATAGTTGCAATAATACCATATTATTGCAACGAAAACATAGTGCTATTGCAACTCCAAAGTGACGTAGCAATAACTCCAAATAATTGCAACCAAAGCCCAATATAGTTATAATAACACACCCCTATTGTAACCAAAAGTCACACCTAAGCCAACACTCTTAGTTCATTGCATTATAGGACCATATTGCTACCATTTTGTACAAAAGTTGCGATATGAGCCCCCTATGACAACCAAAATGGTGGTATTGCACATGTGTAGCGTGGTAATAGCCAAGAAACCTTTTAGTGTCTTGAGTCTCTTCGGGAAATGATTCTAAGGGAAGCACATGACTCTGCTTATTCCATCCATCCAGGTAGTACCAAGATGTACCTTGACTTGAAAACCATGTGTTGGTGGCATGGTATGAAGAGAGATGTTGCTCAGCTTGTTGCCTTGTGTGACACATGTCAGAGAGTGAAAGCAGAACATCGAAGGCCAGCTGGACTGCTACAACCATTAAAGGTGCCAGAGTGGAAATGGGAAGAAATCGGCATGGATTTCATAGTTGGTCTACCTCGTACGCAAGGTGGATATGATTTGATATGGGTTATTGTGGATCGCTTCACCAAAGTAGCTCACTTTATACCAGACAAGACGACCTACACTGGAGCAAAGCTTGCAGAACTATATATGGCAAGGATTGTTTGTCTTCATGGTGTTCCAAAGAGGATTGTATCAGATCGTGGTACTTAGTTCACTTCAAAGTTTTGGGAGAAGCTCCATGAGTCTATGGATACTCGCCTCAACTTTAGCTCAGCCTATCATCCCCAGACCGATGGATAGACTGAGAGAACCAATCAGATCCTCGAAGACATGCTCAGGGCCTGCGCATTGAAATATGGCAAAGGCTGGGATAAGAGTCTTCCATATGCAGAGTTCTCCTATAATAGCAGCTATCAAGCAAGTCTTAAAATGTCTCCATTTGAAGCACTATATGGTAGAAGATGTAGAACTCCATTGTTCTGGAACCAGAATGGTGAAAGTAAGGTATTTGGGCCAGAAATATTACAGGAAGCTGAGAGGCAAGTCCAGATAATTAGAGAAAATCTGAGGACTGCACAATCGAGACAGAAAAGCTATGCCGACACCCGACGCAGAGAGTTGGTCTTTGAGGTTGGAGATTTTGTATATCTCAAGGTGTCACCTATCAAAGGCCTTCGTAGGTTCAAGGTCAAAGGAAAGCTTGCACCAAGGTATATTGGACCTTTCAAGATCCTCGATAGAAGAGGAGAAGTGGCTTACCAGCTTGAATTGCCAGCTCAACTCTCTGATGTGCATGATGTGTTCCATGTATCCCAATTGAAGAAATGCTTACGAGTGCCAGAGGAGCAGTTGCCAATGGAAGAGCTCAATGTAAAGGAAGATCTCACTTACACTGAACACCCAATTAGAATTATAGAAGTTGCTGAAAGGGTGACACGAAGCAAGATTATCAGAATGTGCAAAGTGTAGTGGAGCCATCATTCTGAAGATGAGGCAACTTGGCAACTTGGGAAGCCATGACCATTTGTTTGCTCTCCTATCTACCCTTCCCTACAATTCAAACCACTCCTTCATCACCATCATGGCAGATAATTGCTAATTGGGAAACTGATGTAGCCGTGAGGCCTCCCCTCTAATTACGCAGTCTGCTGTCCTCTTTCCTCCACAAAACATAGAGGGCTGATCCCTTCCTCTCCCTTTGCACCTCGACACCACCATCCATCCAGCACTGTTCTGAATGCCGGCGAACTGATCGAGTGTCCGGTGACCGCTGCGAAGCTTTGGAGCAACCAGAAGGCAACCCCGACCTCCTCCGACGTGAGCCCAAGACCAAGACTGTGCCTGCACCGTGCCGTCGAGTCTGCGTCCACCTCTCACCGGCGCCGGAGCTCTACGTCGCATCCCTGCCCAATTAAACATCACAGTGAGCATCCCCACCATTCCCTCGCCTGATTTTATGACCTCCTGTTGAAATCCGAGTACTGCAACACGATTCCGGCGAGCCGCTCGTGAGCCACCGTCACCTGCATGCATCGCCGTCTCTCTGTTCGTGGATGGCCAAAATAGTTAGCGCCTGCACCTGGGCTAGCAAAACTCACGTACTGGCCAATTTAGAAATCCATATACTCTTTGCATCATCAAATCCCGAAATGATGTCGTACACCTGTTTTTCTCTTTCCGATGGTCAAACAATTCCCGAAAGGCTGTTTCCATCTTAGTCCATCAGTAGTAAAAAGCTTATAATTTTGCTCGTAGCTCCAATTTAGATGATTCTTGCGCTCACATGTTTGTGGTAACGAGCTCTAGTTTTTAAAATGATTTTACTCCTATTTTACTACTGTTTGGTGTACTGTTCTTATACTTTTATGTGTATACTTGTTTCCGGTAGTTGATTCGAGTAGTTGCGTCGTGACGAAATCAGGAGTACGTGATGGATTCGACGAAGAATTGAAGAAGGCAAGTGTCCTTGCTGCATGTTCTTTTTTACCTTTACTTACAACATGTATCACTTTTTATTTTACGCTTTGTGCATGCTTCGAGTCAAATTGATGGGAATCCTATGGTAGGGTTTACTAGATTTTTCTATGACAACCTTGAAGCCTTTAGTAGTCGGTTGAGTTATGGGTAGTATCATGCTTAGCTTGCTATACATGGGATGGGCTAATTCTTAATCTTGATTAAACAATTATGCAACAACTTTGGGTTGATAATCTTTTAGCAACATGGAACTCTAGGGACTCGAGCAAGTGTATGATCGGTGGACGGTGTTTATGGATTGATGCTAGTCTTGCTCGAGTCGTCTCAAGGATTGATGCGTGGAGTGACCACCCGGGATTTACAGTACAACCATGAGACTGAGTGGGCAACGGTCTTGGCTGAGAAAGTTGGGTAATCCAGGGGTACGTGTTGAGCGGGTAGGAGCCGACTAGGGCAGCGTCCCAGAAGTCATGGCACGGCACGGTGATGGGTTTGAGCCCTGAGTGGGTCAATGCTCCCTGGAGAACCAATGGAAGGCCTCGTAGTGTACCCCGGCACGCACATCTCGGAAATGTGTGGAGGCTTGCAACCTCAGCTAAAAGGTATCACGACTCATGGTGAAAGTGTACAACCTCTGCAGAGTGTAAAACTGTTATAACAGCCGTGCTCACGGTCAAGAGCGACCTGGACCCTACCATGGATAGTTGGGTTGGATGAATCACAGAAGGGTGACTGTGGTTTGGGAGTTGGACTGGATGATGAGATATTAACCTTAGGATCAGGACAGGTGGGTGACCTGTGCCTTGTTTGGGTTATGGGAAGCTTTATTCACAATATAATCCTAGGTGCTTAATTAAAATATGACCAACTAAAATATGAGCTTTGCAGTCCACCTAAACAGCCTTCCTTGTTCATAAGCCCCTCATGTCATTTTACTGCGAATTTATGATCATGTTTCACCCTTTATTCATTCTCATATCATGCCTGTCTTCGTTAATCGGTCAAGGATATACCTGGCTTTCTTTGTTTATTTAAAGACCGATCTTACGTCATGCTGATGCTGTGCGTTCGGCAGTGTGATTCTTACATGCTTTTCACCGATTGCCGAATGATGCCCCGAAATATGACAGATAGCTTGTCCGTAGCTATATGTCTCTCGAGATTGGCTTCAATGCCGTAAATATGGAACTGTCTGGTCTCACCCGGCACGTTCCAGGTTTTGATCTAAACGTTTTTATCCCTTTGTTAGTTTTCAGGCAAACTGACTGGCACGCCTCCGGAATTCGAAAGCCAGGGCCACGTGTGAAGCCAGCTGATTCGGCTTGCTGTGTGCTTGGCGCGAGCTGCATATTTTGCGTCAACACACTTTTTGGCACGCCCGGTGGGACACACACAAGTTTTCAAGATGCCTGAGTTGAGCGACATCATGGACGTTACTTTGGAAGAATTGTCTGAAGAGCATCAACAGATGGTAAAGGCTGCTGCTGACCAATTCATTAAAAAATGTTTACTGTCCTTTGCCAAGAACAGGAGTGGTGCACCGTTTCTCAAGTCCGATCTGCCAAGAGTTCTCCTTCCTGGGCAATCTGATCTTACTGAAGAGGAAGAGAGGGAGAGATTTTCGGGCTTGTTATACAAAGCTTTGGGGGAAGCAATGACCAATCACAATGCTGCGTTCTTGAACAGCTTTCGGCATATAATGGTAAGCATTTTTGGTCAACATGTGGACAAATCCTTTGAGCAGATACATGGGCAATTGGGTGGCCCGACATACTTCAATGTTCAAGCACCAGTTCAGAAACCACATGGTAAAGGGAATGCTGATGAAACTGGAGCTTCTGGTACTAAAGATACAAATGGTCAACCGATTCGGCAAGATCCTCAGCCTGCACTGCCGAAAACTCGCACATACGGTGATATGGCATTCGGCACCACAGGGAATCCGCCTGCCTCTGCTTACAAGATATCCCCTTTGAATAATAGATTGCAGAGGGATTTATATGGGAATGGATACTCGGAGTTCCTGGACTACAATGCTATTGACGCTCTCCCGAATCCCGGGTATGTTGGTACTGCAGGGATGCCCGCTGGAAGACCGGGGAATCAAGATTCAAATGTCGATCTCATGGTACAGAAAATGACCGAAGTACTGCAAAATCAATTCGGTCTGAAGCCCAAGAATCAGGGATATATGTATTCGTCTCCCTTTCCAGAGTGGTACCAAAGAGTGTCATTGCCGAATCGAGTCAAGATCCCCACAGAGTTTACTAAATTCTCGGGACAAGATGATACAAGTACTGTGGAACATATAGCTCGATATTTGATGCAGCTTGGAGAAGCTTCGGCAGATGAGGCCTTTAGAATCAGATACTTTCCTTTGTCATTAACAGGTCCAGCTTTTACATGGTTTGCTTCTTTGCCTGCTCAGTCAATTTGCACGTGGAAAGATCTAGAGCAGAAATTCCATGCTCATTACTATACCGGTAGTACAGAGAAGAAGTTGGTTGATCTGACCAGCTTGAGGCAAAGAAATAACGAGACACCTACAGAATTTCTCAGGAGATTTAGAGAAACTAAAGGCCTGTGCTTTTCCTTGAACATACCTGATGATCAGTTGGCCGGAATGGCTGTTGCTGGTATGTTGCCTGCCATTCGGGAGAAGTTATTCGGGATGGAATTTGATGATCTTGGCCAGCTGTCACAGAGATTAGCATTGATGAGCAATCAAGCATATGGCTTTAAGAAAGATGCTAGATTTGCTAAGCACAATGATATAGCTGATATCTTCGTGTAGATCTTGACAGAACCGGGTATCATGCGGTAGATGCAGGTTTTTGGGTCGTCTTAGAGCTAATCATCCGGTGGATTAGAATTCGATTCGATCTGATAGATTTATAATCAGGCATTAACTCAAGGCAAAGAGGGTGAACTGGTGCATTGAAGATATGATCATGGAATTCTTGCCACCAAAGGGTGAAGGAAGGATGAATGAGTGCTGTTGGCACAAAGGGATCGAGTTGATAGATGGCTGCACAGCACTTGTAATCAAAGACCCTTCTTGTTTCTGTGGAGTCTTTGATGATCTGCCTAGGCTTGAGGAATTCATGGAGAAATAATCTTGGGGGCACTTGGCCACATCCTAGTTGCCTGGCAACTATGTTCGGCTGGTAATACTCATATGAACTTTGAACCAGCCTTCCTCCACAAAATTCGGCTGGTAAGATGCAAGGCCGAATGAAAGTGTTGAAAATTGCTGAGGACCTGTCTCTTATACACATCTTTGGTGCGGTGGCAGGCCGTGTCGACGAGGTGGCCTCCCATGGCGTTCGCCTGGGCGTTGCTACGGGTCTCGTTGCCATGTCGACGCACACCGGCACTGACTATTCCAGGATGCCGGTAGGTTTCGCCAACAGCAACCCAGAAGACATCGATGACATTGACGCTTCCATTGATCGTCTTGATGGCCATGGTGCTGCCATTGCCGATTCCATTCATCCCCAGTCTGTTTTGAACAGGCTCTTCGAGTAGTTTGTACTAGGGATTTATGGAATTTCGGCAATAAAACTTATCTTTTGTGATCTTGCATGAACTCCTGATGTAATATATTTTGTGCTAAGGGCAATACATTCAGTACTGGCCATTTTCCTTTTCTGTCAACATTTGTTCTGAAGACGGCTCCTTCCCGAATGCCGGCTGTCTCAATTGTTCTGACATTGAATACTTCAATCAACGATCAATAGCCGAGGCAGATCATCAAAGACTCCACAGAAACAAGAAGGGTCTTTGATTACAAGTGCTGTGCAGCCATCTATCAACTCGATCCCTTTGTGCCAACAGCACTCATTCATCCTTCCTTCACCCTTTGGTGGCAAGAATTCCATGATCATATCTTCAATGCACCAGTTCACCCTCTTTGCCTTGAGTTAATGCCTGATTATCAGCCGAATTCAGAGGTAAACATGCTTATAATCCATCTGTTTTTCCAATAACATCCTCTTTCATCGACTTTTGATTCTGTTATTCTGCAGGACACAGTCCCTGCCTCTCTGGCTAGAGCAATTGTATATAACATCGCTGGCCCAATATCTGTTTTGGGGCATCTCTCTCCTTCTTTTGCTCAAATAATGTCCAGGCCTGCCAGTTTGGATCCAATTCTTGCTGCACCACCTTCTGCCAAGAGGAAAACATCTTTTCTAACTGCCCCTTCGGCTATAAAGAAGAAAAGAACAAGCAGCAAAAGAATTGCTCAGGTCAGATATCTCCTTCCTTGAGTAAAATGTTAATTTCATCCTGCTCACTTTTACTCCTTTATGATTTCAGGCCAAATTACAACAATTGGCCATTAGCACAGAACCTGCCGATGCTTCAGTGATTGGTAAAAATTTCTCACTATTTTGTCTTTAAAGTTCCTCTCCATCGGCATTGATTCTTTTTCAGTCTCAGATCAAATCTCAATGGATCCAATCTTGGAGAGCTCCTCTCCTCATCAAGAACCAGCTTCAACTTCACTTGATGTTCCTCAGCCAGAAGCCTCTTCCTCACCAAAAGATCTTCCAAGCTCTTCTCAGCATGACATACAGGAATCTTTGCCTGAGCTTGAGCTGCCTTCTCTCTCCATCCAAGAGATCAGGAATGAGGTAGAGATAATTACCCAGTCTTTCCAGTTCTTTATTCAATGGATCATCAATAATTCGGCAAAATCTTCTTTTAGGAGAAACCCACTTCTTCATCCAGCTATTCGTTTGCTGTGGACGACCTGATTGCCGAACAAGGAGAAGAAACTTCTTCTGGTCAAGCCTTATCAGAGGAGAACCAAGCAAAACTGAAGGAAATCCTTTCTTTTCTGCATAAGGACATTCGAGATCAAGTTATCAATGCTGATTTTTTAAGAGACTTGCTTGAATCATTTGATCAAGGTCTTCCTGCCGATATCAAGACTTCTTTAGATCCAATCTCCAAGTTGGATGATCATTTTATCGTAGTGAAGCGAGCTCTGAAGAATCAATCTGCTCGACCAGCCTTGGAACAAAGGAGAACCTCGGCCAAGCAATCTGTAAAAGACCTGCATACTCAAGCTCAGAACAGCAAGGAATTACTGACCAAATTGGAATCTGAACTTGAAATGAAGAAGGTCAGAAAAGCTGCACTTGAAGCCGAATTGAAAGATCTATCGGCCGAAATTGAAGCTGATGAGAAGAAGATAGTTGAGCTTCCCAAATTAACAGAGAAGATGCGAAAGGAAGCTTCAGCAGCTCTGAACGAAGAAAAACAACTCAAGGCAAAGCTTGCTGCTCTGGCTAAAACCCAAGAAGCCGACAAAAATCTCTTGGAGACCATTAATAGAATGATATCTGGTGCCAAAGATGTAATCTCCAAGTACTTGGGTGTGTAATTGTATTGAACATTTAATTAGCCGAATGTCTTACCACCTTTGTATTCTCACCAATCTTCGCTTTCTTGTGAACAACATATTCGGCAAAGCCTAGTCGTAACAGTGTCAGACCCGAAAAATGACCTAACACAACACAGCCGAATCTAATTCGGCAGAAACGAACCCGATTCGGCATGAATCCCAAACGACACGGCGACTGTTCGATTCGTGGGGCTCTCCACCTTCCGAAATTTCGGGATGTGCGTCACGATCTCTAACCTTGATCTCCTCTGCGGGTTCTATAAATAAACACCCAGGCAGCCCACGGTTTTCACCAAGTCCTTCGCCTTCCAAGTTCTTGCCGGCCCAAATCATTCTTTTTCCCCATCCACAGTAAATCCGAGGAACTTCCAATGGCCGACAACAACAGGAGACGCCCGGCTGCCGATGAGGCCGAAGGAAGCCGAGCCGGCGCTCGCCGCAGGTGATTGTCCACTTGCTTCTTTCTGTTTTGTTCGAGATTTTCCCTCTTCTTGACGAACCTCTTTGTCCTTTCAGGGTAATCCAATGGATTGCCGGTGCTGGTGCGCCAGTTGCAGCTCCAGCCGTTGCTCCTGCGGCTCCCAGTTCTTCGAGTTCGTCCAATCGGACTCTCTCGTCGGACGACTTCCGCTACACGGACGGCGATGCTCGCCGATTCAAAGCGGAGCGTGACGACACTCGCCGCGAGTTGGAGGTCATCTCCAAGCAAGCCGGGATTGCTGACCTTGAATGGCAGCACGAGCGCAAGCAGCTGCTCGAAGCCATTGATGGTGAGTCTTGCAATCTGCTTAATTTCAAACTCGTCCTCCAAATGATATTAATCTGTTATCCCCTTGTAACCTTGCAGCGCGTGATGCTGAGCTTGATCGACTGAAGGCGCTGGTGGAGGAGCTGGCGGACAAGGTGAACGCCCAAGGGGACACACCCGAGGCACGCCTTGGTGCGGTGGCAGGCCGTGTCGACGAGGTGGCCTCCCATGGCGTTCGCCTGAACGTCGCTACGGGTCTCGTTGCCATGTCGACGCACACCGGCACTGACTATTCCAGGATGCCGGTAGGTTTCGCCAACAGCAACCCAGAAGACATCGAAGACATTGACGCCTCCATTGATCGTCTTGATGGCCATGGTGCTGCCATTGCCGATTCCATTCATCCCCAGTCTGTTTTGAACAGGCTCTTCCAGTAGTTTGTACTAGGGATTTATGGAATTTCGGCAATAAAACTTATCTTTTGTGATCTCGCATGAATTCTTGATGTAATATATTTTGTGCTAAGGGCAATACATTCAGTACTGGCCATTTTTCTTTTCCTCCAATGTCTCTGTTAATTTCCTTCTAAAGACGACTTCTTCCCGAATATCGGCTGTTCGGCAATTTAATATATCAATCACCGATCGATTTCAATACTGGGATAATACCTCTTCAAATATCTTCCATTTATAGCAGAAGCAAATTCTTCTCCCAATAATGTCTTCAAAATATATGCATTTCCAGGCACACATCTAACCACTCTGAAAGGACCTTCCCAATTTGGAGACCATTTGCCGAATGCTGCATATTTGGTTCCAATCGGCAATATCGCTTTCCAAACCAAATCTCCTTCTGCAAATTGCCTGACTTTTACCTTCTTGTTGTAATATTTGGCAACTCGCATCTTATTTTTCTCAATATTTTCCAATGCTTTGAGACGAATCATATGCAAATCTTCCAATTCGTCCATCATCAAGTTACTGTAATCTTTAGAACTTAAATCTTTCTGCAACTGCACTCTCCTCGACTCTGTTTGTAATTCCCACGGCAAAATGGCATGATGTCCATACACCAATTCATAAGGAGACGTTTTTGTAGACCCATGAGGGGCCATTCGGTAAGCCCACAATGCTTCATTGAGTACCGAATGCCACCTTCTTGGCTTTTGATCAATTTTCTTCTGTATGATTTTAATCATGATCTTGTTGGAAGCTTCTGCCTGTCCATTGGCTTGAGCATAATAAGGAGAAGAATTCAATAATTTGATCCCCATACTTTCAGCAAAGTCTCTGAATTCAGAGGATGTAAATTGAGTCCCTTGATCTGTGGTAATTGTCTGAGGAATTCCAAATCTGTAAATGATGTGCTCTTTGACAAATTCAATCATATCTTCTGATGCTACCTTTCTCAATGGAATCGCCTCAACCCACTTGGTAAAATAATCTGTTGCTAAAAGTACAAACTTATGCCCCTTGCTCGATGGAGGATTTATTTGGCCAATCAAATCTATTCCCCATCCTCTGAATGGCCATGGCTTGATAATGGGATTCAAAGCCGATGCTGGAACTCTCTGAATGTTTCCAAATTTCTGACAGTCCTGACATCCCTTATAATATTCAAAGCAATCTTCCAACATTGTCGGCCAGTAATATCCAGTTCTTCTAATAACCCACTTCATTCGGTAAGCTGACTGATGTGCTCCACACAATCCATCATGCACCTCGCTCATCAACTTCTGTGCTTCTTCTTGATTTAAGCAACGTAATAATACTCCGTCCAGGGATTTATAATATAAATCTTTATCAAGAAGAACAAACTTTATAGCTTTATACCTGAGTCTTCTAGAAACCTTCTGGGATGGATTCTCCAAATAATCGGCAATTTCTTTCCTCCAATCACCTTCTGCCAAACTACTCCCGAAAGCACAGTCATCAGTAGCAAATACCTCTTGATTTTCTCTGTAACCTGATGCACTTTGAGCCAATCTATTTGCTTCTCCATTATCCCCTCTAGGAATGTGTTGTAGAATTACTGACCGAAAGCTCTTCAATATTTCTTTGCATTCTTCATAGTAATTCCTCAAGATATCACTTTTGCATTCATATTCACCATTCAATTGTTTTATGACCAATTCTGAATCTCCAAAAATTTCAACTGCAATGGCTTTTGCTTCTTTCAAATATTGGAGCCCTCTGAGTAATGCCTCATACTCAGCCTGATTGTTAGTAACAGTAGATTGAATGGGAATAGCAAACTCAAATGTTTCTCCTTTGGGTGAAATTAATAAAATACCTGCTCCACCACCTTTGTCACATGAAGAGCCATCGAAGAATAATACCCAAGGAATAATGTTAAGCAAATTTATTGATGTATCATGATGTTCAGTAATGAAGTCAGCAATAATCTGCCCCTTGACAGCTTTTGCCGATTCAAACCTTAATTCGAATTCAGATAAGGCCAAAATCCATTTGCCAATCCTTCCATTCAAAATTGGCATTGACAACATATGCTTAATCACATCAAATTTCGAATGTACAACGCATTCGGCATTTAGCAAATAGTGCCGAAATTTTGTACATGAGTAATAAACACATAAGCAAAGCTTCTCTATAGCCGAATACCTTGTCTCCGGGTCTAGTAACTTTCGGCTAAGGTATGCAACTACTCTTTCCTTCCCTTCAAATTCTTGAATAAGGGCCGATCCAATAGTTTGGGCATCGGCCGCCACGTACAACTTGAAAGGCTTGTTCAATTGTGGAGGCACCAATACTGGTGGCTTCTTCATGTACTCTTTTATTTCATCAAAAGCCTTCTGTTGTTCGTCACCCCATACAAACTTTTGATCCTTTTTTATTTTCAATAGTGAGGAAAAGGGCAACACCTTCTGTGACAAGTTTGATATGAATCTTCTCACAAAATTTATCTTGCCAAGCAGTGATTGTAACTCTTTAAGATTAGTTGGAGGAACAATTTCATCAATTGCCTTCATGCTTTTCTTGCCAACTCCTATTCCTCCTTCATGTATCAAAAATCCCAGAAACTCTCCAGCCGAAACTCCAAAAGCACACTTGTTCGGGTTCATTTTAAGCCCATGCTTCCTGGTGCATTCTAGAGTTTTCCTTATGTCAGCCAAATGGGACTCATGATCCAATGACTTGATCACTACATCATCAATATATATTTCCACAATCTTGCCGATCAACTCATGAAAAATATAATTCATAGCCCTTTGATAAGTTGCACCGGCATTTTTCAATCCAAAGGTCATGACAACCCACTCAAACAACCCTATGTGTCCAGGACACCTGAAAGCTGTCTTTACTATATCTTCTAATGCCATAAAAATCTGATTGTATCCTGCATTACCATCCATGAAACTGAGCACTTTGTATCCAGCAGCAGCATCAACCAATGAATCAGCAATAGGCATTGGATATCCATCCATGGGTGTAGCCTTGTTTAGATCTCTAAAATCTATGCAAACCCTCATTTTTCCATTTTTCTTATAGACAGGAACAATATTAGAGATCCAATCCGCGTACTTACATGGCCGAATGAAATTTGCATCTAGTAATCTTTCAATCTCCTTTTTCACATCGGCCAACACTTCTTCCTTGTAGATTTTTCGGGGTGATTGCTTGTAAGGCCTGTAACCAGGTTTGATCGGCAACCGATGTTCAACAATAGAACGGTCTAGACCGGGCATCTCCGAATAATCCCAAGCAAAGCAGTCCTTGTATTCTTTTAACAATGTCACCAACTTTTCTTTGAAAACCGAATCCAAGTTAGCACTGATAAATGTCGGCCTTGGCTTGTCACCATCTCCAATGTCCACTTCTTCCAATTTATCGGCCGACACAAATCCACGTCCTAATTTTCCATCAGTTCCATCAATTGGATTCTCCATCAAAAATTACTATGAGAGCCGACTGCTTCGATCGGCTGTTGATCACTGCTGGCTGGTGCAACAGGACCTTCTCCCCAGTCTTTGCCTGAGAAACAATCTATGCCTTGATACTCCCAAAAAGCTGGTTCCATATTTGCCACACTTATTGAATCATCTGCTTGGACAATCTCCACCTCATCATCTATCCACTGAATAAGCTGTTGATGCATAGTAGATGGAATACAACAATTTGCATGAATCCAATCTCTTCCAAGCAGCAAGCTATATGCCCCTTTGCCCTCAATGACAAAGAAAGTTGTGAGCAGCACTTTGGATCCAATCATCAGTTCTACATGAACACAGCCTTTGGTGTCTGAAGGATTTCCAGCAAAATCATTTAGAATTATGCTCGTTGGTGTTAAATCTCCAGGGCCCATGCCAAGCTTCCTAAATGTAGTATATGGCATCACATTCACAGCAGCTCCACCATCGACGAACATCTTGGTTAAAGGCTTCCCATTGACAAATCCTTTCAAATATAATGGCTTCATATGTCGATTCTGGATTGGCTTTTCAAAGACAGCTTGCTTATTGAGCATCAATTGTGCCATTAGCTGTTCGACTTCATCTACCTCTGACAACGCTTCCTCCTGCACAACTTGATCAGTGGGAGCCATAAATTCATTCGGCAAAAAGCATACCATGCATGTAGGAGCCGAATGACCATCTTCTTCAGGCTTGTCCTTTCGACGCCATATTGATTTCATCTTAGGCCTTGCTTGCTTTAATTCTTGATTCCTCAAACGTTGTACTCTTCTCTTTTGGCTTTTCCTCAAGCCAGGTGGACACCATTGTCCTTCTTGCCAAACATAAGCATGATCTTCTTCTTCTTCATGATCAACCCACCTGTAATCAGCATGCCTCTTTCTTGGTTGATCATTAAAACGCCGATCATCACTAGGATGCATCCTGCCAATTCTTTCATGGACAGATCGGCGATTGACAGTTTCCTGCCTATATTCATCATACCTATCATTGCATTCAGGACAATTATTCCATGTGGGAAGCTTCAAACCTTCGTTCCAACAGTGTCTGAAGAATGCACACCCCCAATGCGCACGTTCCTGCTCTCGAGCATACTCTTCTTGTTCCTCCCTATATCTTTCTTCCTCGTATCTCCTCTTCTCCTCTTCACGTCTATGCCTTTGGTAACGCTCCTTTTCTTGCTGACGTTTCCATTTGTTAAGGAGGATACGTGTAGTGACTCTAGGCTTGGAGGATTTCCCAATTTCAAATTGATCATTCGGGAAGCGAGAGTCTTTTTTGCGAATCTGTTCAATTGTGACTTGCCGAGTAGGATCAACTGAGCCACTTTGTTTTGCCTTCTCTGAAGTTAAAACTTTCATCTTCCCCTTTTCTTCAGGTGCAACAGCATTCACCATGTTGATTGAAAACCCAATCATATTCTGAGGGAAGGGATTGCTATCCAATTTCATTCTGTTGTCAAACTTCAGGTGCCCCTCTTGAATAGCCTTTTGAATCCTCATTCTGAAGATCCTGCATTCATTAATGGAATGAGAATTTCTGTCATGAAATCCACAATACTTCTTGTCTTTCACTCCTTCAGGCCGAAGCATAGAATGCCCCTCTGGTAATTTGATTCGGCCTTCTTTCACAAGGAAATCAAATAATTTGTCCGCCTTAGTCACATCAAAATCATATGTGCCCTTGGTCTGTTTAATCCACTTCTGATTCACTGCAATCGGCTCTTTGCCCCACACTATTTCTGTTGCAGCTACCTCTTCATTGTCCTCATACTCATCTTCTTGATCTGCTCTTTCGAGGAATTGGTTGTAAATATCGGCTACATCATTTTGCTTGGCAAATCTACCATCTTTCTTGAGGCCATATGCTTGGTTACTCATCAATGTCAATTTCTTTGACAACTGACTCAGATCTTCAAACTCCATACCGAACAGCTTTTCACGAATTGCAGGTAGCATCCCAGTCACAGCCATACTAGCCAACTGATCATCTGGAATATTTAGAGAAAAGCACATATTCTTTGTCTCCCTGAATCTTCTGAGGAATTCTGTGGGTGTTTCATTAAATCTTTGCCTCATGCTAGTCAAATCAACCAATTTCTTCTCAGTGCTGCCAGTGTAGTAATGAGCATGGAATTTCTTTTCTAGGTCCTTCCAAGTGCAAATTGACTGAGCAGGTAATGAAGCAAACCATCTAAAAGCTGGACCTGTTAATGACAATGGGAAGTATCTTATTCTGAAAGCCTCATCTGCTGAAGCCTCACCAAGTTGCATCAAATACCGTGCTATATGCTCCACAGTACTAGTGTCATCCTGTCCTGAAAATTTAGTAAATTCTGTAGGCACTTTAACTCTGTTAGGCAATGACACCCTTTGATACCATTCTGGGAAAGGCGATGAGTACATGTATCCCTGATTTTTAGGCTTCAGACCGAACTGATTTTGCAATACATCGGTCATTTTTTGTACCATGATATCAACATTGGTATCTTGATTCTCTGGCCTTCCAGTAGGCATTCCTGCAGCACCATGATATCCAGGATTGGGTAGAGCATCAATAGCATTATAATCCATGAATTCTGAATATCCATTCCCATATATATCCCTTTGCAGCCTGTTTCTTAAAGGAGATATTTTGTAAGCAGAAGCAGGTGGATTCCCTGTAGTACCGAATGCCGCTTCACCAAATGTGCGAGGTTTTGGCACTGCTTGCTGAGGATCTTGCTGAATTGGGCGACTATTCGCATCTTTTGTCCCAGAAGCTCCAGTTTCTCCAACATTGTCTTTTCCATGCGGCTTTTGAGTTGTTGTGTGTGGCCCGAAGTACGTTGGTCCACCAGGTGGCCCATATTCCCGCTCAAAAGTTTTATCCACGCTCTGACCAAAAATACTGATCATTATCAATCGAAAACTGTTCAAGAATGCAGTATTGTGATTGGTCATTGTTTCTCCCAGAGCCTTGTACAATAAGCAAGAAAAATGCTCTCTTTCTTCATCTGAGCTCATGTCTGACTGTCCAGGCAGCAAGACTCTTGGCAGTTCTGTCTTGAGAAAAGGTGCACCACTCCTGTTTTTGCCGAAAGACAGCAAGCACTTTTTAGTGAACTGCTCTACAGCAGCTTTCACCATCTGTTGTTGCTCTTCAGTCAGTTCTTCAAGAGTGACATCCAACAATTCTTTTAATTCAGGCATCTTCAAAACTTGAGTGTCCCACCGGGCGTGCCAAAAGGTGTGTTGACGCAAAATATGCAGTTCGCGCCAAGCACACAGCAAGCCGAATCAGCTGGCTTCACACGTGGCCCTGGCTTTCGAATTCCGGAGGCGTGCCAGTCAGTTTTCCCTGAAAACTAACAAAGGAAGAAAACGTTTAGATAAAAACCTGGAACGTGCCGGCTTGATACCAGACAGTTCCATTTGTACGGCTCGCAAAGCCAGTCTTGATCGATATATAGCTACGGGCGAGCTATCTATCAATAATCCATGCATTCGGTACGTATTCGGCAAAAGCACGTAAGAAAGATCGCATTGCCGACCGCATGACGTCATCGTGACGATAGATCGGTCTTTAACTACACAAAGCAAAGCAGCACATATCCATGACCGATTATCGAGTACAAATATAATGTGAAAAATAAATAAAAGGGTGAGTCGTGATCGTGAATCCAAAGTAAACAAGAATGCATAGGCCGAAAGCAGCACCCGTCAAGCATGGCAACAAACAAGTTAATCCACCGCATGATACAACTCGTTTGAGGCCACACCACCAATCAGATTAGATCAATCCACCGCATGATACAATCTAATCATGAAAGGCTAAAAGCATGCATTGTCTAAAGCAAACTCGCGAACACGTTTCACTCGTTAAGGTACTGCCGAATACGGCTAGACAGCCGATTCGGGTTCCGCGAAGAAGGAACAAGCTCTGTCAACGATGATGGACCTATCAGATCGATCTCGAGCTCTAATCCACCGGATGATTAGTTCTAAAACGACCCAAAAACCTGCATCTACCGCATGATACCCGGCTCTGTCAAGATCCATTCACAATCAACAGGCTTGAACCCGCGACACGTGGCAATCTAGATCGACTCGGATTCGGCTATGTAGAGATAACGTGATCATGCCTTGCAATGAGTCGAGACCGAACCTAACCGATCTAGATTGGGCAAAAAGAGTGTTGTATGAATTAAACATAAAGTAAAACCCAGACAACACAGGGTAACTTAATGAATCTACTAGACCTTGCCAAAATCTAATAGAGCCGATAACTTGGTCCATACTAGATCTTAGCCCACCGCATGGCTCATGACCTAACAGAGGAACCTTCTTGAGACCACAACTTAAATCCACCGGATGATACCTTATCCACATGTTGACCAAAAATGCTTATCATTATATGCCGAAAGCTGTTTAAGAACGCAGCATTATGATTGGTCATTGCTTCCCCAAAGCTTTGTATAACAAGCCCGAAAATCTCTCCCTCTCTTCTTCTTCAGTAATATCAGATTGCCCAGGAAGGAGAACTCTTGGCAGATCGGACTTGAGAAACGGCGCACCACTCCTGTTCTTGGCGAAAGACAGTAAACATTTGTTAATGAATTGGTCAGCAGCAGCCTTTACCATCTGTTGATGTTCTTCAGATAATTCTTCCAGAGTCACATCCATGATGTCGCTCAACTCAGGCATCTTGAAAACTTGTAAGTCCCACCGGGCGTGCCAAAAAGTGTGTTGACGCAAAATATGCAGCTCGCGCCAAGCACACAGCAAGCCGAATTAGCTAGCTTCAACACGTGGCCCGCGCGTACGAATCCGAAAGCGTGCCAGTCAGTTTGCCTGAAAACTAACAAAGGGACAAAAATATTTAGATCAAAACCTGGAACGTGCCCAACATTTCTTCAAATACCTTCCATTTATAGCAGAAGCAAATTCTTCTCCCAATAATGTCTTCAAAATATATGCATTTCAATTTCGGGATAAAGGATACTTTTATCTCGGAATTGACCAGGAATCCCCAACATCTCCAGGCTGAACCTGCTCGACATCCGTTTTTTGCCTCCAAATCCTCAGAGTGCGTTTCCAAACTCAAACCCTAGTTCGTCGAATCTTTCAAGCCCCAATCTTCAAATGGCGAACCAAGATCTTGCCCTCCAGGTAAGTTTCAATCCTTCAAGCACATTCGGCATTACCCTTTTCGAGCTGCATTTTAAATCTCTGATTTGTCTTTCCTCTGTTCTTGATAGGCTCTGTCCACCGAAATTCTGACCCCCATCGAAGAACAATCTGCATCTTTCTTCCTCGGCCCCTCAGGGAATCCAGATCCCTCCGGAATCATTGCGGCCGAATCTCAGAGGATTCCCTTCAAGACTTCTCTGACGAGACCCCATGAATGGCAAGATGCATTCAAGAACTGGCCTCTGCCCCCAATCGTTGGCTGGAGAAACTGGTATAAAAGGATTCTTGAAGATAAAACCCCCCAGACACAGAATTGGGACAGTCTTCGTATCTCTCACTGCTTGGAGCTATCCCTAGCTGAGACACCCAAGAATGAAAATCTCTTGATTGCAGCTTGCCACTTCTGGTCCAATGGCACGAACGCCTTTCTCTTTGGTCACGGACCAATGACTCCAACCCTGGCCGATGTCTATATGATAACCGGCCTGAACATCACAAGGATAATACATCCATACAAGTACAAGGGTTCTTCCAAGCAGACAGGGGTGAAGACTGGAGTCGGCTATAAGAGATACATCCAGACTTACATGCATGATGGTCCTCTGACTGACGTTGAATACAGGGCCTTTCTGAATATGTGACTGTGCAGATTTGTTTTCTGTGGTAAAGCCAATGAGCCAACTCCGAATCACATAATAATGGCCGAAGACCTGGCTGCAACTTCTCAAAATGAGATGTATAATGTTCCACGTATTCCACAAAACAGAGGTGATGGGAATTATCAAGCTGAGTTAGCTAAGTTTAAAGAAGATATAGCTAAT
>OAMR01000547.1:52351-96124 GCA_900205405.1 Echinochloa crus-galli | reverse complement strand
AAGATCTCTAAAATCAATGCACACTCTAAGTTTTCCCGAATCTTTCTTTTCAACGGGAACAATATTAGAAATCCACTCCGCATAACGACAAGTCCGAATAAAACCAGCATCTAATAAACGATTAACCTCTTCTTTTATTCGGTCATAAATAGCGGGATTAAAACGTCTAGCCGATTGTTTAAAAGGTCTAAAACCGGCTTTATCCCCAACCTCGGAACGGCCATGGCTTAATGATAGGATGCATCAATGTAGCAGGAACAAGTTGCAAATTTCCAAACTTCTGACATTCCTCACATCCTTTGTAATACTTAAAACAATCTGTCGTCATAGTAGGCCAATAAAAACCGGCTCGTCTAAGTAACCACTTCATCTTTGGAGCCGATTGATGTGTACCACAAATACCTTCATGAACCTCAGCCATGGCAACCTTGGCCTGATCCGAGTCAAGACATTTTAACAACAAGTCTTCGGCGTTTCGACGATAAAGTTCATCGCCAAGTAAAATATATTTAAATGATATTCGCCGAATATTTTTATCTGCACCACGACCAGGATCTTTCAAATAAGTAATAATAGGCACTCTCCAATCCTGACCTTCAACTTTGGATTGATTAGCATTATCCAAAGTACTTTCGCTTCTGTCAGGGGGCAAACCGGTCTGACCGCTTTCAGAACCGGTCAGACCGGTTCTGGCAGTACAACCGGTCTGACCGGTTTCTGAAACCGGTGTGACCGGTTCGTCCAGAACCAGAACCTCGGCTTTGGTTCGCATCGGTTTTTGGAGATAGAAATATTTCTTTGCAACCATATAACCAGATGCTTTCTGAGCCAGAGTATTTGCTTTATCATTACCTTTTCTCGGAATATGTCTTATAGTAAATTCATCAAAAGAAGCAATGATATCGAGACATCTATCAAGATATGCATTTAATGGACCATTATAACATTGGCATACCTTTGATACTTGATGTACCACCAGGAGCGAATCACCAAAAGCTTCAACATGTTTTACTCCCATGTCTTGCAAAAATTCCAAGCCAAATAAAAGAGCTTCATATTCACGGCCGTCACAACGGCCAACTCCTGATCACCCGGGGCAAACCGGTCTGACCGGTCTTAAGAACCGGTCTGACCGCTTTTGGTCGGGAGGTCGTGAAGACCTAGAAACTCGAGCTCGGGAGGGACCCCGTCGGAGCTCGAGCTAATCTAGGGTTGCTCTAGGGTCGGCAGGCCACCTAGAACGTCCTTGAACGCCGTAGAGACGAGCAAAGAACAGAATATGGGGGTTGGAAAAGATTAGGGTTTGAGAGATACACAAAAGTAAAGATAAAAGTGTTTGATTCGATTGGGAATACCTCAATCGGCCGTCTAGCCTTTATATTTATAGGCCGGGGAAGTCTTACCCCTTTCGAATAGGTTACAATATGGAATTAAACTCGGAATCCTAATCCTACTCGAATTACAGAACGAAACCGGTCTGACTGGTTTGGCAAACCGGTCAGACCGGTTTGGCCTTTGGCCCAATTTGAGTGTCAACAATATATAAAAGAAAATATTTGTGAAATATAAATAAATTGCTTTGAGTGTTGCATTCATGCTGTTGCATTGGGTTTTGCTTGTGTATAGTTCAAATTGGAATTTAAATCTAATTTAAATTCTAGTTTGAATCGCCTTTGGTTGAGCCCTAGAAAAGTTCATTAGGCCTGAGTCCGTTTTTGCTCCCTTAACTCTTCACTGGTCTGTTTGTGCTCCCCTTCTTTCTCGCTTGACCCAGCCCAGCTGCCCTTCTTTTTCCTTTTCGCGGCCCATCCCTCTTCCACGCGCTCCAGCCCGCTCGTTCCCTTCCCCGCTTGGGCCCAACCTCTCCAAGCCAGCCCAGTCTCCAGCCCAGCCCCAAGTTCCCGAGCCGGCCCGAGCCTTTTCCCCACCCCGCTCTTTCGGCCCACTCCACGCGCCCCGCCTCCTTTCACTCTTGGGCCGCATTGCCAGCGCCCGGCCCACAGCGCCTCCCCGCCCCCGCGCAGCATTGGCCGCTCCCAGCGCCGCCGCACCTGCCCCCGCCGCACCTCAGCACCAACCCGGCCACCACCGCTGCTTAGCACCTCACCACCGCCGCCCTCTCCTCTCTGCTCTGTGCACAGCGTCGCCACTGTGAGGCAAGCACAGTGCCACCGCCATTGCCGGCAATTCACCGCGCTCGCCTCCCGCCAGAGGCTTCCCCGCGACGAGGCAAAGCTTTACCGCCGGTCCTCGTCACCGCTGCGCCACCGGGGCACCTCCGCCCACGTGATGGTATCGCCGCCGGCCACTGTCCTCCGCCGGCCTCCAAATTCCGGCCACCTCCTCGTGTCCTCTCCGCTGGTGAGCACCCTCACGTGATCTACTCTCTCCCCTCTCCAATTTGCGCTACCTCACCGACTCCTTGGACCACCACAACGCCGGCGAGCCAAGCCGCCAGAGCGCCGGCGAGTCCCTCTGTGACTGTCGCGAGGAAGGAGATGGCCTTTTTGCAGTTAGGTACCCGAGGAGATCTATAATTTTTCTAAACATTTCTTGTGTCTTACAGCTTTACAGAAAACCCCCTAGATCTATTTAATGCCTGCACATAAGCCCAACCCGTGACTTTTATAGATCTAACCCTGAGCTTTATGCTGTTTGCGAGCCCTGTTCTGTGAGCCTTGCGAAATTCCACTGCTAGTCCTTGAGATCTAAGGTTATTTACGACAAGGTCCCTGCAGCCTTGTTTTGCACATAAAATCCACGTTTTAACTAAGATTTAATCCGTTCTCGTTGCGTTAGATTCATGTCAACTTAAACTACACGTTAGCACTGTTATTTAACATGTAACTTGTTTCTGAATTTTTATTTAATATTATGTTGATTAAAAGCTATCTAAATGTCTTTTCTTAATTAAAATCTAATTAAGGTTATACGGTTTTTCATATTAATGTTAACATGATTAATAATTATTAATTTGTTTTCTGAATAAAATGCAATTAAGTTTCACTTCGGTTTTTCATAAATGAATATTAATTTGATTAAAATTTTGTTAACTAGCTCTTTCTAATTAAAAGCAATTTAGAGTTAAACTCCGACTTTTCATAAATAAATGTTAACGTTGATTAATATTAATATAAATGTGTTTTTTGATTATAATATTGATCTAAGCAACACGGTTCATAAAGTATTCGATTAGATGCTCTCACATATTGTCACACCCCAAAATTTTCGGATTTTGGGATGTGAATTATTTAACGTAATTAACACAATAATTTTCTCAATTTTCTAAAATTTTCCAAGCTTTCTAAAATTTACAGGGAATTTAGTATAGGAAAATTTTGTTTTCTAATTACAGCAACATAGGTTTAAATTTTGAGCGTGATGCATACATGCTGGCTGCATTAAATTTTGATTGTGTGTGGTTCGAATTGGAATTTAAAACTAATTTAAATTCGAGTTTGAATTGTGCTTGTTTGAGCCCAAGAAAAGTTATTAGGTCCCTGATGTAAAACTATCGAACCAAGCCCTATCTTTTAGCGTGCTCTTTTAAAAGCTTTTCTTTGATTGGTGTATTGTTCTTAGTTTGTTTGTTTGCTTGTTTAGCTACATGTTGTGCTCGATGATTGTTGCGAGTAGAGGAAGGTCGTTCGAGAAATTTCAAGATCAAGAGCTGAAGACTATGAGTAAATATACTGGATTTGAGGCAAGTTATAGCACGGACAATCCTTGCTACCTATCTCACATTTAATACACTGTTCATTACATACGCATGTGTCTAATACTGTTTACCATTAAGGTTGTACCTAGCACTTATTTCCCTGTCCTTGTATTCCTATGGGTTAGTCCTTTGATTACCTTGGGGTTATTGCATATGGGTAGATCTTTGCTATGCGCAGCTACTGTCACCTCTATTTAACTGTTAATTTTGACTTAATGGTTCACTTCTATGATGATTAAAATTTGCTTTTTAGTAACATGGATCAGGGAGCTAGAGCATGTGCTGTGTGCTTTGCTCTAGTGTCTCTCCCTAAGGACCGGTTTCTTAAAGCGGCAACCCAGGAGCCTGTCGCCACCGCCGGAACTATTTTCAGTCGAGTTCGTTTTTGCTCCCTGGACTTCTCTCTCGGTCCACTTTAGCCCCCTCCACTCTCCTCCTCGGGTCAGCCCAGCTCTTCTCCCGCAGGCCCAACAGCACCGCTCGGCCCAATCCTTCCCTCATATGAGGCACAGTCCCGTGTTGGGAGTCTCAGGGATTGAGAACTCCGCACGTTGCGCATTGTTGGGTGTGATACCCGCGCGTTGGACGCCATTGGCCCCCCTACGGTGAGACTCCGTAGGCGTACGTCATTCTCGGTGCCTTGGGCCATACTACCTGTGTTGTACCATAGCGGTCACTGTCTTGTTAGGGTGTCTTGTGAAAAGCCTTGTAGCATCCGTATGCGATCACACCTCGGTAGTGTGGTTTGTGAGGTCTGATCCACCTCCGCGTGGTTGGGTGCAAAGTTCCTTTGAACTTTTACGCGACTGGTGGGTAAAGGGCGAAACCTCTACAGAGTGTAAATCTATCATGATAGCCTTGCTCAGGGTCACGAGCGGCCTGGATCCTTTTTTATTAGAAGATGATGTTTATTTATGCTTAATGTCACTTATACTTCATTAATTGGGTTGCAACTGGGTTCTCATTCACTTGTAGTAACTTGGATAATGTTAAAACAGACCAACTAAAAGTGCTATTGCAGTTCAGCCGTGTCTAGCCTTTTTGAGCCTTCATACACCCGTGTTATACTTGCTAAGTAAGACATTTACTTACCGGATGCAGTCGTCAACAATCCGGGATGGGTACAGATGAAGTGAAAGAGGATCTCCGTACTTCTGAGCTGTGGTCAACCAGTCGGTGTCCCTGTGGACTGCGGCCTCCCCGTGCAGTCTAAGATTAGAGAGTTAGACTTCCGTTGTGTTTTAGGTAAACTCTGATGTAAACTATTTTTATTCGAGCATATGTACTCTGTTTTACCATATTTGTAAATTGTATGTGTTCTGTGGACTTCCTGAGCACACATACAGTAGCATTCGGATTTCTATGTAAATCCGGGTGTGACAGATTGGTATCAGAGCCATGCTGACTGTAGGATCGCAGCTTAGTTAGAACGGTTGATCAAACTTTAGGAGACCACCATGATTGTGATACGGATCATTTAGTTACGCTTTTCAAAATCCAGTGTTGTCAAGTCTCGTGTGAACCATGTCATTAGGTGCTTTATTTGGTTGCCATTATGCCTATGCGTGATTTGGATCTTTGTAATGATTGCGTAGTTGGGATCTCTCTGTTTTCCCCGTACACCCTTGTTCTTCTTGCTATCTATTCACCTAAATCACATGAAGAACATCAAGAAGGAAACTGGAAGACAATCCCTACAATGAAGAAACAAAGTTAAAGAAGATCTGATGTAGAGATGCCGCAACTGCATCAACAAAGAAGACGAAGACGAAGAAGATGGAACCAACTCCCATCTTGAGTCTTGTTGTTCCATTCTCCTCCTTGATCCGTACTCTCTGTGAATCTCTGGACGAGATTCAGTTTAAGGGGGGTAGTTTGTCACACCCCAAAATTTTCGGATTTTGGGATGTGAATTATTTAACGTAATTAACACAATAATTTTCTCAGTTTTCTAAAATTTTCCAAGCTTTATAAAATTTACAGGGAATTTAGTATAGGAAAATTTTGTTTTCTAATTAAAGCAACATAAGTTTAAATTTTGAGCGTGATGCATTCATGCTGGCTGCATTGAATTTTGATTGTGTGTGGTTCGAATTGGAATTTAAAACTAATTTAAATTCGAGTTTGAATTGTGCTTGTTTGAGCCCAAGAAAAGTTATTCTCGCCTCAGTCCATTTTTGCCCCTCCAACTTTTCCCCGGTCTGTTTCCCCTCCCTCTATTCTTTTCCTGCGTGCAGCCCAGCACCTCCGCCTCTCTCCTTGCGGCCCAACAAGCAGTCTGGCCCAGCCAGCAAGCCGCCACGGCCCAGTTCTTTCCTAACCGCTGTGGCCCAGCATGCCCCATCCCGCTCGGCCCAGTGCCACACTTTCGGCCCAGCTCCTCGCCCGGCGTTTCCCCCTCTCTGTCTCACCGGCGCGCGGGACCCACCGGTCAGCTTCATCCCCGACCTCCGGCTCGAGTCGGACTCAAGTCCGAACGAGGCCACCGTGGTGCACGCATGCCAAGGCTCCGACCCCTCCTGTCTTCGCGCTACCTGTGGACCCGCCCGTGGCCTTCCCCGACGTTTCTGCCGCTCCCTTTCTTAGCTCGCGCCCCCCCGAAAGGAAAGCGCGCCGCCGCGCCGAGCCAAACCGAGGCCCCGACGTTAGTGCCGCCTCGGCCAACCATGCTCCCCTACCTCTCCCTCGGAGCTATTTAAGCAAGCCACCGCGCCCTCCAATCCCTCACCAAGTCCTCACCGAGCACTCAAACCCCCTTCCCCCTATTTCCGCCGCTGCCGCCATTGGAGCTCCGCCGCTGCGCCATCGATCTCGCGTCCCAGTGCCGCTCCGCCCTGGCCAGCTGCTCCAGGAGCTTCGCATGGAGGTAACGACCGCCACGAGCCACTTCCCATTCCATCCCGCGTCACGTAGTGTCGCCCCCACCTCGCTGTCATCTACCGTCTGCCGTTCATCGTCGACCGGCCGTTGCGCTGCTTCCCCACCGCTGAGAAGGCCACGGTATAACTTGCCGTGTTCCCCTCTCTCTCCTCGTCTAGATCCCGTCGCGAATGATGGTCGGGAGCTCGAGATCGATGTAGCTCCGGCGAGCCGCCGTCGCGTCTGCGGGCGGCGCTGTCGCGTCCAACCCCGCCGGCAAGCTCCCCACGCCTGATCTGTTTCTGGACGCCGGATCGCGATCCATCGGTCCACATCGCGCCCCGCCCCAGGTCAAACTTCAACTTAACAGCCAGCCTAAGCAATTTTGCAAAAGAACCCCTGTCTTATTTCGGAATCAACCCGCCGTCCATCGCCGTTGAAAATTATTTACGTTTAGGTCCTTATTTTTCTGGAAAACCCCATGTTGTTTTAAATAATTCAACCCGCAGTCCAGCCCCTGCACTTTTACGTGTTAGCCCTCGGGTTTTATGGCGAAATTATGTTTTAGACCCCAAGTTTTTACGAATAGGTGCCTGCAACCTTGTTTATCCCATAAAATCCACGTTTAACTCCGATTTAATCCGTTTTCGTTGAGTTAGATTCATGTCAACTTAAACTACACGTTAGCACTGTTATTTCACATGTAACTTATTTCTGAATTTTATTTAATATTAAGTTCATTAAATGCTATCTAAATGCCCTTTCTTAATTAAAATCTAATTAAGGTTATATGGATTTTCATAATTATGTTAACATGATTAATATTTATTTAATTAGTTTTCTGAATATAAAATATGATTAAGTTCCATCTCGATTTTTGTAAAGTGATAGTAATTTAATTAATTTTTACTTGACTAGCTCTTTCTAATTAAAAGCAATTTAGAGTTAAACTCCGGCTTTTCACAAATAAATGTCAACATGATTAATGTAACATAAATGTATTTTTGATTATAATATTGATTTAAGCAATACGGTTCATAAAGTTATTCGATTAGATGCTCTCACATGTTTTATCTTAAATAAATATTTAACTTTGCATAATTTATACATAAACAATAAAAAATAAAATGTGATTAAGACCTATCTCGGTTTTACAAATTAAAATAGAATTATTGAAATAATCTCTCCTTATGATTTTCTTCAGTTAAAATCAATCAAGCATATAGTTGTGCCATCTAATAATTCAAATCTTTCTATAGTTGTATCTTTTCAACCGTAACTCCGTTTTCAGCGATTCTTGCGCTCACGTGACCATCGAACCAAGCCCTATCTTTTAGCGCGCTCTTTTAAAAGCTTTTATTTGATTGGTGTATTGTTCTTAGTTTGTTTGTTTGCTTGTTTACCTACATGCTGTGCTCGATGATTGTTGCGAGTAGAGGAAGGCCGTTCGAGAAATTTCAAGATCAAGAGCTGAAGACTATGAGTAAATATACTGGATTTGAGGCAAGTTATAGCACGGACAATCCTTGCTACCTACTCACTTGTATTAAATCATTTCATACATGCATGTGTCTAAATTGATGTACCTTTAAGATCTATCCTAGCTTTGATTATCCTATCCTTTGATTACCTTGGGGTTATTGCATATGGGTAGATCTTTGCTATGCGCAGCTACTGTCACCTCTATTTAACTATTAATTTTGACTTAATGGTTCACTTCAATATGATGATTAAAACTTGCTTTTTAGTAACATGGATCAGGGAGCTAGAACATGTGCTTCGTGCTTTGTTCTAGTGTCTCCCCCTAAGGACTGGTTCTTAAAGCGGCAACCCAGGAGCCTGTCGCCACCGCCAGAACTATAATGGCTCTGGTCTTGGACAAGTAACTTGTACGGCTCTAAATTAACAGTAGTTACGAGTGGTCGACGGCGTTTTGGGAAACATGGGTGAGAGTATGTCTTGATCCACCGAGGACGGTGTGTGTATCTGTCGGCTATGTCCCGATGAGGCACAGTCCCGTGTTGGGAGTCTCAGGGATTGAGAACTCCGCACGTTGCGCATTGTTGGCTGTGATACCCGCGCGTTGGACGCCATTGGCCCCCCTACGATGAGACTTCGTAGGCGTACGTCATTCTCGGTGCCTTGGGCCATACTACCTGTGTTGTACCACAGCGGCCACTGTCTTGTTAGGGTGTCTTGTGAAAAGCCTCGTAGCGTCCCTATGCGATCACACCTCGGTAGTGTGGTTTTTGAGGTCTGATCCACCTCCCCGTGGTTGGGTGCAAAGTTCCTTTTAACTTTTACGCGACTGGTGGGTAAAGGGCGAAACCTCTGCAGAGTGTAAATCTATCATGATAGCCTTGCTCAGGGTCACGAGCAGCCTGGATCCTTTTTGATTAGAAGATGATGTTTATTTATGCTTAATATCACTTATACTTCATTAATTGGGTTGCAACTGGGTTCTCATTCACTTGTAGTAACTTGGATAATGTTAAAATGGACCAACTAAAAGTGCTATTGCAGTTCAGTCGTGTCTAGCCTTTTTGAGCCTTCATACACCCGTGTTATACTTGCTAAGTAAGACATTTACTTACGCTTGCTATTATTCAACAAAATCCCGGATGGGTAACAGATGAAGTTTCGTGAGGATCTTCCGTACTAATGAGCTGTAGTCAACCAGTCGGTGTCCCTGTGGACTTGAGGCTCTACCTGTCGAGAGAGTTAGACTTCCACTGTGTATTAGGTAAACTCTGATGTAAAACTATTTTTATTCGAGCATATGTACTCTGTTTTACCATATTTGTAAATTGTATGTGTTCTGTGGACTTCCAGGGCACACATACAATAGCATTCGGATTTCTATGTAAATCCGGGTGTGACAGCTTGGTATCAGAGCCATGCTGACTGTAGGATCGCAGCTTAGTTAGAACGGTTGATCAAACTTTAGGAGACCACCTTGATTGTGATACGGATCATTTAGTTACGCTTTTCAAAACCCAGTGTTGTCAAGTCTCATGTGAACCATGTCATTAGGTGCTTGATTTGGTTGCCATTATGCCTATGCGTGATTTGGATCTTTGTAATGATTGCGTAGTTGGAATCTCTCTGTTTTCCCCGTACACCCTTGTTCTTCTTGCTACCTATTCACCTAAATCACATGAAGAACATCAAGAAGGAAACCGGAAGACAATCCCTACAATGAAGAAACGAAGTTAAAGAAGATCTGATGTAGAGATACCGCAACTGCATCAACAAAGAAGACGAAGACGAAGAAGATGGAACCAACTCCCTTCTTGAGTCTTGTTGTTTCGTTCTCCTCCTTGATCCGTACTCTCTATGAACCTCGGGACGAGATTCAGTTTAAGGGGGGTAGTTTGTCACACCCCAAAATTTTCGGATTTTGGGATGTGAATTATTTAAAGTAATTAACACAATATTTTTCTCAATTTTCTAAAATTTTCCAACCTTTATAAAATTTACAGGGAATTTAGTATAGGAAAATTTTGTTTTCTAATTAAAGCAACATAGGTTTAAATTTTGAGCGTGATGCATTCATGCTGTCTGCATTGAATTTTGATTGTGTGTGGTTCGAATTGGATTTTAAAACTAATTTAAATTCGAGTTTGAATTGTGCTTGTTTGAGCCCAAGAAAAGTTATTCTGGCCTAAGTCCGTTTTTACCCCTCCAACTTTTCCCCGGCCTGTTTCCCCTCCCTCTATTCTTTTCCCGCATGCAACCCAGCACCTCCGCCTCTCTCCTTGCAGCCCAACAAGCAGTCTGGCCCAGCCAGCAAGCCGCCACGGCCCAGCTCTTTCCTCACCGCTGTAGCCCAGCATGCCCCATCCCGGTCGGCCCAGTGCCACACTTTCGGCCCAGCTCCTCGCCCGGCGTTTCCCCCTCTCTGTCTCACCGGCGCGCGAGACCCACCGGTCAGCTTCATCCCCGACCTCCGGCTCGAGTCGGACTCAAGTCCGACCGAGGCCACTATGGCGCACGCACGCCAAGGCTCCGACCCCTCCCGTCTTCGCGCTGCCTTTGGACCCGCCCGTGGCCTTCCCCGAAGTTTCTGCCGCTCCCTTTCCTTAGCTCGCGCGCCCCCGAAAGGAAAGCGTGCCGCCGCGCCGAGCCAAACCGAGACCCCGATGTTAGTGCCGCCTCGGCCAACCATGCTCCCCTACCTCTCCCTCGGAGCTATTTAAGCAAGCCACCACGCCCTCCAATCCCTCACCAAGTCTTCACCGAGCACTCAAACGCCCTTCCCCCTAGTTCCGCCGCTGCCGCCATTGGAGCTCTACCGCCGCGCCATCAATCTCGCGTCCCAGTGCTGCTCTGCCTTGGCTAGCTGCTCCAGGAGCTTCGCATGGAGGTAACGACCGCCACGAGCCACTTCCCGCTCCATCCCGCGTCCCGTAGTGTCGCCCCGCCTCGCTGTCATCTACCGTCCGCCGTTCATTGTCGACCGGCCGTTGCACTGCTTCCCCACCGCTGAGAAGGCCACGGTATAACTTGCCGTGTTCCCCTCTCTCTCCTCATCTAGATCCCGTCGCGAATGATGGTTGGGAGCTCGAGATCGATGTAGCTCCGGCGAGCCGCCGTCGCGTCCGCGGGCGGCACTGTCGCGTCCAACCCCGCCGGCAAGCTCCCCACGCCCGATCTATTTCTGGCCGCCGGATCGCGATCCATTGGTCCGCATCGCGCCCCGCCCCAGGTCAAACTTGAACTTAACGACCAGCCCAAGCAATTTTGCAAAAGAGCCCCTGTCTTATTTCGGAATCAACCCGCCGTCCATCGCCGTTGAAAATTATTTACGTTTAGGTCCTTATTTTTATGGAAAACCCCATGCTGTTTTAAATAATTCAACCCGCAGTCCAGCCCCTGCACTTTTACGTGTTAGCCCTCGGGTTTTATGGCGAAATTATGTTTTAGACCCCAAGTTTTTACGAATAGATCCCTGCAACCTTGTTTATCCCATAAAATCCACGTTTTAACTCCGATTTAATCTGTTTTCGTTGCGTTAGATTCATGTCAACTTAAACTACACATTAGCACTACTATTTCACATGTAACTTATTTCTGAATTTTATTTAATATTAAGTTCATTAAATGCTATCTAAATGCCCTTTCTTAATTAAAATCTAATTAAGGTTAGACAGATTTTCATAATTATGTTAACATGATTAATATTTATTTAATTAGTTTTCTGAATATAAAACGAACCAACTAAAAGTGCTATTGCAGTTCAGCCTTGTCTAGCCTTTTTGAGCCTTCATACACCCGTGTTATACTTGCTAAGTAAGACATTTACTTACGCTTGCTATTATTCAACAAAATCCCGGATGGGTAACAGATGAAGTTTCGCGAGGATCTTCCGTACTACTGAGCTGTGGTCAACTAGTCGGTGTCCCTGTGGACTTGAGGCTCTACTTGTCGAGAGAGTTAGACTTCCGCTGTGTATTAGGTAAACTCTGATGTAAAACTATTTTTATTCGAGCATATGTACTCTATTTTACCATATTTGTAAGCTGTATGTGTTCTATGGACTTCCTGGATTCACATACAGTAGCATTCGGATTTCTATGTAAATCCGGGTGTGACACATATTTTATTTTAACTTAATATTTTAATTGGAGTAATTTGTACTTGAACATTTGCAATTAAAATATGACTAAGTTTACTTCGTCTTTTCTAAAGGTTAAAATATAATTGTACTCATTATTTATACACGGTTTTATTTGAATTAAAATAAATGAAGCTTACAGTCTTCCATTAAATACAAATCCTTCGATAGTGTATCTTTTCAACCGTAGCTCTGTTTTCAGCGTTTCTTGCACTCACGTGACCATCGAACCGAGCCCTATCCTTTAGTGCGCTCTCTTAAAGCTTTCCGTTTGATTGGTGTATTGTTCTTAGTTGTATATTTTTTGTTGCTTGTTTAGTTGTTTGTGGTGCTCGATGATTGTTGCGAGTAGAGGAAGGCCGTTCGAGAGATTTCAAGATCAAGAGCTGAAGACTATGAGTAAATATACTGGATTTGAGGCAAGTTATAGCACGGATAATCCTTGCTACCTAAGGACTGGAGCTGGAGCATGTGCTTTGTGCTTTGCTCTAGTGTCTCTCCCTAAGGACTGGTTCTCAAAGCGGCAACCCAGGAGCCTGTCGCCACCGCCAGAACTATAACGGCTCTGGTCTTGGACAAGTAGCTTGTACGGCTCTAGCTTGACAGTGGTTACCGAGGGGCCGACGGCGTTGTCGGAGGCAAGGTACGGGGTGTTTCTTGATTCCACCGAGGACGGATGCGCTCCGTTGGCTATGTCTCGTTAGGCACAGTCCCGTGTTGGGAGTCCTCGCGTTGGAACTCCGCACGTTGCGCTTTGGTTGGCTTGCGTAGCCTGCGCTCTAGACGCCATTGACCCTCCTATCGCTGCGCCCTGGGAGTCAGTCGATCTCGGTGCCTAGGGTCTCACCACCTTGTAGTACCACATCGGCTACTGTCTTGTTAGGGTGTCTTGTGAAAGCCTCGTAGCGTCCCTATGCGATCACACCTCGGAAGTGTGGTTTGTGAGGTCTGATCCACCTCCGCGTGGTTGGGTGCAAAGTTCCTTTGAACTTTTACGCGACTGGTGGGTAAAGGGCGAAACCTCTGCAGAGTGTAAATCTATCATGATAGCCTTGCTCAGGGTCACGAGCGGCCTGGATCCTTTTTGATTAGAAGATGATGTTTATTTATGCTTAATATCACTTACACTTTATTAATTGGGTTGCAACTGGGTTCTCATTCACTTGTAGTAACTTGGATAATATTAAAACGAAGCAACTAAAAGTGCTAATGCAGTTAAGCTGTGTCTAGCCTTTTCGAGCTTTCATACACCCGTGCTATACTTGCTAAGTAAGACATTTACTTACGCTTGCTATTATTCAACAAAATCCCAGATGGGTAACAGATGAAGTTTCTTGAGGATCTTCCGTACTACTGAGCTGTGGTCAACCAGTCGGTGTCCCTGTGGACTTGAGGCTCTACGTATCGAGAGAGTTAGACTTCCACTGTGTTGTCACGCCTGGTTTTAAGGACAAAACCGAACGCACCCTTTATGCATGACCAGGATCAAATTCATGCATAAAGTGACATCATAAGTGAATAACAGAACAATATCAATTACAAAGCGTATATTATTTACAAAATGACCAAAGGGTCTTAAAGAAAATTACACAATCGTAGATCTAATCGTGATGGAGGGCTCCATCTTCCACAGGAACGTTGACCGGGGGTACGCCAGCCTAGAACTCCAGGTCTTCATGTTCCAAGTCTTCGCTACCCTATTAAGGTCTATAGCAAGCGTAAGTGCACTTATGGTTGGCACTTAGCAAGTGGGAGGGAGAATATGACATGAATGCTTAACAAAGGCTTTATTTGGTGGACTGCAAGACTCAAATTTTAGTTGGTCAAATTTTATTAAAGCACCTAGAGATATTATAATATGATAAGCTTCCCAAACCACCCAACTTAAGGTTCAACCCAAACTAACCAAAACCACAGTTAACCACCACTATGATCCTCCCAAACCAGCTAACCTTCTGAGGGTCCAGGCCGCTCTTGACCGCGAGCACGGCTGTTATAACAGTTTTACACTCTGCAGAGGTTGTACACTTTCACCATAAGCCGCGTAAAAGTTCAAAAGAACTTTAAACCCAACCAAGCCGAGGGGGCCAATCCTCTTAAATCACACTACCGAGGTGTGACAGCATAGGGACGCTACGAGGCCTTTACAAAGATTCCTTAGTAAATAGTAACCCGCTAAGGTTTCCGGTTCAGAAGCAAAGCATAACCCTCCCTAATGAGATCTGTCTCTTACCAAAGCCCACAGCTCAAGAGGACCGAGATCTAGCCAAGACTATTGCCCATACAGTTCCCATGGCTGCACTGTTGTCCTGGGTGGTCACTCCATAGATCATACCTTAAGCTCGGCTCAGGAAAAACCAACATAACTTTCCTCAAAAACCAAGCATCGAACCCGCTTGCCTGAGCCGCCTAGAGTTCCAGGTTGCTAAAAAGATTACCAAGCCCACATTGCATAGTTTATTAATCAATATTAAATTTAACCTGACCACCCATTGTTGAGCAAAGCTAAGCAATAAAAACTATCCAGATAGGTAACCTCTAAGGGCATCAAGGAATAATCATGAAATTCTAGTAAACAACCTAACATAGGATTCCCAGCAAATTATGACAGCTAATGCAAGCAAATTTAAATAACAAGTGACATTGTGAAATAAATTTAGTAGGAACAAGGAGAATGATCAAGGACCACTTGCCTCAAAATAAAATTCAAGGTTCACACTTGCTCTGAACGTTCCTCAGCGCAAACAAATCAACTGCAAACAAGCATACATGTACAACTAAGAACAATACACCAAGCAATAACAAAATAGTTTTCGAAAGCGTACTATAAGCTAACACTAGCTACAACGAACGGAAACGGAACGAGAAGCGCTTAAAACGAAGCTACGTTTGAAAAGATAAAGCTAGCGATCATTTGAATTATATACAGAAGCAACAACTATATGCTGCATTTATTTTAATTTAAGAAAGCATGTGTAAATGATATTTCAAGGAAATACCCATGTTCAATTTATTCAAATTATTTTAATTCCAAAGCGAAGTAAATCCTAGTCATATTTTATTTACAAATATTTGCATATAGATTAAGCCATTTAATTATTTAACTTGAAGTAAAGGACATGTGAGAGGGTCTAATCGAACTATTTTATGTGTCATGTTGAACTAAACTAGTTACAGATTAAAAACATATTAATGTTGGCATTATTTGAATTAACATGACTTTAATCAAAAGCCGGTGTATAAACCTAAGCAAATTTTTATTTAGAAAGCAAGTTGAAAGGTAATTAATTAATTCTATATTTTATTTAATTTTATAAAGCATGATCATCGTGAAACTACACTTGTAAACGATAGCCCACGCTAAAAGAGGACCATCACAACAAGAACGGACTAAAACGGAGCTAGGACGCAAAAGCTACAAGCTTAAACGTGATTTAACTATTTTTCTGGAATTTTATTTACACCTAAAAATTTTATTTAAGGTAAAACTAATTTTTATAGTATTGTCAAGGATTATAATATTTTTAGAATAAAATAAACTAATTTTTGACATCATATTAGCAATATATGACATCAACAAGGTATTTTATATAAGGGTTAAATAGGTTTTACATTTTTATTAAATTACCAAGGGCATTTATATAATTTTTAGAAAGTTGCAAGGTCTAATATGTGAAATATACAAGGTTCAGTATGTAAAAGTTGTAAAACAGTGAAAGTACAAGGTCTTATGTGTTATTTACGCTGACTAGGGGCCTATACATAATTATTTATATACTCTAGGGGCTAGCAGAGAAGTTTACATAGACTCAGCGAATAGGGCGCGTGAAAAGCTAATTCCTTGGGGGCTAGATCGTAAAAAGGCCAAGTTAGACTTGGTTGACCGGCTGTTGACCGGTACGCCGAGATAAAATCTCGGCCGTCCGATGCCGATCGAACGACTGGGCACGCTCTGCCTGGCTTGGGTCGCCGGCGGACGCAAGGTGCGGCGGCGGCTCGCCGGAGTTGGTGCGTGCGGGCGCTACGGGGCACCAAATTGCGTGCGGTTTCGTCCTAGAGAGAGAGGGGAACACGGCGAACCTCTCTAAGGGCTTCTCGTCGACGATTACGTGGCGGAGGAGGGTCGTCAACGTCGTGGGGCGGACGGGATCGCGGGCACTCGTCGGGGACGTGCTCGGGGCCTCGGCTTCGCGTGTCTGGGCGTCCGGGCAACCTCCTGGTGGTCCTGCACAAAAGAGGGAGAAGGAAAGGGAGTGAGGGAGGGCGCCAAGGCGGAGATCGGGCAGCAGTGGAGCAGCTCACCGTGGCGGCGATGGACGGCCGATTCGTCCGTGTGGTGACTCGGCGGCTTGGGTGGAGGCGTGTGAAGCCAAAGGGGAGGGCTAGGGGGCTCTGCGGGGTATTTGTAGGGGTGGAGGTGCACGAGGTCGCCGGAATTGTGGAGGCGGGGGTTCATGGCTTTTATGGCCGGAGAATGGCCATTACTGCCATTGTTGCGAGCGGGCGAAGGGGAAACGGGCGAGGCAGCAGTGAAGGCGGGGGTGGCGGCGTTCGCGGTGTGGGTCCAGGCAGCGCGGGCGCAAGCGAGAGCACGTGAGGGCGAGCTGCGGTGACGCGGCGGCGGTTCAACGCGCGAGCAGGGGAGAGAAGGGGGAATTGGGCTGGGTGTGGTGTGGGCTCATTTGGGGGAGTTGTTTGGGCCAAAATTGGCCTGGTGTTCTAGAAATAGAGGATAAAAGAAATTGGGCAAAGCCCTAAAATAATATTTGGCCCTTAGATAAAATTAATTCTAGAATTATATGATCCTTAATCCAACACACTAACGATCTTAAACGAATTTTCAAGAGTTTTAAAATCCACACTTTTCCATACAATAAAAATTATGCAAGAGCATGAATGCAACAACCACCTTATTTATATCCCATATTAATTGAATTTAAATTTATAAAATATTTCTTTATTTCAAATAATTGTGCACACTTTATATTTAATGCTAATCAATTTTATAAAAATTTTAAAAACCTAGCAAATTCAAAAATAGGGTGTTACATGTGTATTAGGTAAACTCTGATGTAAAACTATTTTTATTCGAGCATATGTACTCTGTTTATCATATTTGTTAACTATATGTGTTCTATGGACTTCCTGGGCACACATATAGTAGCATTCGGGTTTCTGTGTAAACCCGAGTGTGACACGTGGTGGCCTACCCTCCCCCGATGACGGTAATAGTATGGGCGACCGCACCACCGTCACTTCAGTAGGAGCGTCAGGATCCTGACCCTCATCCCTCTTGTCAGGAGAGGCAGTCGCGTCTTCGCTGGATGACGTCGTACGATTGGCCCGGCGCTTCTTCAAACGCGGCGCATTGGACGCGGACGCCTGTGCCAGCGCCGACCTCTTCCGCTACTCGGCAGCCGCGGTCAGCACCTGCGATGCATATATCTTCCGAGTACCAGCCCGGGTCCGCGCCGTGGCGGCCAAAGACTCCACGCCTGCAGCATCATCAGTACCCGAAGGAGAACCAAACTCCTCAGATTCCCAGTCCTCCAAATCGTCAATGACCGGAAGCCGGTCGTCCCTCGCCTCATCCGGCCTCATCACCTTCTGCCGTGGCGCTGGCTCCGTGTTGGGCAGTGGCACCGGACAGAAGAAGCGCTTGGTCACCTCCTAGCACAGAAAGATGGGAGAGTAAACTCAAACAATCTACAAGACAGAAAAAAATCCTGAAAGGTGAAAAGAACTCGGAATAGAAGCATTACCGCAGGTGGAGGATTCTTCAGCGAAAATGGGGACGGAGCGCCAAGATTGTTCACCTCCCCCTTCATCATGCCGCTCACCCGCCTGATGACTTCGTCCGAGTCCAGGCCCCGAGTGGTCTCCCGGGTTGGATCGAGACGACCCGAGAAGTCATACGCCGGATGAACCCAGTCCTTAATCGGCTGGATGGCGTGAGACACAAATGACACCGCCACCGCCGTGGCAGTCAGGCCACGCTGCTTCAACCCTCCAATCATCGCCAACAGATCGGGGATATCTCCACATTCGTCCCCGACCGGAAGATCACGCCAGGAGTCCTGCTCCTTCGGCGCCATGCCAGTCCTGCCCGGAAGCAAGGGCGGCTGGTCTGTCATAAGAAACCACTCCCGACGCCAGTCCTTGTGGCAGTCATTCAGCTGTAGATCAAAGTACTCCTTCTGCTTCCCTGCGCGCAAGCAGATGCCCGCCCCACCAGTAATCCGAGTAGGGCCCTCACCCTTGTTCCCAGAACCGATGTGCTTGACGTGGTACAAGTACTGCCACGGATGGAAATGGGGGGCGATACCCAAGAAAGGTTCGCACAGGTAGATGAAAAATGAAATGTCGAAAATCCCATTGGGATTGAGATGGGAAAGCTCCAGACCATAGTAATGCAGCAGCCCGCGGAAGAAGTCGTTGGTCGGCGTGCTGAAGCCCCGCTCAACAAAGTGCGCGAAGACGGCGACCTCGTTGGTGTTCTCGAAGAGCCTCTTTTCCTTCCCCGGCAACCTCCACGCCATGGCGTTCTTCGGGGGGAGCACACCACGGTTCGCCATGTCCTCCAGGCGCTCCATCGTCATCTTGGTCTTGCCCCAGCTCGCCTCTTGCTCGGCCTCCGACGGCACTCCGGCCGCCCTAGGGCCACCATGGTGGCACGCTCAGCGGCTTCCTCGGCCATGAGTATCCTCTCACAAGAAAGGCGGAGCAAGGGGCGGATGAAGGCAGGAGTGCGGGCACACGGCAATAGGGATCGATCTACAAGTTTTGCGCAACCATGGGAAGCTCGCTCGGGCACAATGGCAGGATGACATCGAAGGGTGCGGCGCAATGGTGGGATGACGTCGACGGCGCCCCCGGTCGCGTATTTATAACACGGCGAGGAGATATGTTTCCATTTTAGACGATTCGGCGCGTTCCAAGGGAACCAGGCCAAATCCCTCGCATGCTCGGGGGCTGGGCGCCGGAAGACGACTCGGCGCGTTCCAAGAGAACCAGGCCAAGTCCCTCGCATGCTCCGGGGCTGGGCGCCGGAAGATGACTCGGCGCGTTCCAAGAGAACCAAGCCAAGTCCCTCGCATGCTCGGGGGCTGGGCGCTGGAAACTGACTCAGCGTGTTCAAAAAAGAACTATGCCAGGTCCCTCACATGCTCGGGGGCTGGGCGCTGGGTAGGGTCCGGTAGATGTATATGACTATCCTTGACCATTTCGGGGGGTCGGACACGGTTCGCCACCACAAACAACTGAACATGTTCATATTCTATACTTCGTGAGTCGCGAGTTTACAAGGAAAAAGTACATCCAGCCAAAGGCCATTTAGAGATACAAAGACATAAACCGCTCATTAGGTGGCTCATGGACCGCTCATTAGGCTCATTGTCCTGCACACAATCGCCGAGAGCAGTTTCCACAGCTTTCTCGACGATTTTCTTGTTGCATCCCACCAACTGAAGGACCTCGTGGCTGCACTGCTGGAAGAGGGTAAGGACTAGGCGTCAGCGCCAACGGCGCCCAGGCTTGGATCATGCCACTCGTCCTCGATGGGCTCCCTAGCGAAATCAGCCATCAACTCGGTGTCATTCGCTAGCTTTCTGACGAAGAGTACACTTACCACAGCCTCCCCGCCCGGATCCACCAAGAAGTAGGCACATCCCCCACCTATGAGGAGCGTGATGTCCTGCTCCTTTCCCGCAGCATTTGCACCACCCTTCGACGATTTTCTTCTGGCATCAACAGCACGTACCAAGGCATGTACCTTGGACTATTCTGCTCTCACAGGCAATCTTCTCAGGAAGAAGGATCCTCAAAATCCACATGGTGGCTATACCCCTCAACACACTGCAGCGGTGAACCACGCCGGTGCGTCTATTTATAGGCGTCCCAGGTCGTAGTACTGTTGGCCCGTGAGCTATTAACGCCTGGGAACGGATGCGCATGCGTTTCGCTTTTTCTCCGGGCAGGCAGCCATCAATGCCCTTGACTGAGCATGCTCAGATGCGGGATTCCCGCAGGGCCAGCTGTAACAGCTTTTGATAGAGCAGGCTTGGCTCATAGTTATCAACGCACTGTTGAGTCACGGGTGCTGAAAATTTTGGCCCCTTCCTTGGTGGCAGCATGCTCTCACCTACCCACACCTCAGCCAAGTTGACTGAGTATGTCCTACAACTCAGAAAGTACTTTTGGTGGTAGCAAGCCTTCACCAACTCCTGGGCAACACGTTGTCTAGTTTTTTTTTGAGCCTCGGCTCGCTTATTCCTAATCGTCGCCCTGTAATCGGCCCTCATGAGGACCGACCGACTACCTCGAAGGACTCGGCGTCGTGTTGGGTGTTCTCTCTTTTTTGAGCACCGCCCACCCTTGTGCCGACTACTTGTCGCAGCACCTTCAACCGATTACATTGGCCTCGTTCCTTCATCAAGCAGTTCGACACGCACCTACACGTTGCTCGGGGGCTTGTGGGATATGGGTACCCCTGGGCCCACTGTCAGACCAGACTATGGTGGCCAGGGCCTACATCTGACAGGCTTGTGGGCCGACCCCTAGGCGGCCCACACGGGCACCCCGACTTGGTGAACAAGTTTGATGAAGACCCGACGGATGACTCGTCCAGATATCCAGGGATATTCTATTGTAACCGACCTAGCTTAGAGTCCTGGTCGGGACAAAGTAGGTTTAGATGGAAACCGACTTGTAAACCCTAGTCCGTCAACCCTATATAAGGCGGCCTAGGGCACCCCCACGAGGGGCACCCGATCCAATCATCGCATCGAACCATACAAGCAATAGAAACACCACCACCGACACAAGACGTAGGGTATTATACCTCCGGGTAGCCCGAACCTGTCTAAATCAGTGCCTCCTATGTACCATCAAGTCACTAGTTCATCAATCGCCCCTCCTACAAATCAACCACTCGGGTACCCCCAGGTGGATTGCCGGTCCTAAGGTCTGACACCTAGGGATCCTGGTCCCACAGTACTACATACATGAGGAGAGAGATTTGATGTGATTTGATGTGATAGGTGAATAGTGAAGTTTGGAGAGAGAAAGTTTGGGAACTAAACACATGCCTTGTTTTGTTTCCAAATTTGGGTCGCTTCGTAATCATTGAGCCACTGTAGCATTTCATTGTATGTGCGAAAAATTTTCCAAAAATTGATTAATTAGGCTCAAAATGTTCGTCTCGTAGAGTACAACAAAACTGTGCAATTAGTTTTTAATTTCATCTACATTTAGTACTCCATGCATGTTATGACATTTTGATGTGATGGGGAATCTTCCTTTTATGTACTGAATTTGGGAGTTGCTTTTTGAAACTAAAGAGGCCACAACACACGCTTGATTGATAGGCCAGTGAATATGCACGTACCCTGCATGTCCGAAAGTAGCACCAGTTGCTAGCCTGAGCAGCAGCAAGCGGCGCGAGTGGATGGATGGAGGCGATGGACGGCTGGGGGCGCGTGGCTGACGCCGCCACGGCCGCGGCCGGCCTTCCTCAAAAGACACTCGGCTAGCTTCCGTATCAACCGCGGCAGGCAAGAGCGGGACGCACGGTTTCGACGTGCTCCAGCTCCTTCCTGCGGGACGACTGATAACGGGTTGCGTCTGGTAGGCTTCCTGTTCCTGGCAGTAGAGGCCTTGTTTAGTGCACTATGGGTGTGTTTATATCACTGAAAAAGTTGGTCGAAAAGTCACATCGGACACTGTAGCGTATTGTAGCACTTTTCGTTTGTTATGGTAATTGTTGTCCCACCATAACCTGACTAGGCACAAAAGATTTGTCTCATCGTGTACATCAAAACTATGCAATTAGTTTTTTATTTACCTACATTTAATGCTCCATGCAATCGCCATTTGCTATATTTAATATTTCGATGTGATGTCGTTGTGATGGAAAGTTTGGGAAGTTTGGTGGAACTAAACACACCCTATGTAAAAAGAAGATTTTCATCACATCAAAATATTGGCACATGCATAAAGTACTAAATGTAGATGAAATCAAAAACTAATTGCACAGTTTTGTTGTACTTTATGAAATGAACATTTTGAACCTAATTAATCAATGTTTGGACAATTATTCACAAATAAAATACAAACGAAATGCTACGGTAACGCTACAGTGGCAAAATGCCAACTTTGGCCTCCCCAAGTTGGGAACTAAACAAGATCAGAGTATGACATGGCACATGACGGCAATTGCCAGCAGGATAGCAGCATTATAATATTTCAGTGAACAGAGAACGGACGTTGACGTACAGCGGTAAAATGCCTACTTTACCCTCTCTAATTTGGAAACTAAGGTTAGAGTATGACATGACACATGACGGCACTTGTCAGTAGGATAGTAGCATTATAATATTTCAGTTAACAGACAACGGACGTGACATACCGCCCGATCGAAGATAGTACTGGGGCTGTTTGGTTTCTTTGCTCACGCTCGCCTCACCTCAGTGAGCCAGGAGAGAGCTAGCATTTGGATCATCCGCAAGCTGCCTCGAGGCTTGTGCAGCCAAGATTTTGCCTAGCTTTTGAGGGAGAGCCAGATGGGCTCACTGGCGCTAGCAAGGTTAGCTTCGCTCGGCAAGGCAAGCCGGGCAAGCACACCGACATTGGCCATGGCAGTCCCAACCCATTTAGGTTTTAGCTGGGCACGGTACCAAGAGAATCGAGTCATACACGAGTGAGTCCGATGCTTCGACTAGGTTGCCGTTTGAATTGGATCGTGGATTCTGAAAATTTGGAATATGAATGGATTTTTAAAATCTGAATTTTGGACGAAATCCAGATTGTGCTGTTTGGATCCCTGAATTCTAGTACCTGATTTTATAAATATTTGATGCATAATAGCCCATTTATGCCCTTCATCCTCAACATGCACTATGCCAGGAACTGATATTGGCGACGCGTATTAAGAGTCAAAGGTGACACGTTTTTTACGCGTCACTAAAGATGCGTCACTAATGTAAAGTTATAGGCGACGCGGTTTTTACGCGTCACTAAAAACTGATACATTGGCGACGCGTGTCTACCTACCCGCGTCACCTAAGATGGTCATTGGAGACACTGCCTAAGTTGAAACGCGTCTCCTATAAGGTCATCGGCGACGCTGGTTGTAGACCCGCGTCTCCTATAACTCATTATTGGCGACGCTGGTTGTAGACCCGCGTCTCCTATAACTCATTATTGGCGACGCTGGTTGTAGACCCGCGTCTCCTATAACTCATTATTGGCGACGCTGGTTGTAGACCCGCGTCTCCTATAACTCATTATTGGCGACGCTGGTTGTAGACCCGCGTCTCCTATAACTCATTATTGGCGACGCTGGTTGTAGACCCGCGTCTCCTATAACTCATTATTGGCGACGCTTCTTGTATACCCGCGTCTCCTATAGCTAGTCATAGGTGACGCATTGTTGTACACCCGCGTCTCCTTTAAACAAGTTATAGGTGACGCGGTATGTTGTATACGCGTCTCCAGAAACTATACTGCCCAAAGCACAATTGGGCACATTGCAGGCACATATTGAGCACAACACAGGCACATAACATGTTTCACAGAAGGCTCATAACATGTTCCACACAGCAGGCAAATAATTGCTGAACAGCAGGCACATATTGAGCTACAATGTTCACACAGCATTGCTGTGAAGCATAACATGTTCACATAACATTGCTGAACAGCAGGTTCACACATTGATACTACAATGTTCACAACAGAATAACACAACAAGCTCACAAAGCTACAATGTTCACATGTTGCTGCTGATCACCTGGGACATTACTTGTTACTGCAGGCAAATAACACAGCAGGTACTGCTGATCACAAAACATGTGCACCTGGGACATTACTTGTTCACATAACTTCAAATCACAGAGCTACCTCGATTCTTACAGTGGAACTCCCCTCTCACACTGACCACCTGGGACATTATGAAGGAGGACATCTTTTCTCGGATGTTGTTCAACATGTCCATGTCAAGGGGAGTGGTGCTCACTTCAAAACCCTGTATAGAAACATATAACAATGTTAGCAACTACACAACAAGCTTAAGCTCACATTAGGCAAATATATATCCACTCTAGTTGTGCAGCTAATGACATTGCTACTGAGATATCCAGCAAGCATAAATATAGCTAATGACCTACAACACATTCTCAATATTTGCCCTGCTCCCCTGGTGAATTCATAACTTTTCACACACAGAATATAGTACATCATGCACCATTGTTGTTGTGGAACAACAGTTCTTCTTTGCAGGAACTCAGACACAGTTCAGTAGCTAATGACATAAACATAGCAGGAACTCAGATACTTCTTTGCAGGAACTTACATACATAAATATAGCAGGAACTTACACACATCAAAAACATAGTATCTCACATATATAAACAGTGATACTATAGATCATGCGATGGCCAGTGGTGCAAAAATCAAATATAATCCATCAAAACACAGTATCTCACATATATTTCACATGCATTGCTAACATATAGCACATATAGCACACATGCTCAAAAACACACTATATATCTCACATGCATTGCTTGCTAACAGACATATATGGTTCTTTAAGAGATATGTACCTCAGGATCATCTTCCACATCTAACAATCCCATTGCTTCCATCATGTGTTGTGCTGTATAAAATCCACAGGTGTTGCCAGGAGTTTGCTGGTGGCACTGAAAAAATAGAGATATAGAAAAAATTAGGCTGGAGGAGAACGCCGGCGGCGGCGGCTACACGGTGGCCGAGGAGAAGGGATGCCTCGTCCTCGGCTGGAAGGGCAAGCCCGTCATCGCCGCATCCTGCTGGAAGTGCTAGGTCGCCGGCAGCCGGAGCCCGGAGAGGTATACTGCCCATTGCTGTGTCTGCCATGCATGCGTATAGAGTACTGGTACTGCATGAGGGCCATGGATGCATGCATATACTGTGGATGGATCTGCTGTGGTGAGGGTAGATAAATAAAGAGCTCGAGCTTAGAGGTATATCAGACCAGCTAAGTACTCATCGCAATCCCGGTTCTTGAGATACATCCAGCTCCGATCCGCCATCTACATAATCAACCAAGGGGAAAAAATTAAAAAACCAAGCTTCCTCCGGTTCTTGAGCAGAAGAAGAAAGGGAATGGGAGGTGTTCCTCCGGTGCTCACTGCACCTCTGGTACGAGGGGATGCTGACGCCGCACCACTACGTCAGAAACCATTAATAGTGACGGCTCTAAAGACAACTCACGTCACTAAAACCGCGTCGCTGATGTGAACCACATTGGTGACGGGGAAGACGACGTCACTAATACACCAAATTGGTGACGGTTTTAGCAAAATCAGGGTCACCAATGAGGCCAAACAGTGACGCGATTTCAACAAACTGTGTCACCAATGATATATATAGACGCGTCAGATTGACCCCGTCACCTATGATGCTCATCCTACGTCGCCTTTGAACCAATACTGTGACGGTGCAGTATTAAGTCGAGTCCCTAATAACGTATATTAGTGACCCATCCATGTCTAACCGCGTCACCAATGTTGTAGAAAAGTGACGCTAGTAGGCTATCAGCGTCCGCAAAATCAACGTCACCTATGAACAACATGTGGCAGGGACTATAATTGGCAGGGACCTATTCACAACAGCGCATCAGCAATTCACAGCAGCACAGCATACACAGCTTAAGTTAAACCATACACAGCAGCACAACAACTTTAGTTCATACAGGTTCATAATAAAACAGCATAGATCATAACTGGGTGCATTAAACAGGTTTAGTTTCTGCTCACAGGTTGTTTAGCCTGCATCAAAAGGTGCATTGAGGTTCAAAACCATACATGTTGTTAAAGTAGTGCATACATCAAGATATTCATAGCCAACTAGTGCACTAGCTTGTTTAGGTCATGGTAGTTGTACTGGCACAATGGAACTCCTTTCTTGTCGATGACCTGGGACAAAAGCTGGCGAGCTCTTCCCTAATGCTGGATAGCACGCTTTTGTCGAGTCCTATGTGTTAGGGTAAGAGAAGCACTCATTAGCAGCTGAAAACATCTTTTCATAAACATGGTGCACGGAGAAGTAGAAAACAATTTGTCTGGCTAACAGAAAATTCAGACACTCAGCATTTTTAAAATATGAACTGAATGGAATCAGCAGGATGAACCTGCAGAAAAAATTGGGAACCTAACTTGGGCAGGCTGGATAAACCTAACTTAGGCAGGCAGAAAAACAATGGGCTTGGCAGCATGAACCTAACTTAGTATATTCAGGTTGTGGATGTTCTGCTAGAACCATCTAACCTGATGCAAATAAAACTGCTAAGCAGGTTCAGAAAATCATAATACAACATATTTCTTTACTGCTACATATGAGGTCTTAAAGTGCATCCAGGATTTGAAAAAAGTGAAGTACTTTTAAAATGCCACTATGATTCCAAACTAAGCAGTTCCACTTCAAATATGATTTTGATCCTGATGTTACAGTGTCTATAACAATATGTATAGCAGAAGAAGCTGTACCAGAGTTCTCCTGTGGGAAGCTTTAGCATTGACATTTCTCCGTCTTAAAGTACTGCATGTAAAATATGTATGTCAGTGAAATATGACAGTGGCACAACGAAAGGGACGGTGCTGGGAGGATACAGAACGCTCAGGAAGAAATATAGCCTGCGCACTTGACCTCCACATACAGTACAATGAATTATATTCAAGCAGATAAAGCGAGACGTTTATAGACAAATATTCTTGACTGCTTCTGCCCAAAGCAATGAAAAAAACAAATATGGCAGGATACTGTTCCAGAACCTAAAATGAGGAACAAATAACTATTTCAAATATCACTGAGTGAACTTACACTGTTGGTGCCCTTCAACTAGTCCAACCAATAAAGTTGAGGCAAGCAACTGTCCAGGACCCTAATTACAGGTTAGAGCAAATTTGATATATATTGTCACATCAGCAACAGATAGTAATCGTCAGATATCCTATGTAACAAATAAAACTATACAGTAAAAAGGGTTCAGATTTCAGAAATGTAACTAAATCTAAGTTAAACCTATATCAAAGTGGAACTGCATATATCGTTGGTGGCAAGCACCTCAAACACAAAATTGTCAATGGTCAATAATGCAAACAGAAATCCTACATACAGAACAAGAATGATTAAGCGAAATTGTTCATCCGATTGCTCTGAATGATACCAATATTTGTGCAGCTACAACTCGAATCTAATTGAGGTAAAACTGGCATCAGTAAAGAGCCTATTCCGATGCATTCCAGCTACTGCACTGAAATTGAATGTTTCTCAATGGGGCTCCACAACTAGCCTATATGTGTTTTGCAATTCCAAACTCTATGACCTTAGATCTTCATGATACAAAATGAAAATCAAGCGAGTGCAGGTCAGTTTAAAAAATAAATTGCATCAGCTGCATCAGTTCCTTGCGGAACAGTACTACCCACAAGTATCAGATCAAATCAGTACCAAAGACAATCAAAACCAGATCACACGAACAGGCTGTGGACTTGCCGACGCATAGGTAAATCGGGGAGCCACCGCCGCCGGGCCAGCCCGACGAGCCCTGGAAGTTGTGTACCGCAACGCGTCGACCTAGGACCACAGCCCACCACGGCGAGGCTAGTGGAGGGGAAGGGAAGAGGCGGCGGCGCATCAGCGAGGGAACGGTGGAGGGGCGGGGAGGCGCATTAGCGAGAGCCAGAAGAAGCAGCAGCAGTCGCCGTCGCCGCCGCCGCCGCCGCACCCATCGCCGCTTCGCCCTCTCTCGCTCTGTCTCTCTTTCTCTCTCTCTCGGACGGCAGGTCGAAGAGAAGCGGCGGCGGGGCTGGGGAAAGGGAGCGGAAGGGAAACTCGCAGGGGGCTAGGGTTGGCATGGTTTTATATCGTGAGCGTGTGATGCGGATTATTTTGGGCTGGCTGAAAGGCCGTGGCGGCCCAAGCCCAGGTTGCCACGGTTTTCCTATTCTTGCAGCTCATAGATGCAAATAGCTGACACGGGAGACGTCGGTTCAGGATGCAATCGGGGCGGGCTTTGCCACCAACCCGCTGGGCAGACCCACGCCGCACACCCGCAAAAACCGCGCCGCATGCCCGCCTAATCAAAGCAGCTTAACGCGGACAGCCCGCGCGGCCCAGCGGCGCCGCAAAGCCCGCAAGAAAGGATTGCAGCACCACCGTGCCCTCGATCATCACCGCGTCCAGCTCCACGACGGGCCGACGGCGTTCTGGTCGAACACCAGCGCAACCCTCGGCAGCCTGACCAAGTACATGGCGCCGAGGTCGTATCAGGTGTTGAGCTCCTCCTGCGCCGGCGCCCGGCAGTACGACGCCATCCTGTCCCTGAATGCCGCCCGCAGCGCCGCGTACACCGTCAGCGGCAGCCGGGTGATCACCGTGACGGAGCTCAGCACTGCGCCGACGGCGAACACCTCCGGCAGCACGTTCAGCGGCTGCCCGTTGATGGTGATGGCTACGAGCATCACCCGGTACAGCGCCGTGTCCTGCCTATCCCGGAGCATGACCGTCATGACGAAGCGATGGGAGGAGCCGCCGGACGTCGATGCGGAAGAAGTCCTTCTCGACGTCCGTCAGCGGGAGGCGCAGTAGGAGAAGGCATTGCCGTAGGTAGTGGAGGTCTGGGTCGTCAGGGACTGCACACCGGTACACCGCGGCCGAGCGCCATGGTGCCGTCAGCGTTGGTGTTGCCACCCGCATGGTCGCTCTGCTTGCTTCTGCAACCGAACCTGAAGCTGCTGACGACATTGCTGAGTTGATGGTGAGGAATTGGAGATGTAAGTCCCCGTCGAGGCGATGGAGCCGTCGCCGGCGAGGACGCGGTATACTGGCACTGGCGGTGTGGGAGCAGATGCAGCGCGGCCGCGGCGGCATGCGCGGGCTGCCGCAAAGCCCGCAAGAGTTTCGCGGCTTCATGCGGGGCGCCGCATCTGCCCGCATAAGAGCATGCGGCTCGTGCGGACGCGGGGCGGACAACTGCAACCCGCCCCGCTTGCATCCTGAATGTCGGTCAAGAGACCACGTCGCTGATACAGTCCAATAAAGGTGACGTGTGAGAACAAACGCCGCCTCTTATGAGAATCCATATATCATTGGTGACGCGTTTTATTGAGACACGTCACCGATACGTCTGTCCCGGTGCCTAAGGAAAAGACACTAGTGACGTGTTTCGACTATGACCGTCACAAATCTTGACTTAGTGACGCGATTGCTTTCGTGTCACTGATTTAGGTGTCTCCTATGTTGAGTTTTGACGTAGTGAGTATCCCTATCCTAAATAACAGTCGTGAACTGCAGATTAAGAACTTTTGGGAAATGTCAATTCCCTTGCGCTTCATGCATGTAAAATGAAAAAAAACAGGTAAATCAAGCTTGTTAACATGTATTAAAAATATATCCCTACAGAGCTAACATGTGAGGAAGCAAAAACAAAGAATTGCTTCTAACAAATGACTGAACAATCTAAAGGAAGACTCAACCTGATCAATGCAGTCTCTTTAGTGGTCCGGTGTTGGACCCAATGTCCTCTCTTCGATGGATCACGCCTTCCGACTTCCTTTGTCACAGCACCAACCCATTGTTGGCACTGATCAAGTTTTTGCTAGCGTGTCATGTGTTCCATCACAAGCTCACGACTTGGTGTGTGCAGCCGTGTCTGTTAGTTGGCGGGAATAGCTCGCGGAGTCTGGGTCGTTCGTGCTCTGGACTCGCTCTCGCGTCATGCATCTGGGGATGGACGCGGCACTTGCGTGGCGCGAGAAGCGCTCCAGAGCACGTAGTCTTTCGGTTGTTAGCCTGAATAAATGGAAGAAAGGCACACAGAAAACGCTGTCGGACCTTAGGACCGGCAATCCACCTGGGAGTACCCGAGTGGTTGATTTGTAGGAGGGACGATTGATGAACTAGTGACTTGATGGTACACAGGAGGCACTGATTTAGACAGATTCGGGCTACCCGGAGGTATGATACCCTACGTCCTGTGTCGGTGGTGGTGTTTGTATTGCTTGTATGTGTAACACCCTAAAAATGCCCATTTTGAAATTTAGTAGTTAAATCACTTTTATTTAATTCATGCTCATATTTATCTAGTGAAAACAATTATTTATGAGAAATAAAATCAAAGATAAGGCTAGAAACATTTTTGATGCATTCATGCTGGTTGCATTGAGTTTTGTTTGCTTGATGTTCAATCGGATTTTAAAATCCAAATTTCAAGTTTTGTTTTTAGGCTTGCCCTCTAATTTCCTTTCCTGGCGCCGAGCCGTTCCTTTCGAGATCGTCGACTTCGACTAGGACTCTGTCTCGAGTAGTGCTGGGCCTAAGAGATGTGTATAAGAGACAGGGCTATGCCTCGTCAGGCAAAGTCCCGTGCTCCGCGCATTGCGCTATTTATTTTTGCTACTGGCCTTCGTGCCGTGCTCCGGACGCCATTGACCCTCCTATTCGGAGCGCCCTGGGAGTCAGTCAATCTCGGTGCCTTGGCCATGCTGCCTATGTTACCATAGCGGCTACTGTCTTGTTAGGGTGTCTTGTGAAAAGCCTCGTAGCGTCCCTATGCAGTCACACCTCGGAAGTGTTGATGTGCGTGGTTGGGTGCAAAGTTCCTTTGACCTTTTACGTGACTGGTTGGTAAAGGGTGAAACCTCTGCAGAGTGTACAATCTATCATGATAGCCTTGCTCAGGGTCACGAGCGGCCTGGATCCTTTTTGATTAGAAGATGCTGTTTATTATTTCTGTCTAATGTCTACTTCTATTTTGTTAACTGGGAAAATTCAACTGGGATTCACTTAAATGTTATACCCTCGAGATAATTCCGACTATCTTCGAGACTCCCTCAAATACTCTCGCAGAGACCCTCGGAATCACTTTCGACGTTACCTTCGAGAACATCCTTCGATGGTACCCTCGAAACAGTCTAAAATCAGCCAACTAAAATTTGCTAATGCAGTTCAGCCGTGTCAAACCATACTTTTTAGCCTTCATTAACTGTGCTGTATTTGCTAAGTAACTCATATTTGTTACCACCAATGCTAATGTAAGCCACCAGTCCAAACAAGTCCATGTGAAGAAGCTCAAGTGGCATTTCGGTGGTGACAATGCTCTTGGGGGGTGTGGTACACCAACTTGCTTTCCCGCTTGACATGCACTACAAAGACGATCTTTCTCAAAAGAAACATTTGTTTCGTTTCGTCAGGAGTAGAGATAGTTCTGTGTAGAGTCTTCCGCTGTAATTTCCTTTAAGTTTGAATCAAACTCTGATGTAAAACCCCTTTTATATTATTCGAGCATTGTGTTCTATTATCAAATTTTGTTTTGCTATATGTGTAATGACTTCCTGGGAACACATATGGCCGCATCTCGGGTTTGCTGTGTAAATTCGGGTGTGACAGTATGGTTCGATGCGGTGCTTGATCGGGATTTGAGGTTCGGTGTCCCTCGTGGGGGTGCCCTAGGCCGCCTTATATAGGGTTGACAGGCTAGGGTTTACAAGTCGGTTTCCATCTAAACCTACTTGGCTCCGACCAGGACTCTAAGCCGGGTCGGTTACAGAATATCCCTGGATATCCGGACGAGTCGCCCACTGGGTCTTCATCAAACTTGTTCTCCAAGTCGGGGTGCCCGTGTGGGCCGCCTAGGGATCGGCCCACAAGCCTGTCAGATGTGGGCCCTGGCCGCCGTAGTCCGGTCTGACAGTGGGCCCAGGGGTACCCATATCCCACACATGCAGAAATTAATAGATCATGGAGTAAAGAATACACACACTATTCAGATTAATTGTTAATTCATATTCATGCAGAGACAAAGTGGCACAAGGGTGGGCGGTGCTCAAAAAAGAGAGAACACCCAACACGACGCCAAGTCCTTCGAGGTAGTCAATCGGTCCTCATGAGGGCCGAGTACAGGGCAACGATTAGGAGCACTGTATACAGTAGCCCCCGAGCGTTGGGTTGGTTAGAATAAGCGAGCCAAGGCTCAAAAAATAACTAGACAACGTGTTGCCCATGAGTTGGTGAAGGCTTGCTACCACCAAGATTACTTTCCTGAGTTATAGGACATACTCGGTCAACTTGGCTGAGGTGTAGGTAGGTGAGAGCATGCTGCCACCAAGGAAGGGGCCAAAATTTTCAGCACCCGTGACGCAACAGTGTGTTGATAACTACAAGCCGAGCCTGCTCGGTCAAAAAGCTGTTATAGCTGGCCCTGCGGGATTCCCGCATCTGAGCATGCGCAGTCAAGGGCATTGATGACCGACTGCCCGGAGAAAAAGCGAAACGCATGCGCATCCGTTCCCAGGCGTTAATGGCTCACGAGCCAACAGTGCTGTGACCTGGGACGCCTATAAATAGACGCACCGGCGTGGTTCATCGCCGTAGTGTGTTGAAGGTTATAGCCACCATGTGGATCTTGAGGATCCTTCTTCCTGAGAGGATCGCTTGTGAGAGTAGAAGAGTCCAAGGTACATGCCTTGGTGCGTGCTGTTGATGCCAGAAGAAAATCGTCGAAGAGTGGTGCAAATGCTGCGGGAAAGGAGCAGGGCATCGCGCTCCTCATAGGCGGGGGAGGTGCCTACTTCTTGGTGGATCCGGGCGAGGAGGCTGTGGTAAGTGTACTCTTCGTCAGAAAGCTAGCGAATGACGTCGAGTGGCTGACTTCGCGGGGGAGCCCATCGAGGATGAGTGGCGCGATCTAAGCCTGGGCGCCGTTGGCGGTGACGCCTAGTCCTTACCCTCTTCCAGCAGTTCAGCCACGAGGTCCTTCAGTTGGTGGGATGCCACAAGAAAATCGTCGAGAAAGCTGTGGAGACTGGTTCCGGCGATTGTGTGCAAGACACCGAACTGAAGTGGTCCAAGAGCCGCATAATATGCGGTTTATATCTTTGTATCTCTAAATGGCCTTTGGCCAGATGTACTTTTTCCTTATAAACTCGCGATTCACGAAATATAGTATATATGAACATGTTCATTTGTTGTGGTGGTGAACTGTGTCCGACCGCCTGAAATGGTTAGTGATAGTCATAGAAATCTACCAGGCCCTACCCAGCGCCCAGCCCCCGAGCATGCGAGGGACTTGGCCTGGTTCCCTTGGAACGCGCCGAGTCATTTCCCGGCGCCCAGCACCCGAGCTTGTGAGAGACTTGGCCTGGTTCTCTTGGAACGCGCCGAGTCGTTTTCCGGCGCCCAGCCCCCGAGCTTGCGAGGGACTTGGCCTAGTTCTCTTGGAACGCGCCGAGTCGTCTTCCGGCGCCCAGCCCCCGAGCTGTCTCTTATACACATCTAGATGTGTATAAGAGACAGGGACTTGGCCTAGTTCCCTTGGAACGCGCCGAGTCGTCTTCCGGCGCCCAGCCCCCGAGCTGTCTCTTATACACATCTAGATGTGTATAAGAGACAGGGACTTGGCCTAGTTCCCTTGGAACGCGCCGAGTCGTCTTCCGGCGCCCAGCCCCCGAGCTGTCTCTTATACACATCTAGATGTGTATAAGAGACAGGGACTTGGCCTAGTTCCCTTGGAACGCGCCGAGTCGTCTTCCGGCGCCCAGCCCCCGAGCTGTCTCTTATACACATCTAGATGTGTATAAGAGACAGGGACTTGGCCTAGTTCCCTTGGAACGCGCCGAGTCGTCTTCCGGCGCCCAGCCCCCGAGCTGTCTCTTATACACATCTAGATGTGTATAAGAGACAGGGACTTGGCCTAGTTCCCTTGGAACGCGCCGAGTCGTCTTCCGGCGCCCAGCCCCCGAGCTGTCTCTTATACACATCTAGATGTGTATAAGAGACAGGGACTTGGCCTAGTTCCCTTGGAACGCGCCGAGTCGTCTTCCGGCGCCCAGCCCCCGAGCTGTCTCTTATACACATCTAGATGTGTATAAGAGACAGGGACTTGGCCTAGTTCCCTTGGAACGCGCCGAGTCGTCTTCCGGCGCCCAGCCCCCGAGCTGTCTCTTATACACATCTAGATGTGTATAAGAGACAGGGACTTGGCCTAGTTCCCTTGGAACGCGCCGAGTCGTCTTCCGGCGCCCAGCCCCCGAGCTGTCTCTTATACACATCTAGATGTGTATAAGAGACAGGGACTTGGCCTAGTTCCCTTGGAACGCGCCGAGTCGTCTTCCGGCGCCCAGCCCCCGAGCTGTCTCTTATACACATCTAGATGTGTATAAGAGACAGGGACTTGGCCTAGTTCCCTTGGAACGCGCCGAGTCGTCTTCCGGCGCCCAGCCCCCGAGCTGTCTCTTATACACATCTAGATGTGTATAAGAGACAGGGACTTGGCCTAGTTCCCTTGGAACGCGCCGAGTCGTCTTCCGGCGCCCAGCCCCCGAGCTGTCTCTTATACACATCTAGATGTGTATAAGAGACAGGGACTTGGCCTAGTTCCCTTGGAACGCGCCGAGTCGTCTTCCGGCGCCCAGCCCCCGAGCTGTCTCTTATACACATCTAGATGTGTATAAGAGACAGGGACTTGGCCTAGTTCCCTTGGAACGCGCCGAGTCGTCTTCCGGCGCCCAGCCCCCGAGCTGTCTCTTATACACATCTAGATGTGTATAAGAGACAGGGACTTGGCCTAGTTCCCTTGGAACGCGCCGAGTCGTCTTCCGGCGCCCAGCCCCCGAGCTGTCTCTTATACACATCTAGATGTGTATAAGAGACAGGGACTTGGCCTAGTTCCCTTGGAACGCGCCGAGTCGTCTTCCGGCGCCCAGCCCCCGAGCTGTCTCTTATACACATCTAGATGTGTATAAGAGACAGGGACTTGGCCTAGTTCCCTTGGAACGCGCCGAGTCGTCTTCCGGCGCCCAGCCCCCGAGCTTGCGAGGGACTTGGCCTGGTTCTCTTGGAATGCGCCGAGTCGTTTTCCAACGCCCAGCCCCCGAGCTTGCGAGGGACTTGGCCTAGTTCCCTTGGAACGCGCCGAGTCGTCTTCCGGCGCCCAGCCCCCGAGCTTGCGAGGGACTTGGCCTGGTTCTCTTGGAATGCGCCGAGTCGTTTTCCAGCGCCCAGCCCCCGAGCTTGCGAGGGACTTGGCCTGGTTCTCTTGGAATGCGCCGAGTTATTTTCCAGCGCCCAGCCCCCGAGCTTGCGAGGGACTTGGCCTAGTTCTCTTGGAACGCGTTTTTCGGTGCCCAGCCCCCGAGCTTGCGATGGATTTGCCTGGTTCTCTTGGAACGCGCCGAGTCATCTTCCGGCACCCAGCCCCTGAGCTTGTGAGGGACTTGGACTGGTTCTCTTGGAACGCGCCGAGTCGTCTTCCGGCGCCCAGCCCCCGAGCTTGCGAGGGACTTGGCCTGGTTCTCTTGGAATGCGCCGAGTCGTTTTCTAGCGCCCAGCCCCCGAGCTTGCGAGGGACTTGGCCTGGTTCCCTTGGAATGCGCCGAGTTATTTTCTAGCGCCCAGCCCCAGAGCTTGCGAGGGGCTTGACCTAGTTCTCTTGGAACGTGCCGAGTCGTCTTCCGGCGCCCAGCCCCCGAGCTTGCGAGGGACTTGGATTGGTTCTCTTGGAACGCGCCGAGTCATTTTCCGGTGCCCAGCCCCCGAGCTTGCGAGGGATTTGGCCTGGTTCTCTTGGAACGCGCCGAGTCATCTTCCGGCACCCAGCCCCTGAGCTTGCGAGGGACATGGACTAGTTCTCTTGGAACGCGCCGAGTCGTCTTCCGGCGCCCAGCCCCCGAGCTTGCGAGGGACTTGGCCTGGTTCTCTTGGAATGCGCCGAGTTGTTTTCCAGCGCCTAGCCCCGAGCTTGCGAGGGACTTGGCCTAGTTCTCTTGGAACGCGCCGAGTCGTCTTCCGGCGCCCAGCCCCCGAGCTTGCAAGGGACTTGGACTGGTTCTCTTGGAACGCGCCGAGTCATTTTCTGGCGCCCAGCCCCCGAGGTTGCGAGAGATTTGGCCTGGTTCCCTTGGAACGCGACGAGTCATTTCCCGGCGCCCAGCCCCCGAGCTTGCGAGAGACTTGGCCTGGTTCTCTTGGAACGCGCCGAGTCGTTTTCCGGCGCCCAGCCCCCGAGCTTGCGAGGGACTTGGCCTGGTTCTCTTGGAATGCGCCGAGTCATTTTTTGGCGCCCAGCCCCCAAGGTTGCGAGGGATTTGGCCTGGTTCCCTTGGAACGCGACGAGTCATTTCCCGGCGCCCACCCCCCGAGCTTGCGAGAGACTTGGCCTGGTTCTCTTGGAACGCGCCGAGTCGTTTTCCGGCGCCCAGGCCCCGAGCTTGACTTGGCTTGGTTCTCTTGGAACGCGCCGAGTCGTAGTCCGGCGCCCAGCCCTCGAGCTTGCGAGGGACTTGGCTTGGTTCTCTTGGAACGCGCCGAGTCGTAGTCCGGCGCCCAGCCCTCGAGCTTGCGAGGGACTTGGCTTGGTTCTCTTGGAACGCGCCGAGTCATTTTTCAGTGCCCAGCCCCCTGAGCTTGCAAGGGATTTGGCCTGGTTCTCTTGGAACGCGCCGAGTCATCTTCCTGCACCCAGCCCCTAAGCTTGCGAGGGACTTGGACTGGTTCTCTTGGAACACGCCGAGTCGTCTTCCGGCGCCCAGCCCCCGAGCTTGCGAGGGACTTGGCCTGATTCTCTTGGAATGCGCCGAGTCTAGGAAATTCAATAGCAGCAGAACCATCTAATCCATCTGTTACCCATCCGGGATTTTGTTGAATGGCAAGTGTAAGTAAATGTCTTACTTAGCAAATACAACACGGTAATGAAGGCTTAAAAGAAAGGCTTGACACGGCTGTACTGCAATAGCAATTTTAGTTGTTTCATTTTAACAACATCATAATCACTACATTAACATGGATCCAAGTTGTAACCCAATTAATATAGTGGAGGTGAACATTAAACAGTAATAAACATCAACTTCTAATCAAAAAGGATCCAGACCGCTCTTGACCTTGCTTGCGAGGGACTTGGCTTGGTTCTCTTGGAACGCGCCGAGTCGTGTTCCGGCGCCCAGCCCCCGAGGTTGCGAGGGATTTGGCCTGGTTCTCTTGGAACGCGCCGAGTCGTCTTCCGGCGCCCAGCCCCCGAGCTTGCGAGGGACTTGGCCTGGTTCTCTTGGAACGCGCCGAGTCGTTTTCCGGCGCCCAGGCCCCGAGCTTGCGAGGGACTTGGCCTGGTTCTCTTGGAATGCGCCGAGTCGTTTTCCAGCGCCCAGCCCCAGAGCTTGCGAGGGGCTTGGCCTAGTTCTCTTGGAACGTGCCGAGTCGTCTTCCGGCGCCCACTGAGCTTGTGAGGGACTTGGCCTGGTTCTCTTGGAACGCGCCGAGTCGTTTGAAATGGAAACATATCCCATCCGTAAATTTCGGATCTGACGGACCGCGTATCGCCAATCCCGCAGATTCCGTCCGTTAGTTTCAGAGCCGTTAGGTCAGGGGGGGGGGGCGCCGCGTTATAAATACACGACCGGGGGCGCCGTCGACGTCATCCCACCGTTGTGCCGCACCCTTCGTCTGCCTCGCCTTGCTTTTCGCTCAGCCCGCCATTGCGCCCAAGCGAAGTTCCCAAGGCCACGCAAAACTCATAGATTGATCCCCATTGTCATGCGCTCGCACTCCCGCTTTCATCCACCCTTCGCTCTACCTTTCTTGTGAGGAGGGACTCATGGCCGAGGAAGCCGCTGAGCGTGCCGCCATGGAGGCCCTGGGGGCGGCCGGAGTGCCATCGGAGGCCGAGTAGGAGGCAAGCTGGGGCAAAACCAAGATGACGGCCGAGCGCCTGGAGGATATGGCGAACCGCGGTGTGCTTCCCCCGAAGAGCACCATGGCGTGGAGGTTGCCGGGGAAGGAGAAGAGGCCCTTCGAGAACACCAACGAGGTGGCCGTCTTCGCGCACTTTGTTGAGCGGGGCTTCACCACGCCGACCGGCGACTTCTTCCGCGGGCTGCTGCATTACTATGGTCTGGAGCTTTCCCATCTCAATCCCAATGGGATTTTCGACATTTCATTTTTCATCTACTTGTGCGAAGCTTTCTTGGGTATCGCCCCCCATTTTCATCTGTGGCGGCACTTGTACCACGTCAAGCGCATCGGTTCCGGGAGCAAGGGTGACGGCCCTACTCGGATTACCGGTGGGGCAGGTATCTGTTTTTGTGCTGGAAGGCAGAAGGATTATTTTGATTTGCAGCTGAATGACTGTCACAAGGATTGGCACCGTGATTGGTTCCTGATGACGGACCAACCGCCCTTGCTTCTGAGTAGGACTGGCATGGCGCCCAAGGAGCAGGACACCTGGCGTGATCTTCCAGTTGGGGACGAGTACGATGGTATTCCCGAACTGTTGGAGGGAGTCGCCGACCTGAAGCGGCAGGGACTAACCGCTACGGCCGTGGCGATCTCATTTGTGGCCCGGTCGATCCAGCCGATCAAGGATCGGGTTCATCCGGCGTACGACTTCCCGGGAGACCACTCGGGGCTTGGACTCGGACGAGGTTATCCGGCGAGTGAGCGGTATGATGAAGGGGGAGGTGGAAAATCTTGGCGCTCCATCCCCATTTGCACTGAAGAATCCTCCACCCGCGGTAATGCTTCTACTCCGAGTTCTCTTCGCACGTCAAGAATTTTCTAGGTCTTGTAGATTGTTAGAGTTTACTTGCCCATCTTTCCGTGCTAGGAGGTGACCAAGCGCTTCTTCTCTCCGGCGCCACTGCCCACCACGGACCCCGTGCCACGGTAGAAGGTGATGAGGACGGACGAGGCGAGGAACGACCAGTTTCCGGTCATTGACGATCTGGAGGACTGGGAATTTGAGGAGTTTGGTTCTCCTCCGGGTACTGATGATGCTGCGGGTGTGGAGTCCCTGGCTGCCACGACGCGAACCCGGGCTGCTACTCGGAAGATGTACGCGTCGCGAGTGCAGCCCGCGGCCGCAGAGTCGTGCAAGTGGTCCGCGGTGGCACAGGCGTCAGCGTCCAATGTGCCGCATTTGAAGAGGCGTCGGGCCAACCGTGCGCCATCGGCTAGTGACGACGCAACTGCCTCTCCTGACCGGCAGGACGAGGGTCGGGACCCAGATGCCATGAGGGAGGTGACGGTGGTACGGTCCCTTACACCCTTGCAGTCGTCAGGGGGTGGTCGGCCACCGCATCCACTGGGCTTGGTTTTCAAAAGACCGAGCAGGAGTAACAGGTTAGAGTCTGAACTCAGTTAAGTTGCTCATGCTCGGATTTTTACGCCGCGTCTCATTTATTGTGCGTTTCTTGCTGTGGTAACCCCCAGGGATATGACCATTTTATCGGATACCTCCCGTACCCGATCGGACGGCACCGGTGATCTAGGGGATTCCGTATCCCGCGGGCCTCCTTCGGCGGAGGTGGTGACGGCGCAGAAGGGGCCACCGGCAACCACAGCTACTGACGCTACTGGGGGATCGAGTTCAGCAGCCGCGGTTGCTGTGACCGTCGCACCGGAGGTCGTACCGAGTGCCGAGCTTAACGAAGAAGACTCGGATATGCCGGAGCTTGAAGATGACGCACTCCCAGATCAGCGTGCCGATCCAGAGGACGTGGCGGTGGAGGAGGAGGAGTTAAGTTGACATGAGCGCTACGTGCACTTGGCCAAAAAGAATCAAGCGGCGCTGGAGCGGATTCGCAATTCCTCTGACGCGATGCTGGAGGACATGGAGGTAACCTCGACCGGTCCTGACTTATAGTTCTTGATCCAGTGCTAAGCTTTATGTGATGTAGGTGTTCATGGCCGGGACCGTGGAGTGCACGCGGATGATGCGTGTGGCCGAAGATGAGTACCGGGAGCTGCAGGAGCTAAGGACCCGGGTTCGAACCATTGCAGGCGAGGCGCGGGGACTCGTCATTCAGAAGGACTCGGACGCGGAGAGTGTGGTGCGGCTCAATCAACATCTCGTCGCACAACTGGAGGCGGCCAATGCTAGTGAGCTTGTCACACCCGGATTTACACAGAAACCCGAATGCTACTGTATGTGTGCCCAGGATGTCCACATAACACATACAACTTACAAATATGGTAAAACAGAGTACATATGCTTGAATAAAATAGTTTCGCATCAGAGTTTACCTAAAACACAGCGGAAGTCTAACTCTCACGACAGGTAGAGCCTCAAGTCCACAGGGACACCGACTGGTTGACCGCAGCTCAGAAGTACGGAAGATCCTCAAGAAACTTCGTCTGTTACCCATCCGGGATTTTGTTGAATAATAGCAAGCGTAAGTAAATGTCTTACTTAGCAAGTATAGCACGGTGTATGAAGGCTTAAAAAGGCTAGACATGGCTTAACTGCATTAGCACTTTTAGTTGGTTCGTTTTAACATTATCCAAGTTACTACAAATGAATGAAATCCCAGTTGCAACCCAATTATTAAGGTATAAGTGACATTAAGCATAAATAAACATCATCTTCTAATCAAAAAGGATCCAGGCCGCTCATGACCCTGATGGTTATCTGCATAGCTCTTCTGTCTGGATTGTGCGACTTTCAGATTCTGTCTGATTATCTGCACTTGCCGCTCTGCCTCTCTTAGTATTTCAGGTCCAAATACCTGACTTTCTCTTGTCTGATTCCAGAATAGTGGTGTCCTACACTTTCTACCATACAGAGCCTCGAATGGTGCCATCTGCAAACTCTTCTGATAGCTGTTGTTGTACAAGAATTCCGCGTACGGTAAACTCCTGTCCCAACTGGCACCATATTGTAGGGCACATGCTCTCAACATATCCTCCAATATCTGATTTGTCCGTTCTGTCTGCCCATCTGTCTGTGGATGGTAAGCTGAACTGAACCGTAGCTTAGTGTCCATAGACTCATGCAGTTGTCGCCAAAAGTGTGATGTGAACTAGGTACCTCGATCTGACACTATTCTTTTCGGTACCCCATGCAAACACACAATCCTCTCCATATACAACTCTGCCAATTTGGCGCCATTTGGCTCCCGCGTAGGTGGTCTTCACAGGAAGGAAATGCGCCACCTTGGTCAGACGATCCACGATTACCCAGATTGAGTCAAATCCCCTCTGAGTGCGAGGTAAGCCAGTGATGAAATCCATACCGACTTCTTCCCACTTCCATTCAGGTACCTTCAGGGGCTGGAGCAAACCTACTGGCCTCTGATGTTCAGCCTTGACTCTCTGACATGTGTCACATAGAGCCACATAGGTTGCCACCTGTCTCTTATACACATCTCCATGCCTGGTAGTGATGATGTCCTGGTACATCTTGGTACTACCTGGGTGTATTGAATATGCCGATTCATGGGCTTCCCTGAGAATTGCATCCCTGATCTGCACTACATCTGGTACACAGATCCGCTTCTCATACCACAATGTCCCTTGGTCATCCACTCGAAAGCCAGGGGCTTTTCCCAATGCCACTAGTTCCACGATCTCCTTGATCCTCTCATCTGCGAGTTGTCCTTTTCGGATCTCTTGTTCCAAGATCGGTTCTACTGCCATCTTGGTGACGCTGGTCACAAATCCCAGACTCATTCTTTCGAACTCTGAACTGAGTTCCTCCGATAAGCAATGTCCTGTGATCCTATTCACGTAACTCCTTCTACTCAGAGCATCTGCCACCAAATTGGCCTTCCCTGGGTGGTAATGAATTTCCAGGTCGTAGTCCTTGATCAACTCTAACCAACGACGTTGCCTCATATTCAGATCTGACTGTGTGAACACATACTTAAGACTCTTGTGGTCAGTGTAAATATCACACTTATGACCAATCAAGTAATGCCTCCAAATCCTCAAAGCATGTACCACAGCTGCTAACTTAACTCCAGATCGTGTGTCGGGTAGTTCTGCTCATGTTTCCTCAACTGCCTTGATGCATATGCTACTACTCTGCCTTCCTTCATGAGCACACATCACAATCCTAGACGAGATGCATCGCAGTAGATAGAGAAGCTCTTGGTTATATCCGGCAACACTAGCACTACACAGAAACCCGAATGCTTCTATATGTGTGCCCAGGAAGTCCACAGAACACATATAGTTAACAAATATGATAAACAGAGTACATATGCTCGAATAAAAATAGTTTTACATCAGAGTTTACCTAAAACACAGCGGAAGTCTAACTCTCTCGACAGGTAGAGCCTCAAGTCCACAGGGACACCGACTGGTTGACCACAGCTCAGAAGTACGAAAGATCCTCAAGAAACTTCATCTGTTACCCATCCGGGATTTGCATCCGTAGAGGTACAGCTGGAAGAGGGGCCGACACTTCTTCGTTTTAGCTCCGATTTGAGTGATTTTCGCGCTCACGTGTTCGTAGCGAAGCGTAGATTAGTTTTTCAACCTTCTTTTGTTCTGTTACTACTGTTTGGTGTACTATTTCTTATTGTTTTGTTTTGTTCTCTTGTATGTGCTTGTGTGATGCGTTTAGAAGCCATGCCGTTCGAGGGATTCGAAGAGCAGTTTGAGGGAGACTTTGAGCAACAGTGAGGCTTTGGAGGAGGCAAGTGTATTTTTTATCATCTCTTGCTATCCCATTATTCACCAATAAAGATACACTTTACTTTCATCCGGGATTTTGTTGAATGGCAAGTGTAAGTAAATGTCTTACTTAGCAAATACAACACGGGTAATGAAGGCTTAAAAGAAAGGCTTGACACGGCTGAACTGCATTAACAATTGTGGCACGCTGTTCTCCCCCGGGTGAACTAACTACCATGGGGTTTCCCATAGGTTGCAAGATCATCATGTTCTTTTTCACGAAAGCAGCGGATATGAAAGCATGCGAAGCTCCAGTATCAAACAAAACAGTTGCGAGAGACGAGTTGACAGGGAACGTACCCACAACGACATCCGTTGCTCCTTCTGTGGTTTCCGCACCCATGTGGTTGACCTTTCCTCTCGCTGGGTTCTGCTGCTGATTCCCGTTCTAGTTCTGCGGTTGTCCAACCCTCTGATTGTTGTTCTGACCAACGGCGTTCTGGGCCTTGCGAGGACAAGCACTGGCATAGTGTCCCAGCTCACCACAACCAAAACACCTCAGAGCCATAGGTGCATTGTTGGTCGGATTGGTGCGTTGGACAGGACTATTCTGTGGCTGGTTCTGGGGACGCTGCTGAGGTAGTGCTGAGGGGTAATGGGGACGCGGCTGGTACTGGGGTCGTTGCTGATACTGGTTGCGGTTCATCAAACCGGACTGTCCCTGGAAACGCTGTGGAGTCACCACCTGCTGGTTTCCTTGCTGAGGATTGAAGCGAGGGCGAACATTGCTTCCTGACGGTGTGCCTTGAAGCTTCCACTTCTTTTCCTCCATCTCACGGCGCTTGTGCTCCAGCAGTAGTGCACTATCCACAAGTTCTTGAAAAGTGGCGAACTTGGAACACAGGAGCTGGTACTGGAGTGTATCATGCAGGCCATCTCGGAATCGGGTCTACTTCTTCCTATCCGTATTCACATCCTCTGGAGCATAACGGGCCAACTCAATGAACTTGTCACGATAAGCGGTGACCACTAGCACAGGTGCCGTTGTCAATCTCTTCTTCAATTCCTCAAAGCTGACTTGACACTCTTCAGTCCAGACAAACTTGGCATTTTTCTCCAATAACGCCAACAAAATGATTCAAATTCGAATTTAAACAGA
>OAMR01000547.1:10756-24424 GCA_900205405.1 Echinochloa crus-galli | reverse complement strand
TTCCAGGGGCTTATTTGCAAAAACTCAGGGGCCAAAACATAATTTTGTATAATAACAGAAGGGTTTACATGTAAAAAGGCAAAGCTGGGTTTCGGGAGGGAATTTTACAAAAGATCAGGGTTCTTTTCGAAAAACAGGGGCATAACTCTAATTATTTTTGTACAGGACAGGACGGCGGGTTGATTTGCAAAAACTGGAGGGGCTCTTTAGAAAAAGTGCAGGGCTGACCAACGCTGACCGTTATCTGACTTTGGTTGGATGGGATCTGAGCCGTAGGATCTAGATCTGATGGCTGGGGTTCCTTGGGGCTTTGAGGTCGCCGGCGGGGTCGAGGACGCGGCGGCGCTGCTCGGCCGACGGTGGTGCGTCACCAGAGTGGGCGCTAACTCGAGCTAGGGGCCACTATTCGCCACGGGGTTTGGTCCTAAAGCTTCAGGGTGGAACGGCAAGTTCACCTGGGGTGTTTACGACGGCGGTGCCGCGACGAGATGCGCCGACGACGAGGTGGGACGGCGCCGGCGGCTCTGTGTAAGACGGCGAGCGAATTAGACTTGAATCAACGCGAAACAAGTTCGGGAACGGCTCGAACAGCTCTGTTACCTCCTTGCGAAGCGGCTGTGTGTGTTCTCGTTGAGCGGAAGGCAGCGACGACGTAGATCGACGGCGGCGGTGAGGTCCAATGGCAGCGGCGGAACTGCAAGTGGCCGGTGAGGGAAATTAGGCACGGGAGAACGACGTAGCCAGGGTCGGGAGGTGATCATCGAGCTTCGTTACCTCCCGGCAGAGCTCCTGGATGGCCACTCGTCAAGCAGATAGCGGCGACCGGCGAGAATCGAAGGCGGCGGCGCGAGCTCGAGGGGCGGTGGTGGCACAAGGCTCGGTGGCTAGGATTCTGGAACGGGCATTGGGTGAGAGGGTGATGGAGGCGGCGGCGCTGGTGGTTAAGTAGGGGCGGGGGCGCCGGCCTCGGCGTGCGGGCCCTGCCGCGGCAGCGGTGCGGTCAGCCGCGCCATTAGCGGGAGGGGGAAGAAGGGAAGGTGACGTCAGCTGGCGTCAGCAGCCTGACCAGCGGGCCCGGCGTGGCAGTGACAGGAGGGAAGGGGCTGAAGTTTGGGCCGTGTTGGGCCAAGCGGTGCGAGAGCGCGGAGCGGTGGGGCTGGTTGCGGCCCGGTGGGCCGAGTTGCTGGCTACACGCGCGGGGAGAGTGGGGAGAGGCGGAGCGGGCCAGCTGGGCCGAAAGCGAGAGAAGGGGAGAGCTGGGCCGAGCTGAGAAGAAAGAAGAAGGGGGAAACTCGACCCGGAAAAAGAGTTCAAGGAGGAGAATCGAACTTTGGCCAAAGCAACTTTTATAGGGCTCCAAACAAACACAGTTCAAATGCGAATTTAAATTACTAGGTACATCCTTAAAGGGAAACAATTTAGACACATGCGTATGCAGTAAATAATGTAAAGGTGGTGTTTAGGTGGCAAGGATTGTCCATGCTATACTTGCCTCAAATCCATAGTATAATCACTCATAGTCTTCAGCTCTTGATCTTCAAGCTTTTCTCCTCGAGAGCACTCGAAACGTGTTCCTCTTAGTCGCAGCAATCATCGGCACAAACATACAAGCAAACAAACAAGAATAACTAAGATCAATACACCAATCAAAGGAAAATCTTTCAAAAAGGACGCTAAAGGATAGGGCTTGGTTCGATGAGCGCAAGAATCACTGAAAACGGAGCTAAAACGAGAAAGATATGGCTTTTCTAAGATTCAAGGACTTGCTGGCGACGTTTAAAAGTTTCTAGGGGCTTATTTGCAAATTCTCAGGGGCCAAAACATAATTCTGTATAAAAACAGAAGGGTTTACATGTAAAAAGGCAAAGCTGGGTTTCGGGAGGGAATTTTACAAAAGATCAGTGTTCTTTTCGAAAAACAGGGGCATAACTCTAATTATTTTGTACAGGACATGACGGCGGGTTGATTTGCAAAAACTGGAGGGGCTCTTTAGAAAAAGTGCAGGGCTGACCAACGCTGACCGTTAACTGACTTTGGTTGGATGGGATCTGAGCCGTAGGATCTAGATCTGATGGCTGGGGTTCCTTGGGGCTTTGAGGTCGCCGGCGGGGGTCGAGGACGCGGCGGTGCCGCTCGGCGACGGTGGTGCGTCGCCGGAGTGGGCGCTAACTCGAGCTAGGGGCCACAATTCGCCACGGGGTTTGGTCCTAAAGCTTCGAGGTGGAACGGCGAGTTCACCTGGGGAGTTTACGACGGCAGTGCCGCGACGAGATGCGCGGACGACGAGGTGGGGCGGCGCCGCCGGCTCTGTGTAAGACGGCGAGCGAATTAGGCTTGAATCAACGCGAAACAAGTTCGGGAATGGCTCGGACAGCTCTGTTACCTCCTTGCGAAGCGGCTGTGTGTGTTCTCGTCGAGCGGAAGGCAGCGACGACGTAGATCGACGGCGGCGGCGAGGTCCAATGGCGGCGGCGGAACTGCAAGTGGCCGGTGAGGGAAATTAGGCATGAGAAAACGATGTAGCCAGGGTCGGGAGGTGATCATCGAGCTTCGTTACCTCCCGGCAGAGCTCCTGGATGGCCACTCGTCAAGCAGATAGCGGCGACCGGCGAGAATCGAAGGCGGCGGCGCGAGCTCGAGGGGCGGTGGTGAAGAAAATTATTGTATTAATTATGTTAAAAATTCACATCCCAAATTTTGAAAATTTTGGGGTGTGACAAAGTGCGTCGTCAACCTCCTAGCAGCTCTCACCTGGTGGTCCGGTCTATGGACGTGCAACAGAGTCCTCCAGAAGGTCGGGAAGCGGGGGTGCGTCCACCTCACACTATGGTACTCCGTGGCTACGTTGTTAGAACCGTAGCGGGCACGAAGCATCTGCATCAGGCGCCGGTGGTAGTAGTTGTTGCCTGCATCCCGGACGTAGTCGTCCATAGTCCACCTGGGTGCCTCCTGAGCAGCGGGACCCTCTGGAACTGGCTGCACTGCAGGCACTGGAGGCTCCTCCTCCTCATATGGATCCTCGTCTGACTCCTCTCCCTCGTCTGAGGGATCCTCAGAGTCATCGTCGTCCCCATCATCATCCTCATCGTCTCCATCATCATCACCACCATCAGGGTCTCCAGCTGCCTCTCCACCCTCTACTAGTGGCTGCTCCTCGTCGGGGTCGGAGAGCTCCATCTCCTCGGGCTCCTCCTCAGCGGGCTCCTCCTGCTGAGGTTCCTCCTCCTGAGGCTCCTCCTGCTGAGGCTCCTCCAGCTACTGCCTCTCGAGCTCCTGCTGCTGCAGCAGGAACGCCTCCTCACGCGTGTCCCTCCACAGGCGGTAGGCGTCCTGGTACTCAACGCCCAGTGCCTCCTCGGGGACACGCGGCGGAAGGTAGCCGCAGGTCGTCTTGTGGGCGGTCAGCTTCGAGCGAGCCATCGAACTGCCAAGGGAAACAACAACAAAAAGAACACAATTTAGAAATTTTTGTAACAAATAGAAGTGGAGAGGACACCAAACGCGAATTTTATAAATAGAACTCCACCCAGTTTTTAGAGTTAAAATAAGAGGGGGGAGGACAGAGCTAACTCTAAACGTCCGTTCTATCTAGGCTGCGGACCTATAGTCAGCACGACTCTGATACCAATCTGTCATACCCGGATTTACACAGAAACCCGAATGCGGCCATATGTGTGCCCAGGAAGTCCACAGACACATACAACATACAAATATGGTATTACAGAGTTCACAATGCTCGAATAAAGTTGATTACATCAGAGTTTGACATAAATGAGTAAACAAAATAGCGGAAGTCTATTTATTAACTCTCTCTCTACTAAGCGGAGCCGCAGTCCACAGGGACTCTGACTGGTTGACCACAACTTAGTAAAATGGCAGAGCCTCCGGGTACTCAGCAGCAGCCACCTCATTCTCATAACCATCTGTTACCCATCCGGGATTTTGTTGAATAGCAGCATGTGTAAGTAAAATGTTTACTTAGCAAGTACAACACGAATTATGAAGGCTCAAAGTAAGGCTAGACAGGGCTGAACTGCATTAGCAATTTTAATTGATTCATTTTAACAATTATCCAAGATACTACAATTTAATGAATCCCAGTTGTAATCCCAATTAATATAGTAGAAGTGAACATTAAACAACAATAAATATCATCAGCTTCTAATCCAAAAGGATCCAGGCCGCTCGTGACCCTGAGCAAGGCTATCATGATAGATTGTACACTCTGTAGAGGTTTCGCCCTTTACCCACCAGTCGCGTAAGAGTTCATGGAACTTTAAACCCAACCACGTACATCAACACTTTCGAGGTCTGACTGCATAGGGACGCTACGAGGCTTTTCACAAGACACCCTAATAAGTCAGTAGCCACTATGGTAACAAGGGTGCATTAGTTCCGAGGCACCGAGATTGACTGACGCTCATGTCGCAACATAAGGGGGTCAATGGCGTCCGGAGCACGGGCACACATGCCAAGCAAGGCGCAACGTGCGAGCTCCCACATGGGACTGTGTCTAACGAGACATAGCCAACGGGTCTACCGTGCTTACGGAGAGACACTAGGGCCAAGCATGAAGCGTACGCCCTAGCTCCCTGATCCATGTCGCTAAAAAGCAAATTTTAATCATTAACATTGAAGTGAACCATTAAGTCAAGATTAATAGTTAAGCAAAGGTGACAGTAGCTGCGCCTAGCAAATATCTACCCATATGCATAAACCTAGATGATCAAGGTATAGGATAAACGATGCTAGGTACATCCTTAATGGGGAACAAATTAGACACATGCGTATGCAGTAAATAAAGTAAAGGTGGTGTTTAGGTAGCAAGAATTGTCTGTGCTATACTTGCCTTCCTCAAACTGGTGTTGCTGCTGCTGGTCTTGCTGGTATAGTTCCTGGACGTCCTCGTACTCGAACTCCAAAGCTACCGGCTCACCGACTGGACTCGAACAAGAGCTCCACACAAGCATCCACACAAGCCAGTACATGCAAACATATTTAATCAATTAGAACAGTACACCAAACAGTAAAAATAGTACAAAAGAAGGCTTTAAATCTATTCTATGCCTCGCTACGAACACATGAGCGCAAAAATCATACTAATCGGAGATAAAACGAGAAAGATATAGCGTTTCTAAGTTTTAGGGACTTAATTGTGAAAAACCGAGGGCCTAAATGCAATTATACGTTAAAACCCGAGGGCTAACACATAAAAGGATAGGGGCTGGATCGCGGGTTCTAATCTTTAAAAGGTCAACGGGATTTTTGAATAAAACAGGACCTGGATGCAAATATTTTTGAATGGGTGTGGACCGCGGGTTGAATCTAGGAAAGCCGATGGGCTCTTTAACAAAACTGCCCGGCTGACCGGGGGTTGACCGGTATGAGGCTCGTCTGACTTGGGATTGACCGCGCTGTGGGTCGTCAGATCCCGATCCAGCCGCGACAGAGGGAGCGGCGGCGCCGCCCGCGAATGCGGCGGAGAACTCGACGGCGTAGGGCGAGCTCGCGCTATTCGGCTCGGTTCTTGATGGGGTTTTGCCCTACGGGTGCAGGGAGATGAGGTGATCGCGGCTGGCTAGAACAAGTCGAACGAGGTGCTGCAGCGACGGCTAGCGACGACGAGCGGCGGGGAGAAGCCCCGCCGAGGTTGCTCGAACGCGGCGACAGTTCTACGGGGCACGGTTTTGGACGAGGTTAGGCCCTACAGCTTTGGGAGGCAACGGCTAGCGCTGCTACGGGGCTCAAGTCGACCATCCCGCAGCGGAAACGGCTGACGGCGGTGACCCGCGGCCGGCGGAGCTCCAGCGAGGCGGAGTGGGTGCTACAGGGTGGAAATGAGAGAGGCAAAGGGGGCTTGGAGGGTTCCTCACCACGAGGCGAAGGTCCGGGCGCAGCCAAATGGTCGGGGCGGCGCCGGAGAAGGGAAGCCGGCGGCGACGCGGCGGAGCTGCAAAGGGGGCCGGGAGTCGATTAGATTGGCGCGGCGATGCTAGGCGAAAATCCGAAGGGGGAAAGCTTCCTTACCTCGCGGCGAGTCTAACCGAGGCGTTGAGGGGAGCGGAGCGGCGTCGCCGGCGGAGTTCGACGGCGGTGCGGCTCGGGTTGGACGACACTGGCGCAACAAGGAGTGCGGCGGTGCTAGGGTTTCGGGTGAGGGGTGAGAGGGTGAGGGAGGCGGCGGTGCTGGTGGTTAAGTAGGGGCGGGGGTGCCGGCCTCGGCGTGCGGGCCCTGCCGCGGTAGAGGCGCGGTCAGCCGCGCCATTAGCGGGAGGGGGAAGAAGGAAGGTGGAGGCGGTCGCTGACGTGCGGGCCCGGTGGGGCAGTGAGAGGGGGAGGTGGAGTGGGCCGCGACGACGCAGGCGTTGGGCCGGGGTTGGGGTGGAGGAGGCGGTGGGCCGAGCTGGCCGCGGGGAAAGTTGGGCTGCGAGCGAAAAAGAGAAAGGAGGGAGGGTAGTCGGCCAGGAGGAAAAGTTCAGGGGGCAAAAGCAGACTCCTTCCGCAGCAACTTTTCTAGGGCTCCAAACAAAGCAATTCAAACTTGAATTTAAATTAGATTTAAATTCCAATTTGAACCACTAGCAAACAAAACTCAATGCAGCAGCATGAATGCAACAAAAATGTTTCTACACCTTATATTGGATTTTAATTTTCTAAATAATCTCTTTTTCCCTATAATTCGCATGAGTACAATAAATAAATTTAAATAAATTACTAAAATTTTAAATAGGGCTATTTTAGGGTGTTAGAGGCGGTAATCTGGCTGGAGATCTCGTGGAGGCAGCTCTCCTACGTGCTACGATGCTCTGCGTGGAGGCTTAGTCGTAGGTAGGGTCCCGACCGAGTACACTCGCGGGTGTTTAGACTTTGGATATAGCGCATCGGGCATGCCGAGTTTATTTGCTTTGCATGAGCAATTTTGGTTGTGGACGAGCTCATGGCTGTCGGTGAGATGTTAATGCCTTAGCAATGTTCATGGAGCACAAAATTTATTTGAGAAACTGAGAGTCTGTATTTAACGTTGAAGAAAAGGTAAAAGGTACATAGTTGTATTCTGGACTATGGATAGAACTTAGCGAGGTGCTGGATGTTCCAAACATTTGGAACTGGTTCGCCGTTGGCCCATTCTAGACGGTAGGTTCTGGGGGATATGACTTCCTTGACGATGAAAGGTCCTTCCCAAGGTGCTGACAGCTTGTGTTGCCCTGCTGAGCTCATGACTCGGCGTAAGGCGAGGTCTCCCACGTTTAGAGAGCATTCCTTGACGTTCCTGTCGTGGTATCGGCGGATTTGCTGCTCGTGGCGCGCGTGCCGGGTTAAGGCACAGAGCCTGTGTTCTTCTAGAGCGTCGACGTCAACCTGCTGACTTGACTCGGCCTCTCCCTCCTCTTAATTCTTGATTCGCGGGGCGCTGAAAGCTAGGTCGGCGGGGAGTACTGCCTCCGATCCGTAGACCATGAAGAAAGGCGAGTACCCGGTTGCCCTGCTCCTCTGGGTTGAGTGCGTCGTAAATTTCCTTCTTGAGGGCATCCAGGACCATGCCATTTGCTCGTTCCACCTGCCCGTTGCATCGTGGGTAGGCGGTGGATGAGTAGTAGACATCGATCTGGTTGTCTTGACAAAAGTCCCAGAACTCGTGCCCTGTGAATTGGGAGCCAAGGTCAGTGATGATCAGATTTGGAATTCCGAAGCGATGCGTGAGCTCTTCCACGAAGGCTGCCGCCGAGGCCAACTTGGTGTCGGTGACGACCTTATACTCGATCCATTTGGTGAACTTGTCCACCACAACAAGCATGTGCTTGAGCCCGCCTGGGGCTGGCTTGAATGGTCCTACGTTTTCTAGCCCCCAGACTGCGAAGGGCCATGATGGTGGGATGGTGCGGAGCGCCTAGGCCGGCAGGTGCTTTTGTTTCTGGAAGAATTGGCACCCGGCGCAACGCTGGATGAGTACCCTTGCGTCGGAGACCGCCGTGGGCCAGAAGAACCCGGATCTGTACACCTTTCCAACTAGCGTTTTGGCGGCCGCTTGGTTGCTGCATGTGCCCGAATGTACCTCGTGCAATAATGCCAGCCCTTCACTGCGTAGGATGCACTTCATGAGTACTCCCGAGGATGCTGCTTTTCTGTAGAGTTCGGAACCGATGACGACATAGTTGTCTCTTCGCCGACTAATCTGCTCGAGGGCGACCTTGTCTTCCTCGAGGTCACCATTGACGGTGAGGCGACCGTTTTTGGTAAATGCGATGAATGGCTCTCGCCAGTCTTCCTCCGCTTCCTGTGGAGCTGATATTGTTGCGACAACATTGTCGGCAGCGGCTGTAGGTTCGCCTTCGTCCAGAAGCTTGATGGACGGTTTTCGCAGGTCTTGTACAAATACGCCGGCGAGTACTTGAGAGCATTTGGACCCAAGCTTAGATACGACATCAGCGGCCACATTTTCTTCGTGCGGTACGTGGCGGCATTCTAGCCCGTAGAAGTGAGCTTCTAGCTTGCGGACTTCCGCACAGTAGGCATCCATAGTTTCTTTGGAGCACTCCCAATTTTTGTTGACTTGTTCCACTACCACCTTTGAATCCCTGTAGTATAGTCGGCGTTTGATGCCTAAAGTAGCTGCTATCCTGAGTCTGTGGATGAGCGCCTCGTACTCGACACCATTGTTGGTCGCTTGGTAGTGAATTTGTAGCACTTCTTTGAGGTGCTTGCCTTCTGGCGATATGAATAGCACTCCTGCGCCAGCTCCTTCGAGGTTTAGAGCTCCGTCGAAGTACATCGTCCAGTGCTCGGGTGGTTCTGCTGGCGTGGGTGCTTGAATCTCTGTCCACTCAGCCATGAAGTCAACCAGAACCTGGGATTTGATAGATTGCCTTGACTTGAAGGTGATGTCGAAACTGCCGAGCTCAACCGCCTATTTGACGACTCGGCCGTTGATGTTGCGGTTGTGGAGGATCTCGCCAAGTGGAAAATTGGATACCACGTGTATCGGGTGTGCTTGGAAGTAGTGGCGAAGTTTTCTTGAACAGATCAAGAGAGTGTACAGTAGCTTCTAGGGATGTTGGTACCGGATTTTTGAGTCAGCCAAAACTTTGCTGACGTAGTACACCGGTCTTTGAACGGGGTAGGACTGTCCGTCTTCTTGGCGTTCTACGACCAGGGCTGCGCTCACCACGTTGGTGGTTGCTGCTATGTATAGCAGGAGGGGTTCTTCTTTACGAGGTTCGGTGAGCACTGGTGGGGTAACTAGGAATGCTTTCAGGTCGGCCAGCGCTAGGTCAGCCTCGGTCGTCCATTCGAACTTGTCGGCCTTCTTCAAGAGCTTGAAGAAGAGGGCTCTACGTTCACCTAGCTTGCTGATGAACCGGCTTAGGGCTGCCATCATGCCTGTTAGCTTCATTACTTCCTTCTTATTTTTGGGTGGCGGCAGATTCTGGATTGCCGCAATCTTCGTGGGGTTAGCCTCAATGCCCCGGTGGCTCACCAGGAACTCTAGGAGCTTGCCTGAGGGTACCCCAAAGACGCATTTGGTCGGGTTGAGCTTCCATCTGAAGCGCCGAAGATTGTTGAATGTTTCTTGGAGGTCAGCGATTAGGGTATCTGGGTCGTAGGTCTTGACCACGACATTGTCGACGTAAGCTTCTGCATTACGCCTGATTTGAGTGTCCAAGCAACTCTGGATTGCCTTCTGGTACGTCGCTCCAGCGTTCTTGAGGCCGAAGGTCATCGTTTTGTAACAATATATGCCATGGGGCGTGATGAACACCGTCTTGTCTTGATCGGCCAGGTTAAGGGCTATCTAATGATAGCCGGAGTAGCAATCAAGGAAGGAGAGGAGTAAACATCCGGCCGTAGAATCGACTACTTGGTTGATGCGAGGAAGAGGGAAGGGGTCCTTAGGGCAATGCTTATTGAGATCGGTATAATCAATGCACATTCTCCATTCACCGATTTTCTTTTTTACAAGTACAAGATTTGCAAGCCATTCGGGGTGCATGCACTCCCGAATAAAACCAGCTGCTAGGAGTTTATTCAATTCTACCCTAATGGCCTCCTTGCGATCTTGTGCGAACCGACGAAGCTTCTGCTTGAATGGCTTGGCGGTCTTCGCCAAATGCAAGGAGTGCTCAGCCTTCTCCCTTGGGACTCCGGGCGTATCCTAGGGCTTCCACGCGAATATGTCCCAGTTATCCCGCAGGAAGGAGGTGAGCGCACTTTCCTATTTGGGGGATAAGCCTTGGCCTATCAGCGTCGTTTTGGTGGGGTCGTCGTTGAAGAGGTTGATTGCCTTGGTCTCTGCGTCCGGCTCGAGCGCTGTCATCGTGGCGTCCTGCTCCGGCACCTTGGAGTCGGCGGGTAGGTTGGCCTTGGCCTCGCTTGCGAGGAGCACGCTGTTGCTGAGCTGTCGTGAGAGCTCGGCGAGGCGTACGGCTTCTTTGTCGCACTCGTATGACGTCTTGACGTCGCCCCTGACGCTGATGACACCGTTCGGGGCTGGCATCTTCATCACCAAGTAGGTGTGATTCGGGATTGCCATGAAGCGCGCCAGCATGGTCCGCCCGAAGATGGCGTGATAGGAGCTACTGAAGTCGGCGACCTCGAAGTGGAGGAACTCTGTGCGGTAGTTATCGGGCATGCCGAAGGTAACCGGCAGGGTAACTCGGCCTACTGGGTAGGCCGCCTTCCCTGGGATGACGCCGTAGAACCGGTGGTCAGAGCCTTGGAGCCGGCTGTAGTCGAACCCCATGTCGTTCATGGTCCTGGTGAAGATGATGTAAAGGGCGCTGCCTCCGTCAATGAGTACTTTTGTTAGGAGGGCTCTGTCAACGACTGGGCTGACAATTAGTGGGTAGGAGCCTGGCTCAGGCAAGTAAACCCAGTGATCCTTCCTAGTAAAGGTGATCGGGGTTTCCGACCACCTGAGGTACTCGATGCCCTTGGTGCCGACGAGGTTTATCTCGCGATTGTGGAGCTTCTTCTTCCTCTTGTCGCGGAACGCGTCAGGACCTCCCAGGATCAGGTTAACCTGGCGGTCGGCGCACTGGAAGTTGTCGTCGGGGGTGGCACCATTCTGGTCCGGGCGGAGGTTAACACCGTCTTGTACCCGGTCGTCGTTGCGGTCGCGATCGTCGCGACGATCGTCGCCGCGGTCGTTGCGGTGATCATAACGGCGGTCGTTGCACCGGTCGGCGTTCCTTCAGTCGCCGCGGTTGTTGTTGTAGTGAGGCTTCTTGGATGCTGGAGCGACGCCGATTTCTCTCTTCAGGGTTCAGCAATCCCGGAATGAGTGCTTTGCGTCCTTGTGGAGGGGACACAGCTCATTGAGGCGGGCGAGTTGCTCGAGCTGGAGTCTTGACTCTACCCGGCGTTCGTTTGTTCGGCTGCATTTGTTGCGTGGTGGTTCAGCTTTCTTTTGTTCGGCTGCTGCATTTGTTGCGTGGTGGTTCAGCTTTCTTTCGTTCGGCTGGCGGGCGGTCGTGGTCCTTGTCCCTCCGATCTCTAGTCCTGAACTGGGCTATCTCGGCTGCGTCGGTCTCAGCTTCTTCTTCGACCACCTTCATCATTTCCCCCACTGTCTTGGGGTCTTTCTTGAACAAATTGCGGAAGACGTCCTTGTCGTACAACCCGCGCCGGAAGGCGTCGATGACGTCCCTCTCTTCGACATTTGTAAGCTTGTTACGGTTGTCGAAGAAGCGGTTGGTGTAGTCTCGGAGACTTTCACCCCTATTTTGGCGTACTAGGTCCAGATCGAACCTAGTGCCTGGACGAGTGTAGGTGGCTTGGTAGTTCTTGGTGAAGACTTTACAGAGCTGCGCCCAGCTATCGATGGAGTTCTCCGGGAGTCCTGAGAGCCACAGGAGCGCCGCCTTCCCTAGCATGACCGGGAAGTAGGCTGCCGCCTGATCCGTGTTGCCGCGTGCGGCTCGGACTGCTGTGATGTAGGTCTGGATCCAGAGCTTGGGGTCGAAGCATCCGTCGAACTTCTCGACCATGGCCGGCTTGAAGGTATCCAGCCATTGAACCTTGCGAAGGCGCTTGGTGAAGGCTTGGAAGCCTTCAATCTCGAAGTCGTCGTCGCCGAAGCTGTCGCTGCCACCATCATGATGGCGATCGCGGGCTCTAGGTAAGCCGTAGCGGCGATCATAGCGATCGCGCTTATCCAGCTCGCGGCGTGCGCGATGATCGTTGACGTCGAAGTACTCGGAGCGATTAGCTCGGCGCTCGGGCCGACCGTATTCTCGGTCGTACCGCTCGCGGCGTTCTAGCTCAGCTGCGTCGCGCTTCGCGATGCCGGTTGTTGAGGTCTGCTCGTACGTCGCGGTCTGCCCTGCGAAGTCGATCACGGAGATCTTCATTATGGCGGTGATAGTTGCGTCTCCGGTTGCCTTCGCCCCGACGATTCCGAGGATTCCTGCCCTCAGACTCATCGGGTTGGTGGTCCGCCGTGCGCTCTTGATCTACTTCTTCTTGGATAGGCTCCAGAGTCAGAGATCTACGTCGGCGCCTGTCACGGTCGGATCTGCTGTACCCGGACCTGCGGGAACTCGTTCTGCTTGAGCGCGAGCGGCTAGATCTTGATCTAGCCTGCTTGTTTTGCTGATGGAGATCTTGCGCAACAGCTAGCCGGGCTCTGACTCGGGCCGCCTCTGTGGTGGTTGCCATGTGCGCCAGCTCGGCAACACATGCTGCAATCGCAGCGGACGGGGTGAGGAAGTCGGCGCGTGCCCGTTCGAACTCACGCTCCAGGTTACGTGGGTCCAAGGGGTCCAACTCTTCGTCGTGTGGGTCGCCATCTGCGTCCGCGTTGGCTGCTTCGGCCTGGCGGCGCTGAGCTCTGTTGTTGTTTGCATCTATACGGCGCTGCTGTGCAGACGCGGTCTCGCGCTCTGGAGTGTCTTGGTCTTCAGATATGAGTACCTCGCGATCATGTCGTGAGGTGCGGTTTGGTGCCTCATCTGCCGAGTTCTTGGGGGATCCGAGTATGGTCGTGGCGACCTGGAATTCACCGTAGTCCGGAAACTGGGTGGGTTCGGGCGGGTTTCTAGATTGGATCTGGTTTTCACTGTGCGGGAGCCGACCGGAGTAGTCGGCGGCCGCGTTCTTCAGTCCATGGGGGAACGTGTTCCCGGAGCTGCCTAGCGCCCGCTCGGACATGGCGATGCACTCAGCGAGCGTGTCATTGATGCGGTTCAGCCCGTCGATGATCTCGTCGGGATAAGGGACCCGGCGTTGGGGAAGCAGATCTGGGATCCGGTCCCGGATGCTGAGCTGCTCGATCTGCTGCGTGAGCTGATCTGGCACGTCGGGGGAAGCCCCCAGGTTTGTCCAGGCTGAATCCACCGATGTCGAGTCGATGCTGGTGGAACTCGAGCTGCTGGAGTGGGCGAAGAAGCTGCATCCCGGAAGGTGCTTGGGGCTGCCGCTTATGTCCGCCGGGAAGATGATGTCGGATTGATCTACCATCAAGCCAACAGTGTTTTCGAATCAAAAAAGCTCACCAATCCCCCCCTACCTGGCGCGCCAACTGTCGGACCTTAGGACCGACAATCCACCTGGGGGTACCCGAGTGGTTGATTTGTAGGAGGGGCGATCGATGAACTAGCGACTTGATGGTACACAGGAGGCACTGATTTAGACAGGTCATCTGCAGCGGCGGCGTCTGGGCCCGGGCGGCGT
>OAMR01000680.1:687003-705200 GCA_900205405.1 Echinochloa crus-galli | reverse complement strand
AACGAAACGAACGCACCCAATCCACTTTTTTGGACCCAGTAGTGATGTTTAGGTTCGTTTTGGTCAGTTTCGTTATGGTGCACAAAACCATGCTCGGTAGCATTAAATGCACTGATTCTGGATGGAATCGAAACGATGCTCCGATTCGGCCCAGAAACGAAACGAACGCACCCAATCCACTTTTTTGGACCCAATAGTGATGTTTAGGTTCGTTTCGGTCAGTTTCGTTACTGTGCAAAAAACCATGCTCGGTAGCATTTAATGCACTGATTCTGGCCGGAACCGAAACGATGCTCCGATTCGGGCCAGAAACGAAACGAACGCACCCAATCCACTTTTTTGGACCCAATAGTGATGTTTAGGTTCGTTTCGGTCAGTTTCGTTACTGTGCAAAAAACCATGCTCGGTAGCATTTAATGCACTGATTCTGGCCGGAACCGAAACGATGCTCCGATTCGGGCCAGAAACGAAACGAACGCACCCAATCCACTTTTTTGGACCCAATAGTGATGTTTAGGTTCGTTTCGGTCAGTTTCGTTACTGTGCAAAAAACCATGCTCGGTAGCATTTAATGCACTGATTCTGGCCGGAACCGAAACGATGCTCCGATTCGGGCCAGAAACGAAACGAACGCACCCAATCCACTTTTTTGGACCCAATAGTGATGTTTAGGTTCGTTTCGGTCAGTTTCGTTACTGTGCAAAAAACCATGCTCGGTAGCATTTAATGCACTGATTCTGGCCGGAACCGAAACGATGCTCCGATTCGGGCCAGAAACGAAACGAACGCACCCAATCCACTTTTTTGGACCCAATAGTGATGTTTAGGTTCGTTTCGGTCAGTTTCGTTACTGTGCAAAAAACCATGCTCGGTAGCATTTAATGCACTGATTCTGGCCGGAACCGAAACGATGCTCCGATTCGGGCCAGAAACGAAACGAACGCACCCAATCCACTTTTTTGGACCCAATAGTGATGTTTAGGTTCGTTTCGGTCAGTTTCGTTACTGTGCAAAAAACCATGCTCGGTAGCATTTAATGCACTGATTCTGGCCGGAACCGAAACGATGCTCCGATTCGGGCCAGAAACGAAACGAACGCACCCAATCCACTTTTTTGGACCCAATAGTGATGTTTAGGTTCGTTTCGGTCAGTTTCGTTACTGTGCAAAAAACCATGCTCGGTAGCATTTAATGCACTGATTCTGGCCGGAACCGAAACGATGCTCCGATTCGGGCCAGAAACGAAACGAACGCACCCAATCCACTTTTTTGGACCCAATAGTGATGTTTAGGTTCGTTTCGGTCAGTTTCGTTACTGTGCAAAAAACCATGCTCGGTAGCATTTAATGCACTGATTCTGGCCGGAACCGAAACGATGCTCCGATTCGGGCCAGAAACGAAACGAACGCACCCAATCCACTTTTTTGGACCCAATAGTGATGTTTAGGTTCGTTTCGGTCAGTTTCGTTACTGTGCAAAAAACCATGCTCGGTAGCATTTAATGCACTGATTCTGGCCGGAACCGAAACGATGCTCCGATTCGGGCCAGAAACGAAACGAACGCACCCAATCCACTTTTTTGGACCCAATAGTGATGTTTAGGTTCGTTTCGGTCAGTTTCGTTACTGTGCAAAAAACCATGCTCGGTAGCATTTAATGCACTGATTCTGGCCGGAACCGAAACGATGCTCCGATTCGGGCCAGAAACGAAACGAACGCACCCAATCCACTTTTTTGGACCCAATAGTGATGTTTAGGTTCGTTTCGGTCAGTTTCGTTACTGTGCAAAAAACCATGCTCGGTAGCATTTAATGCACTGATTCTGGCCGGAACCGAAACGATGCTCCGATTCGGGCCAGAAACGAAACGAACGCACCCAATCCACTTTTTTGGACCCAATAGTGATGTTTAGGTTCGTTTCGGTCAGTTTCGTTACTGTGCAAAAAACCATGCTCGGTAGCATTTAATGCACTGATTCTGGCCGGAACCGAAACGATGCTCCGATTCGGGCCAGAAACGAAACGAACGCACCCAATCCACTTTTTTGGACCCAATAGTGATGTTTAGGTTCGTTTCGGTCAGTTTCGTTACTGTGCAAAAAACCATGCTCGGTAGCATTTAATGCACTGATTCTGGCCGGAACCGAAACGATGCTCCGATTCGGGCCAGAAACGAAACGAACGCACCCAATCCACTTTTTTGGACCCAATAGTGATGTTTAGGTTCGTTTCGGTCAGTTTCGTTACTGTGCAAAAAACCATGCTCGGTAGCATTTAATGCACTGATTCTGGCCGGAACCGAAACGATGCTCCGATTCGGGCCAGAAACGAAACGAACGCACCCAATCCACTTTTTTGGACCCAATAGTGATGTTTAGGTTCGTTTCGGTCAGTTTCGTTACTGTGCAAAAAACCATGCTCGGTAGCATTTAATGCACTGATTCTGGCCGGAACCGAAACGATGCTCCGATTCGGGCCAGAAACGAAACGAACGCACCCAATCCACTTTTTTGGACCCAATAGTGATGTTTAGGTTCGTTTCGGTCAGTTTCGTTACTGTGCAAAAAACCATGCTCGGTAGCATTTAATGCACTGATTCTGGCCGGAACCGAAACGATGCTCCGATTCGGGCCAGAAACGAAACGAACGCACCCAATCCACTTTTTTGGACCCAATAGTGATGTTTAGGTTCGTTTCGGTCAGTTTCGTTACTGTGCAAAAAACCATGCTCGGTAGCATTTAATGCACTGATTCTGGCCGGAACCGAAACGATGCTCCGATTCGGGCCAGAAACGAAACGAACGCACCCAATCCACTTTTTTGGACCCAATAGTGATGTTTAGGTTCGTTTCGGTCAGTTTCGTTACTGTGCAAAAAACCATGCTCGGTAGCATTTAATGCACTGATTCTGGCCGGAACCGAAACGATGCTCCGATTCGGGCCAGAAACGAAACGAACGCACCCAATCCACTTTTTTGGACCCAATAGTGATGTTTAGGTTCGTTTCGGTCAGTTTCGTTACTGTGCAAAAAACCATGCTCGGTAGCATTTAATGCACTGATTCTGGCCGGAACCGAAACGATGCTCCGATTCGGGCCAGAAACGAAACGAACGCACCCAATCCACTTTTTTGGACCCAATAGTGATGTTTAGGTTCGTTTCGGTCAGTTTCGTTACTGTGCAAAAAACCATGCTCGGTAGCATTTAATGCACTGATTCTGGATGGAACCGAAACGATGCTCCGATTCGGGCCAGAAATGAATCGAACGCACCCAATCCACTTTTTTGGACCCAATAGTGATGTTTAGGTTCGTTTCGGTCAGTTTCGTTACTGTGCAAAAAACCATGCTCGGTAGCATTTAATGCACTGATTCTGGCCGGAACCGAAACGATGCTCCGATTCGGGCCAGAAACGAAACGAACGCACCCAATCCACTTTTTTGGACCCAATAGTGATGTTTAGGTTCGTTTCGGTCAGTTTCGTTACTGTGCAAAAAACCATGCTCGGTAGCATTTAATGCACTGATTCTGGCCGGAACCGAAACGATGCTCCGATTCGGGCCAGAAACGAAACGAACGCACCCAATCCACTTTTTTGGACCCAATAGTGATGTTTAGGTTCGTTTCGGTCAGTTTCGTTACTGTGCAAAAAACCATGCTCGGTAGCATTTAATGCACTGATTCTGGCCGGAACCGAAACGATGCTCCGATTCGGGCCAGAAACGAAACGAACGCACCCAATCCACTTTTTTGGACCCAATAGTGATGTTTAGGTTCGTTTCGGTCAGTTTCGTTACTGTGCAAAAAACCATGCTCGGTAGCATTTAATGACCCGATTCGGGTCGGAACCGAAACGATGCACCGATTCGAGCCAGAAACGAAACGAACGCACCCAATCCACTTTTTTGGACCCAATAGTGATGTTTAGGTTCGTTTCGGTCAGTTTCGTTATGGTGCACAAAACCATGCTCGGTAGCATTAAATGCACTGATTCTGGATGGAACCGAAACGATGCTCCGATTCGGGACAGAAATGAATCGAACGCACCCAATCCACTTTTTTGGACCCAATGGTGACGTTTAGGTTCGTTTCGGTCAGTTTCGTTACTGTGCAAAAAACCATGCTCGGTAGCATTTAATGCACTGATTCTGGCCGGAACCGAAACGATGCTCCGATTCGGGCCAGAAACGAAACGAACGCACCCAATCCACTTTTTTGGACCCAATAGTGATGTTTAGGTTCGTTTCGGTCAGTTTCGTTACTGTGCAAAAAACCATGCTCGGTAGCATTTAATGCACTGATTCTGGCCGGAACCGAAACGATGCTCCGATTCGGGCCAGAAACGAAACGAACGCACCCAATCCACTTTTTTGGACCCAATAGTGATGTTTAGGTTCGTTTCGGTCAGTTTCGTTACTGTGCAAAAAACCATGCTCGGTAGCATTTAATGCACTGATTCTGGCCGGAACCGAAACGATGCTCCGATTCGGGCCAGAAACGAAACGAACGCACCCAATCCACTTTTTTGGACCCAATAGTGATGTTTAGGTTCGTTTCGGTCAGTTTCGTTACTGTGCAAAAAACCATGCTCGGTAGCATTTAATGCACTGATTCTGGCCGGAACCGAAACGATGCTCCGATTCGGGCCAGAAACGAAACGAACGCACCCAATCCACTTTTTTGGACCCAATAGTGATGTTTAGGTTCGTTTCGGTCAGTTTCGTTACTGTGCAAAAAACCATGCTCGGTAGCATTTAATGCACTGATTCTGGCCGGAACCGAAACGATGCTCCGATTCGGGCCAGAAACGAAACGAACGCACCCAATCCACTTTTTTGGACCCAATAGTGATGTTTAGGTTCGTTTCGGTCAGTTTCGTTACTGTGCAAAAAACCATGCTCGGTAGCATTTAATGCACTGATTCTGGCCGGAACCGAAACGATGCTCCGATTCGGGCCAGAAACGAAACGAACGCACCCAATCCACTTTTTTGGACCCAATAGTGATGTTTAGGTTCGTTTCGGTCAGTTTCGTTACTGTGCAAAAAACCATGCTCGGTAGCATTTAATGCACTGATTCTGGCCGGAACCGAAACGATGCTCCGATTCGGGCCAGAAACGAAACGAACGCACCCAATCCACTTTTTTGGACCCAATAGTGATGTTTAGGTTCGTTTCGGTCAGTTTCGTTACTGTGCAAAAAACCATGCTCGGTAGCATTTAATGCACTGATTCTGGCCGGAACCGAAACGATGCTCCGATTCGGGCCAGAAACGAAACGAACGCACCCAATCCACTTTTTTGGACCCAATAGTGATGTTTAGGTTCGTTTCGGTCAGTTTCGTTACTGTGCAAAAAACCATGCTCGGTAGCATTTAATGCACTGATTCTGGCCGGAACCGAAACGATGCTCCGATTCGGGCCAGAAACGAAACGAACGCACCCAATCCACTTTTTTGGACCCAATAGTGATGTTTAGGTTCGTTTCGGTCAGTTTCGTTACTGTGCAAAAAACCATGCTCGGTAGCATTTAATGCACTGATTCTGGCCGGAACCGAAACGATGCTCCGATTCGGGCCAGAAACGAAACGAACGCACCCAATCCACTTTTTTGGACCCAATAGTGATGTTTAGGTTCGTTTCGGTCAGTTTCGTTACTGTGCAAAAAACCATGCTCGGTAGCATTTAATGCACTGATTCTGGCCGGAACCGAAACGATGCTCCGATTCGGGCCAGAAACGAAACGAACGCACCCAATCCACTTTTTTGGACCCAATAGTGATGTTTAGGTTCGTTTCGGTCAGTTTCGTTACTGTGCAAAAAACCATGCTCGGTAGCATTTAATGCACTGATTCTGGCCGGAACCGAAACGATGCTCCGATTCGGGCCAGAAACGAAACGAACGCACCCAATCCACTTTTTTGGACCCAATAGTGATGTTTAGGTTCGTTTCGGTCAGTTTCGTTACTGTGCAAAAAACCATGCTCGGTAGCATTTAATGCACTGATTCTGGCCGGAACCGAAACGATGCTCCGATTCGGGCCAGAAACGAAACGAACGCACCCAATCCACTTTTTTGGACCCAATAGTGATGTTTAGGTTCGTTTCGGTCAGTTTCGTTACTGTGCAAAAAACCATGCTCGGTAGCATTTAATGCACTGATTCTGGCCGGAACCGAAACGATGCTCCGATTCGGGCCAGAAACGAAACGAACGCACCCAATCCACTTTTTTGGACCCAATAGTGATGTTTAGGTTCGTTTCGGTCAGTTTCGTTACTGTGCAAAAAACCATGCTCGGTAGCATTTAATGCACTGATTCTGGCCGGAACCGAAACGATGCTCCGATTCGGGCCAGAAACGAAACGAACGCACCCAATCCACTTTTTTGGACCCAATAGTGATGTTTAGGTTCGTTTCGGTCAGTTTCGTTACTGTGCAAAAAACCATGCTCGGTAGCATTTAATGCACTGATTCTGGCCGGAACCGAAACGATGCTCCGATTCGGGCCAGAAACGAAACGAACGCACCCAATCCACTTTTTTGGACCCAATAGTGATGTTTAGGTTCGTTTCGGTCAGTTTCGTTACTGTGCAAAAAACCATGCTCGGTAGCATTTAATGCACTGATTCTGGCCGGAACCGAAACGATGCTCCGATTCGGGCCAGAAACGAAACGAACGCACCCAATCCACTTTTTTGGACCCAATAGTGATGTTTAGGTTCGTTTCGGTCAGTTTCGTTACTGTGCAAAAAACCATGCTCGGTAGCATTTAATGCACTGATTCTGGCCGGAACCGAAACGATGCTCCGATTCGGGCCAGAAACGAAACGAACGCACCCAATCCACTTTTTTGGACCCAATAGTGATGTTTAGGTTCGTTTCGGTCAGTTTCGTTACTGTGCAAAAAACCATGCTCGGTAGCATTTAATGCACTGATTCTGGCCGGAACCGAAACGATGCTCCGATTCGGGCCAGAAACGAAACGAACGCACCCAATCCACTTTTTTGGACCCAATAGTGATGTTTAGGTTCGTTTCGGTCAGTTTCGTTACTGTGCAAAAAACCATGCTCGGTAGCATTTAATGCACTGATTCTGGCCGGAACCGAAACGATGCTCCGATTCGGGCCAGAAACGAAACGAACGCACCCAATCCACTTTTTTGGACCCAATAGTGATGTTTAGGTTCGTTTCGGTCAGTTTCGTTACTGTGCAAAAAACCATGCTCGGTAGCATTTAATGCACTGATTCTGGCCGGAACCGAAACGATGCTCCGATTCGGGCCAGAAACGAAACGAACGCACCCAATCCACTTTTTTGGACCCAATAGTGATGTTTAGGTTCGTTTCGGTCAGTTTCGTTACTGTGCAAAAAACCATGCTCGGTAGCATTTAATGCACTGATTCTGGCCGGAACCGAAACGATGCTCCGATTCGGGCCAGAAACGAAACGAACGCACCCAATCCACTTTTTTGGACCCAATAGTGATGTTTAGGTTCGTTTCGGTCAGTTTCGTTACTGTGCAAAAAACCATGCTCGGTAGCATTTAATGCACTGATTCTGGCCGGAACCGAAACGATGCTCCGATTCGGGCCAGAAACGAAACGAACGCACCCAATCCACTTTTTTGGACCCAATAGTGATGTTTAGGTTCGTTTCGGTCAGTTTCGTTACTGTGCAAAAAACCATGCTCGGTAGCATTTAATGCACTGATTCTGGCCGGAACCGAAACGATGCTCCGATTCGGGCCAGAAACGAAACGAACGCACCCAATCCACTTTTTTGGACCCAATAGTGATGTTTAGGTTCGTTTCGGTCAGTTTCGTTACTGTGCAAAAAACCATGCTCGGTAGCATTTAATGCACTGATTCTGGCCGGAACCGAAACGATGCTCCGATTCGGGCCAGAAACGAAACGAACGCACCCAATCCACTTTTTTGGACCCAATAGTGATGTTTAGGTTCGTTTCGGTCAGTTTCGTTACTGTGCAAAAAACCATGCTCGGTAGCATTTAATGCACTGATTCTGGCCGGAACCGAAACGATGCTCCGATTCGGGCCAGAAACGAAACGAACGCACCCAATCCACTTTTTTGGACCCAATAGTGATGTTTAGGTTCGTTTCGGTCAGTTTCGTTACTGTGCAAAAAACCATGCTCGGTAGCATTTAATGCACTGATTCTGGCCGGAACCGAAACGATGCTCCGATTCGGGCCAGAAACGAAACGAACGCACCCAATCCACTTTTTTGGACCCAATAGTGATGTTTAGGTTCGTTTCGGTCAGTTTCGTTACTGTGCAAAAAACCATGCTCGGTAGCATTTAATGCACTGATTCTGGCCGGAACCGAAACGATGCTCCGATTCGGGCCAGAAACGAAACGAACGCACCCAATCCACTTTTTTGGACCCAATAGTGATGTTTAGGTTCGTTTCGGTCAGTTTCGTTACTGTGCAAAAAACCATGCTCGGTAGCATTTAATGCACTGATTCTGGCCGGAACCGAAACGATGCTCCGATTCGGGCCAGAAACGAAACGAACGCACCCAATCCACTTTTTTGGACCCAATAGTGATGTTTAGGTTCGTTTCGGTCAGTTTCGTTACTGTGCAAAAAACCATGCTCGGTAGCATTTAATGCACTGATTCTGGCCGGAACCGAAACGATGCTCCGATTCGGGCCAGAAACGAAACGAACGCACCCAATCCACTTTTTTGGACCCAATAGTGATGTTTAGGTTCGTTTCGGTCAGTTTCGTTACTGTGCAAAAAACCATGCTCGGTAGCATTTAATGCACTGATTCTGGCCGGAACCGAAACGATGCTCCGATTCGGGCCAGAAACGAAACGAACGCACCCAATCCACTTTTTTGGACCCAATAGTGATGTTTAGGTTCGTTTCGGTCAGTTTCGTTACTGTGCAAAAAACCATGCTCGGTAGCATTTAATGCACTGATTCTGGCCGGAACCGAAACGATGCTCCGATTCGGGCCAGAAACGAAACGAACGCACCCAATCCACTTTTTTGGACCCAATAGTGATGTTTAGGTTCGTTTCGGTCAGTTTCGTTACTGTGCAAAAAACCATGCTCGGTAGCATTTAATGCACTGATTCTGGCCGGAACCGAAACGATGCTCCGATTCGGGCCAGAAACGAAACGAACGCACCCAATCCACTTTTTTGGACCCAATAGTGATGTTTAGGTTCGTTTCGGTCAGTTTCGTTACTGTGCAAAAAACCATGCTCGGTAGCATTTAATGCACTGATTCTGGCCGGAACCGAAACGATGCTCCGATTCGGGCCAGAAACGAAACGAACGCACCCAATCCACTTTTTTGGACCCAATAGTGATGTTTAGGTTCGTTTCGGTCAGTTTCGTTACTGTGCAAAAAACCATGCTCGGTAGCATTTAATGCACTGATTCTGGCCGGAACCGAAACGATGCTCCGATTCGGGCCAGAAACGAAACGAACGCACCCAATCCACTTTTTTGGACCCAATAGTGATGTTTAGGTTCGTTTCGGTCAGTTTCGTTACTGTGCAAAAAACCATGCTCGGTAGCATTTAATGCACTGATTCTGGCCGGAACCGAAACGATGCTCCGATTCGGGCCAGAAACGAAACGAACGCACCCAATCCACTTTTTTGGACCCAATAGTGATGTTTAGGTTCGTTTCGGTCAGTTTCGTTACTGTGCAAAAAACCATGCTCGGTAGCATTTAATGCACTGATTCTGGCCGGAACCGAAACGATGCTCCGATTCGGGCCAGAAACGAAACGAACGCACCCAATCCACTTTTTTGGACCCAATAGTGATGTTTAGGTTCGTTTCGGTCAGTTTCGTTACTGTGCAAAAAACCATGCTCGGTAGCATTTAATGCACTGATTCTGGCCGGAACCGAAACGATGCTCCGATTCGGGCCAGAAACGAAACGAACGCACCCAATCCACTTTTTTGGACCCAATAGTGATGTTTAGGTTCGTTTCGGTCAGTTTCGTTACTGTGCAAAAAACCATGCTCGGTAGCATTTAATGCACTGATTCTGGCCGGAACCGAAACGATGCTCCGATTCGGGCCAGAAACGAAACGAACGCACCCAATCCACTTTTTTGGACCCAATAGTGATGTTTAGGTTCGTTTCGGTCAGTTTCGTTACTGTGCAAAAAACCATGCTCGGTAGCATTTAATGCACTGATTCTGGCCGGAACCGAAACGATGCTCCGATTCGGGCCAGAAACGAAACGAACGCACCCAATCCACTTTTTTGGACCCAATAGTGATGTTTAGGTTCGTTTCGGTCAGTTTCGTTACTGTGCAAAAAACCATGCTCGGTAGCATTTAATGCACTGATTCTGGCCGGAACCGAAACGATGCTCCGATTCGGGCCAGAAACGAAACGAACGCACCCAATCCACTTTTTTGGACCCAATAGTGATGTTTAGGTTCGTTTCGGTCAGTTTCGTTACTGTGCAAAAAACCATGCTCGGTAGCATTTAATGCACTGATTCTGGCCGGAACCGAAACGATGCTCCGATTCGGGCCAGAAACGAAACGAACGCACCCAATCCACTTTTTTGGACCCAATAGTGATGTTTAGGTTCGTTTCGGTCAGTTTCGTTACTGTGCAAAAAACCATGCTCGGTAGCATTTAATGCACTGATTCTGGCCGGAACCGAAACGATGCTCCGATTCGGGCCAGAAACGAAACGAACGCACCCAATCCACTTTTTTGGACCCAATAGTGATGTTTAGGTTCGTTTCGGTCAGTTTCGTTACTGTGCAAAAAACCATGCTCGGTAGCATTTAATGCACTGATTCTGGCCGGAACCGAAACGATGCTCCGATTCGGGCCAGAAACGAAACGAACGCACCCAATCCACTTTTTTGGACCCAATAGTGATGTTTAGGTTCGTTTCGGTCAGTTTCGTTACTGTGCAAAAAACCATGCTCGGTAGCATTTAATGCACTGATTCTGGCCGGAACCGAAACGATGCTCCGATTCGGGCCAGAAACGAAACGAACGCACCCAATCCACTTTTTTGGACCCAATAGTGATGTTTAGGTTCGTTTCGGTCAGTTTCGTTACTGTGCAAAAAACCATGCTCGGTAGCATTTAATGCACTGATTCTGGCCGGAACCGAAACGATGCTCCGATTCGGGCCAGAAACGAAACGAACGCACCCAATCCACTTTTTTGGACCCAATAGTGATGTTTAGGTTCGTTTCGGTCAGTTTCGTTACTGTGCAAAAAACCATGCTCGGTAGCATTTAATGCACTGATTCTGGCCGGAACCGAAACGATGCTCCGATTCGGGCCAGAAACGAAACGAACGCACCCAATCCACTTTTTTGGACCCAATAGTGATGTTTAGGTTCGTTTCGGTCAGTTTCGTTACTGTGCAAAAAACCATGCTCGGTAGCATTTAATGCACTGATTCTGGCCGGAACCGAAACGATGCTCCGATTCGGGCCAGAAACGAAACGAACGCACCCAATCCACTTTTTTGGACCCAATAGTGATGTTTAGGTTCGTTTCGGTCAGTTTCGTTACTGTGCAAAAAACCATGCTCGGTAGCATTTAATGCACTGATTCTGGCCGGAACCGAAACGATGCTCCGATTCGGGCCAGAAACGAAACGAACGCACCCAATCCACTTTTTTGGACCCAATAGTGATGTTTAGGTTCGTTTCGGTCAGTTTCGTTACTGTGCAAAAAACCATGCTCGGTAGCATTTAATGCACTGATTCTGGCCGGAACCGAAACGATGCTCCGATTCGGGCCAGAAACGAAACGAACGCACCCAATCCACTTTTTTGGACCCAATAGTGATGTTTAGGTTCGTTTCGGTCAGTTTCGTTACTGTGCAAAAAACCATGCTCGGTAGCATTTAATGCACTGATTCTGGCCGGAACCGAAACGATGCTCCGATTCGGGCCAGAAACGAAACGAACGCACCCAATCCACTTTTTTGGACCCAATAGTGATGTTTAGGTTCGTTTCGGTCAGTTTCGTTACTGTGCAAAAAACCATGCTCGGTAGCATTTAATGACCCGATTCGGGTCGGAACCGAAACGATGCACCGATTCGAGCCAGAAACGAAACGAACGCACCCAATCCACTTTTTTGGACCCAATAGTGATGTTTAGGTTCGTTTCGGTCAGTTTCGTTACTGTGCAAAAAACCATGCTCGGTAGCATTTAATGCACTGATTCTGGCCGGAACTGAAACGATGCTCCGATTCGGTCCAGAAACGAAATGAACGCACCCAATCAACTTTTTTGACCCAATAGTGATGTTTAGGTCCGTTTCGGTCAGTTTCGTTACGGTGCACAAAACCATGCTCGGTAGCATTTAATGCACTGATTCTGGCCGGAACCGAAACGATGCTCCGATTCGGGCCAGAAACGAAACGAACACACCCAATCCACTTTTTTACACCCAATAGTGATGTTTAGGTTCCTTTCGGTCAGTTTCGTTACTGTGCAAAAAACCATGCTCGGTAGCATTTAATGCACTGATTCTGGCAGGAACCGAAACGATGCTCTGTTTCGGGAAAGAAACGAAACGAACGCACCCAATCCACTTTTTTGGACCCAATAGTGATGTTTAGGTTCGTTTCGGTCAGTTTCGTTACTGTGCAAAAAACCATGCTCGGTAGCATTTAATGCACTGATTCTGGCAGGAACCGAAACGATGCTCTGTTTCGGGAAAGAAACGAAACGAACGCACCCAATCCACTTTTTTGGACCCAATAGTGATGTTTAGGTTCGTTTCGGTCAGTTTCGTTACTGTGCAAAAAACCATGCTCGGTAGCATTTAATGCACTGATTCTGGCAGGAACCGAAACGATGCTCTGTTTCGGGAAAGAAACGAAACGAACGCACCCAATCCACTTTTTTGGACCCAATAGTGATGTTTAGGTTCGTTTCGGTCAGTTTCGTTACTGTGCAAAAAACCATGCTCGGTAGCATTTAATGCACTGATTCTGGCAGGAACCGAAACGATGCTCTGTTTCGGGAAAGAAACGAAACGAACGCACCCAATCCACTTTTTTGGACCCAATAGTGATGTTTAGGTTCGTTTCGGTCAGTTTCGTTACTGTGCAAAAAACCATGCTCGGTAGCATTTAATGCACTGATTCTGGCAGGAACCGAAACGATGCTCTGTTTCGGGAAAGAAACGAAACGAACGCACCCAATCCACTTTTTTGGACCCAATAGTGATGTTTAGGTTCGTTTCGGTCAGTTTCGTTACTGTGCAAAAAACCATGCTCGGTAGCATTTAATGCACTGATTCTGGCAGGAACCGAAACGATGCTCTGTTTCGGGAAAGAAACGAAACGAACGCACCCAATCCACTTTTTTGGACCCAATAGTGATGTTTAGGTTCGTTTCGGTCAGTTTCGTTACTGTGCAAAAAACCATGCTCGGTAGCATTTAATGCACTGATTCTGGCAGGAACCGAAACGATGCTCTGTTTCGGGAAAGAAACGAAACGAACGCACCCAATCCACTTTTTTGGACCCAATAGTGATGTTTAGGTTCGTTTCGGTCAGTTTCGTTACTGTGCAAAAAACCATGCTCGGTAGCATTTAATGCACTGATTCTGGCAGGAACCGAAACGATGCTCTGTTTCGGGAAAGAAACGAAACGAACGCACCCAATCCACTTTTTTGGACCCAATAGTGATGTTTAGGTTCGTTTCGGTCAGTTTCGTTACTGTGCAAAAAACCATGCTCGGTAGCATTTAATGCACTGATTCTGGCAGGAATCGGGCCAGAAACGAAACGAACGCACCCAATCGACTTTTTTGGACCCAATAGTGATGTTTAGGTTCATTTCGGTCTGTTTCGTTACGGTGCACAAAACCATGCAGCCCAAAAGGAGAATTCAGATTAGAGCATATATAAACTTTGTGCAACAAATACTCTCCTTTGCAATTATACTTGCCAATAAAGTGATATGTATGATTAGACAAGCATGAAAATTCAGAATATGCAAAAAGTTTCTCCTCTAAACATTTTAGATCACAAAGAATATCAAATTCAATATAACCCAAAGTATTTAAAGAAGACATCAATTTCAGTTCATCTTGGGCACAAGTAATATGATGTTAAACGTGAATTGACGCCGGCTCGGAGGCGATGAGGCGTCTCCGCGTCCGGCGACTCATGTTGGCGCCGGCGACGATGATCGCATCGGCGGAGGCGTCAGAGGGAGATCCGTTCCACACACTGGTGGCAGAAGCGGAGGAAGAAAATTCTGATTGCTCTAAACTAGCACCTAATTTCTTTTCACTCAAATCATTTGCAAGTTGAATCTCAATTCTTGAAGCAAGGTCAATTAAACAAGAAAGAGAATCATATGTTTCATGCAATAGCCTATTCTAACACCGATTCGGTTGAACGACTTGGTTCGGCCGAACTGACATGGTTTTAGTGAACTGGGCTGCCAGCCCAGTGGCGCCTCCCTGCACCGCGTCTGCCTCTGGCTGTCTTGGGTTCCATTCACTTGGTGTACTTCGTGTATTTTTGGCCCAGGGATGAGGTGGCGCTGATCCATGTGTCATGCACCATCACCACTTTATTATCGTTGACGTGGACGAGTGCTTGTGGCTTCCGGTTGTGCTTTGCTTCATGTATGGCTAAGGGGGTTAATCTGGCCGAACCAAGTCATTCAACCGAATCGGTGTTACACCTGCACAATGGGTATACACCAAAACCCATGAAACTTTATTAGAAATAAACCTAAGTACAAGGAATGTAACATATAAACTCTTTTATTCCCGAGAATTGGTGGTCGAAAACATGTCATAACAACCGCCAACAGAGGTCGCGAGCTAGTCAGATTCCTTCGTTGCGATCTTGTGAAAGCCAGAGTAGGCATCCAGAAAGCATAGGGCTTTGCACCCTATTGTGGTGTCAACCACCTGATCGATCCGCGGATGCGGATACGGCACCATAGAGCATGCCTTGTTGAGGCTTGTGTAATCGACACACATGCGCCAAGAGCCGTTCTTCTTCTGCACCAGGTTGGGGTTAGCAATCCACTCGGGGTGGAAGACCTCCTTGATGAAGCCTGCAGCAAGCAGTCAGACAATTTCTTATCCGATCGCCTTCCACTTCTCGTTCTCAAAGCGGCGTAGGCGCTGCTTGATAGGTCGGGTGTCCGACCTGATGTCTAGTGAATCCTTGATGACCTCTGTTGGCACTTCTTACGATCCAATATCAGAATTGAGAATCCAGATACTGGGGTAAGGAGTGTTTCAGTGGTTTTCCTTATGGCTAGTAAAATATGTGAATATTCTGCAAGCGCACAGAATCACCGCTGTAGCACTTCACCTGGGAGTATCCCGAGGTATCGTAATTTATATTTCCGCAGGGAAGCTTTGGCAAGAATACTAGTGAAGAGATATTCGAGACTATCAAAGAAGGATACACGACTAGACAAGACAGGGGATAACGGTATTGGATAGGAGTGGATATACCGGACACACAGCTCAAGGGAGACTCAGGTAAGGGAGAGAAGAGATAGATAGCTGAGAGGACTCCTGGATACTTTATCTACCTATGTCACTATGGCTTAGAGATACAATGGCTATAAAGCCAGCACTAGGAGATCTGGATTAACTCTATTGTCTTAGCTTCGGGACAAGGGAACCGGTGGACACACAGAAAGGGATGAGAAGGGGTGCCACTATTTCCCAACTGGGGGATCCTACGGACCGGAACTAACGTGATGGGCTACGAAGACCGAAAGGGCTGTCACCACCTCCCGGCTACCACCTCCGTTGCGACGGGAATACTCTAATGCCACTGGCTAGGCTAGGAACCACTCCTACACTAGTCAACAACTACTTACTCCGCTAGCAAGAGCAAGCAACTTTGTCAATACTCTTGGTGACAATTCACCTCAAGTATCGAGCAAGATCGAAGAACCTGCCAAGACAAAGGCTTAAACAAGTCTACAAGTACTAGAGCTATAACAAGTTGTACCTGCACAAGTGACACTCACCAAAACTCATGGAACTTTATTAGAAATAAAACCTAAGTACATAGAATGTTGCATATAACCTCATTTATTCCGGAGTATTGGTGGTCGGATTTGGGTTGTAACGACCGCCAACAAGCTCCCCCAAGCTTAGCTCTTTGCTCGTCCTCGAGCAAAGATATAAACTTAGGCTCGATGGATCAGGAGTTGCTACAATGTCATTTCTTTTGCAGGTAACTTTATAAACAACAAGTGCTCAGCAATACTTGAATCATAGGCAAAGTTTTTAATTCACCTTTTTACCTATCGGGCTTATAGCAATCTCCTTATCTTGGGCGGTTGAAAGGATGAACAGTTTAAACTTAGTTTTATTCCACTCTACTCTTTTCAGGATCCCATCTCGGAGTTTTCACAAGTTTTTGAATACTACAAATTGTTCCTCATTGGCACACTCAATCACTCAAGTGTATTTGAATCCTCACCAAAGGCTTGTGCCTTCTTTTTCATCCTAACATCTAATATGGCTTTTTGTGTGGCTCAGGGACAAAGGATAAAGGCATGCATGCATCTTATCTTTTGCTAAGTCAAAGACCGGATCTATGAGGAAACAAAACACATCTTAAGATCGAGAAGTGCAAGTGTGTGGGATGGATGGAGTGGAATATGGTGGAATGGACTTTGGTGGAATGGAATATGGTGGAACTCCTTGGTTGAACTTCCCTCTCCTTGATTTATTTTTTGAGGACATGGGCTACCTCTTATTCTCATTTTTGCCATGCCACTTGGCATGCTTTTATTTTTCTCGAATATGGTGGAACTCCTTGGATGAATTTCCCTCTCCTTGATTTATTTTCGAGAGCATGGGCTATCTTTTATTCTCATATTTTTGCCATGCCACTTGGCATGCTTTCTTTCTTTTTTTGCCATGCTCTTTGGCATGCTTTTTTTTTCTTTTTATTTTTGCCATGCTTCTTTGGCATGCTTTTCTTTTTGCATAGCCCATGTCTCTATCAAGAATATTTGGAGAGGAAAATCATAGAACATGGAGCATTTTATTTTTGTGGATGAATGATGAAAAATGGTTGCTAACTCCCAGTGTAGGAATTACAAGTATATAGAAATATTCTGCAAGCGCACAGAATCACCGCTGTAGCACTTCACCTGGGAGTATCCCGAGGTATCGTAATTTATATTTCCGCAGGGAAGCTTTGGCAAGAATACTACTGAACAGATATTCGAGACTATCAGAGAAGGGTACACGACTAAACAAGACAGGGGATAAACGGTATTGGATAGGAGTGGATATACCGGACACACAGCTCAAGGGATACTCAGGTAAGGGAGAGAAGAGATAGATAGCTGGGAGGACAACGAGAAGAGATAGAGGACTCCTGGATTCTTTATTTTTAGGTTCATTTTTACTCATGCCAAATAACTCAAGCATAATTAAGCAACTAGTTGCAACAAAGTACTTGTAAAATTAATGACAGAGCAACTATTCATCATTTCCAAGGTGAGAGGCAAATGTTTCATTCCATGCATGCTTGGGAGTTACTTTATTCAAGGGAAATATTTTTGGTATTTTCATTTTTTTTAAATGCAAACTATCATGAAGGGAAATGAAAGGGAAATTAAATGATCAAAGTGCTGGATAAATCGGGACATACCTGGTGGGGGTCCTCCCCCAAGCTTGGACTTCTCACTGGTAGGGATGAAATCTTGACAGGTACTGGCTCAACTGGTCCGCTTGCTCGTGGACGTCGTGCTGGATGGACGCTACCATCTCGCTATTCTCTTAGTGATACTGAGAATGGCGGGCTAGCGTGTCTTGAATTTCTCGAGTACGGTCGTCGATGACATCGACTCGGTCGAAGATGTAGGACAACTCCCGATCGAAGTCGAAGCGCGCGGATTGTGAGTATCTGGGATAGTATGGCTGGGAGGTACGATCGTACCCCCCTGCATACCGACTCCCAGACCACTCAGAGTCCGTGTCCTGGCCGTAGTCCCAGCGTCCTAAGGCGAAGTAGTTCGGTTCCTGGTGTTGCCCGGAGCCTCCTGCTCCAGACGTCCCAGCACCGGTGTACATGTCGTAGGTGGCCTCAAAAGCGGTGTCGGTGCGGCATCTGAGGTGCATCTTCCAGCTCCTGTGAGGTGGCGAGCCCAGCATCACGCCTGGCTCATCCCCTCGTGACTGGTCCGTCACCTGCAA
>OAMR01000680.1:634841-686780 GCA_900205405.1 Echinochloa crus-galli | reverse complement strand
CTCCTTATCAGCAACCATCATGGGTGTTGCACTCGTTACTATTGCAACGCACCAGGCATTGGAAGAGGTATGTATTACCACATAAAGTCAATGTAGCAATAGTAGAACTGGCAACGATACTATGTGTTGTAATAGACCCTATTGCTACGTGTTTGTAGCGTTGCAAAATATATGCCCTATTGCAACATTACACTTATGGTTGCTATACGATGGACCCTTTATTGCAACATTAAATATTTTGGTTGTCATAGATGAACTCTCTATTACCACGCTACTATAGTGGTTGCTATATGTGGCACCTCTATTGCCACTACAAAAACTTGGTTGCTACAGGCTTCTTCTCCCTATTGTAACACTAAACATTGTGGTTGCTATAGGGTGTCCCTCTATTGCCACGACCATTACATGTGGTTGCTATAGTTGGACATGTTGCCACGCTTACCGCTGCATTGCTATAATTTAGGAACCCTATTGCCACGCCTTATGTTTCTTTGCATGCGTATTTTTTTTGTTGCTATAGCACATAATTGCAGCACCATGCTTATGCCACGATAGTGCATATTACAATGATTCATTTGGTAGCTTCAAACAATGATTTCAAATTAAACAATACATGATCAATGAAGCATTTACACATCCATTAACCCAAAAATACAATTTATTTGTTCACACCTGTAAATAATCCATCCAATGCATCCGACACAACATCTAGTCCAAACACACGCACAAGTAGAACACACAATGATGTCCAACACGCTTAACTATTTTAAAAACAATAAAATATAATGAGCTATGCAACACTAAATCCAAGGTTGCCTTCATGTTGATCATCCCATGAATCATGCGCTCCACTCAAACCTCAAGATCATGCTCCTGAAAATGATCATTAATATTGTGCAAATATACATTAGTGCAAATATACATCGGTTGAATCCATATTTATGTCAAGCAAAAACATGTCGCAGATCTGCATCCACATTTAAATTTTTGTCATAAAGGATGTATACACAAAAAGAACGCATATACAACATGTAATAAATGAAGTGCTTCCATGCATGGTTGGTTGCCAAGTACCTAAGAACATGATTTCAGTTGAATAAACTAAATGTTTGAGTCAAGTTAAGAATTGACACTACTATCACATGTTCAAATGAGTACAATACACGGTGGTTTCAACTCTGGATAATGTCACCTCCATAGTGGATAAAATGGAAAAAAACAGTAATACCAATACCAATGTGGCATAAATCAAAACATAACATTTGTACAATAGCAGCATTAGTGGATCTTATCTCATATTGCTTTTATAATTTACATCTTAAAAAAATTCCAAACATGGATATTAGCAGCTAATCGATATATGTACCTACTTAACCCTCATGCAAACATGAAGTTAGAAGTGCAGTTAAAACAGATTTAATTTCCTTTCACAAGATTTTTTATGGAAAACATTCATTTCAAATTTAAATCAGAAAATAATTCCATGGGGCACAATAACACAAGAAAAAGATGTGAATAGACACAAAGGGTAGGGAGCAGCAAATACCTCGAGCATGCAAATTTGGCCCTTATCCTCATAAGTTTTTCATGAATGCAATCAGCTGCAAAATTTCTTAGAAAGGCTGTGACCACAGAAGGTGACACGTTTATATATACTCATACCGGAGGCCCAGAAAAATGACTATATACTGTCAGTGATCTTTATTTACCAATAAGTTTGAGTATTCAAATTTCAGATGCAATTATATTAGAAAAGACAATGCATTAGTGTATGTGTATGTGTATGTGTATGTGTATGTAAATAATATAGCACACTGATGGAAGGTGAGCTATCTTCTATACATTTCAGAATAGACTCACACCTTAAATTAAGCTTCCAGGCTGCTAGTCTTGTTTCAGCAAGGCAATGATTATACTTTACTAAGGTATTTCGAGCATGCATAATCACAGTGCGACTTACCAGATTTGGATGCTAATACAGGGGTTGCCGTATGGTGCAAAAAATTGAACAAATAACCACAAGTATCAGCATTCCATAACAAATGAATTAGCAACAAGCAATAGCAGCTACTGAAATTTTGGACAATAACATCGCAAACATACACTGAGATTAGCAGACCAGCGGGCCAGCACTGTCCATCACAAAAACCTCTAACGTGAAAGTCATACCTTGATGTGGAGGACTAGGAGGAGAAGCCATACCTTGATGTGGGTCTCCGGCGCTGTCGCGGCTGCGGTCCCATGGGATTTTGGTCCGGCGAAGGGAGATCAAGTAGATCTGACGATGTAGGTCTCCGGCACTCTGACAAATGGACGGGCACTCTGACAAATGGACGGGATGACGTCCAGTGTGGGGCTGCACCTTTCTTCGTTGGATACAGTGCTTGTGATGAAATCGGGGGAGACGGCGGCGTCCTGGAGCGGCGGTGAGCCAGCCGTGTGCCCTGCCTCGAGGTGAGGGAGACGGCGGCGGTTCCCTGTCGGTGTTGAAATCGAGTGAGGCGGCAGCGGTTCCGTGCGGTGTTGAAATCGAGGGAGACGGCGGCGTCCTGGGGCAGCGAGGACGGCGTCTGTCATGGCGAGGGACGGCGGAATGGGGGCCAGGTGGTCGGCATGGTGCAGCGGCGGCGGCAGCGGGTTGGTGAGAACTCCGATCCCACAAAGGGTTTTTGCCTCTGATCCCGCGAAGGACGTCGGCCACGCAAGGTTTGCCTCCGATCCCGCGAAGGGCGGCGGCGGCTTTGGGCGAGAAAGATGGGAACTGGGACGTGTGTTTAGGCGCACAGGGTGGGGAGGTTAGATGGGAACCGGGGCAGAGGCTGCGGACGGGCGGACGGACGCTGGCGTGTGGGGGCAGAGGTGCGATCGAGCAGGAGGGCTTCGCGCGGGATACAAGGATTTGATCGCAAGCGTCAAAGAAAAAAATGACGGAGGAAAATTCCCAGGAGGGGCGACGTGGGGAAGGCCGAAGGGCGGACCGACGTGGTCGCGGTTCACCTGGAAGCGTTTAACGTGGTTGTGCTCCTCGTGCCATGTTGTTCGCTGTATCGTATTGCTATTGTGAAGTTGAGGGATGATGGGATCCACCGCTTGCAGCTGCTGTATGTGTATATGGTGTGCCGTGTCCATGTGCGTGCGTACCGGATCGAGTGTGATGCTGCACTGTATTCTGTAGGACTGTAACACGTTCCAAATGTATCAGCCAAACATTAGACCGAGCTTGGAAATTAGTACGGGTTTGCTAATAAACACCCAAGTGGTTCCACCTATCGTCCTTCCCACGTTTGATATGGAGCAAAGGTTGCCAGTGAAATCGGTTTCTTTCAACTGTAACGATGTTTTCTTCTTGGATATGGAGAAATATGACATTTAAATACATTTACCAAGTGTTTGGTTTGAAAATTTGGTGGAATGAGTCAGTCCTAATATCCAATACTATGATATTTGAATGTGTTATGACGGGGATAGAGTCTCTAGAATAATAAAAATCTTGTAATAATTTAGCCGGATGCAAACTTGTTTGCTGATGTTTTTTATTCATTTGATGAAATAGAATTTTATTTATCTAAAAATCCTAATTAATGGATAGAATCGGTTAGAGGGCTGAGATGATTCATAGTTGTACGTTTCGTTGTTTGGTTAAAGAGATAAATAAAATGAAATGTAAGGGGGAGATGATGAGTACTTTTCGTTGTTTGGTTAAAGAGATAAATAAACTGAAATGTAAGGGATAAAGACCCAATGAAACACATGTTCAAATTTTAGACTAGGTACGGGAATATGTTTTGGAACGAAACAATCGTATGATGAGCAACAGTGAACGATATTGTAAATATAGTGTTTACTTCTGAGTTTCAGCTTTGGCCTAATTTTGAATGCCCGATTTTGAAGAATCAAAAAGTCAAATGACATCGAGTTATCTGGATTTTGAATTTTCGATTATGAGAGTTATATGACTTTTAAATTTCTCATAACTGAGACTTTAAAATTGACCCGAAGCTGAAACAAACAGGGTCGTAATGATATTCATCTAAACTAAGTTTCATCTCAATAAAACTTATTTCTTATTTTTTTCATAATTTTCAATATACTATGCCATTTATTTACATAGTACGATCAAATGCTAATCCTAATGTATAATGCCCAAATAGACATAGCCAGTACAATTTAGGCTTGGTGATGACATTAACAGAGCAAGCAAGCTGCTATGCTTTGGGCTCGACATTGAGTGGCAGAAGCAGTGACATGCTTGATCACAAGAAGAAAACGACTTAGCAAGGATTAGGAGGATGGCTTCCACAGTGCAAATCGGATGATCGGCATAATAAAATTACCAAACAATATGGGCCACGATTTCGGATGGTAAAGGCTCTAAAAATTTAGCCTAGCATACTTAGTGGTCTCTCAAACTTTGTATCATGAAACATAAAAGTAAATTTTTAAAATTTAATTGAGAAAATATATAAATATTGGGAAAAAATATAATCCAAGGAAACTTAAAAGATTGGGAATAAAAGATGAATAAAAATGAAAAATTGGAAAAAAATTGTGCACTCCCAGAAAGATTGGTAATAAAACATTAAACCCCATTGGCTTCCACAAATGAATTTGTGGTTTGGTGGTAGGGCACTAGCCTTTGAAGCTTGAGGTTGGGAGTTCCATTCCAACGTCTCCCACCTTTTTTTAACTAATATTCTGGCCGACGGCGACAGGGTGGCGTGGCAATGGTGGCCACCTTTTTTACTAATATTCTGGTCGAGGCGACAGGGTGGCGTGGCAATGGTGGCCGGTGACGTGGCGTGGCAATGCGGCCGGATGACGTGGCCGACAACGGCCATGTAGCGTGGCAATGGTGGCCGGTGACGTGGCCGACGGCGGCTGGGTGACGTGGTGTAGGTGGCCGACAGCGACCGGGTGGCGTGGCAATGGTGGCTGGTGACGTGGCCGACGACAGTCGGGTGGTGTGGCAGTGCGGCTCGATGACGTGTCGTAGATGGCCAATAGTAATGGTGACGACATGTCACATATGATTAAAAATATTGGTACTTAAGGGTTAATGGTCCAAACTTTACACAAGAAAACATGTGGTGCAGTGGTTTGGTCAATTTGATTGAAGGCTTTGGTCTTGTGTTCCATTCTTGGATGTGTCTACTATTTTTTGAGTATTTGATTTTTGCATGTGCATACTACTGGATATCAACACCCCAATAAATTAATAAAGTTCCTTCAATATGCAACAAACACATTATAGTCTAATGGTGAAATAAAAACTTGTTGTTTGAAAGGTCGTGGGTTTGATCCTTCGGCTATCAGTAGCAATGTTTTTGTCTATTTAACTGGGGGCTGCCATTAGCATGTTTTTTTTGTCTATTTTACCGGCACTTGTGCCCCAAAAAAGGCAGTATTTTTTAAACTGGCAAGCATCTCAACTTTGGACCTAACCTTACGTTGACCATAACATTAGCAATTATGAAGTTATATTAGTAATTGTTATGAAAAAAAATAATTTCTATTCTCCGCTTAAATGGAAGGAAACAAGACATCTGAAAAAGATAAAAAATATAACAATGAACGTATAACAAATGCAATTTTATGAAAACAATGTGATTTTAGAAAAAGTTGAAAAAACAACCATCAAATTTGGATTTGATATGGGCGAGAAATATCAATTACAAAATTTAATTCCAGAAAAAAGAGAAATGTGAATGGGATATGTGTTCTTCATGATGGGCATATATGATACAATTAAACCTGTTACCTTATTTGGCTACACATGGTTGCATAGTTCAGTGGCAAAGAGGCGGATGTGGTCGTGTTTTTTTTTAACATGAACAACTACAGAACAAATAAAAATGTGCAAACTAACACATCTAGTCTAGTAGCTCCGTGGTAAGAGCGGGACTTCTTTCCTGTTAGGGAGGTCGTGGGTTCGAGCACTCTGGCTTGCACCATTTTTGCCAAATTAACTTGGTGCTTTGTCTTTTTTTTCTCCAACGAACATTGTCTTGGCAGGGTCGACCGGATGACATGGTGGGCGTGGCACGGGCGATATTAAATCATACATATAGGATGCCATCCTCACCTCATCATTATCTTAGTAGTAGATCAACCGATGACTCTTTGAATTCTAATCCATGAGGGTGCGGGTTCGATCCCTTTATGTCCACTTTTTTTCTGTACATTTTTTTTATTTAAGGCACCAGCTTAGTACATTCATGTACACTTTTAAGGCATGAGGATAAACAATTAGATTAGTGGTGCGGTGGTAAGGCTCCTGCTATCTCTGAGTGAGGTAGCAGGTTTAATTCTCGTATCCTTCGCATTTTTTACTTGCGAGCTGACTTCTTTTTCTTCCTTGAGGGCTGACAGAAAAATTTTCCAGCAATTCAAACTTCATTCCCCAAATTACAATCATATATATAAATTTGGTTAGAAATTTTGGAACTTGACTGAATAGCATAATTTGCTTCCATAAGATTTGCAAATGGTTTTTGTAAAGGCAAACTAAATATTACTATAAAATTAATATATTTTAAATTGTTTTATATTACTTAAGTCACAATTTTATTTGAAGTTATACGCAAGAAAGTCCATTTTTTGTTCATTCATTCCTCAAACTTGAATACATACTTATATTTAGTCTCACATTATATATGAATCAACATTGACACGTTTGTAGCAACCCAAAAAACCGTTGTAATAGGGAAATCATATTGCATCCATTTAAGTTTCTCGTTGCAATAAAAAAATCACAATTGCAACACCAAACAAGGTTTTTACAACTCTAAAAAGTTGCTGCAATAGGTACAAGCTATTGCATCTACATTAGAGTTTTTATTGCAATAAACATCTACCAATCGCAACACCACTGAATTTTATTGCAACATAAAAAAAATGTTGTAAAAACACCAATCAAAAGCAACCATTTCAAATATAGTTGCAACAATATTATATTATTGCAACGAAAACATAGTGCTCTTGCAACTCCATAGTTACGTAGCAATAACTTCAAATAATTGCAACCAAAGCCCAATGTAGTTGTAATAACACAACCCTATTGCAACCCAAAGTCACACCTAAACCAACACTTTTAGTCCGTTGCATTATAGGACCATATTGCTACCATTTTGTACAAAAGTTGTGATATGACCCCCATATGGCAACCAAAATGGTGGCATTGCAAATGTGTAGCGTGGCAATAGCCAAGAAACCTTGTAGTGTCACCTGCAACGCTATGCCGAGCAAGGGTTAGTTTCGGCGTGGTATACAACCTTAGTGCTGCACAAGGCAAGGGCACTTCAGTTGTATAACCATGATAAATCATAGCTAGCGTTGCGTCAGGCGTCTGCCGTATCATGTGGGCTTGCACAAAGTGCTCGGCATCCAGGACGGAACGCGCTGTCTCGATGTACGTGAGACGGGCGCCCTGAAGAACGCCCAGATGGTTAGCAAGGCGAGTGACTAGAGAAGTCATCTCCATGCTGCCCACACGAGAAATATGAGACAGCCAGTGACCAACCATGTCTTTCACAGGTGAATAGGGAATTTGCTTGACCATGGCAAAAAGAACCCGCAACTCCTTGGTGTTAACAGGGCGCAAATCTGCCCGGGGAATACCGTCATAGACACCCAACGATGCATGAAACGCAAAGTGGGGTTATGAATACTGTTTGTGCGAGGCGCATGACAGTTGGTGTTCCACGAAATCTTTTTCCAGAATGCAACCCGATCAAATCTTTTTAGCGCTTTGTTCGGGTCTAAGGAACAACGGCTTGAAAATCCGAGACCCCAACTGAAATCCCTCCAAGAGCAAAAGAACTCTTGGTTGAAAAACAAAGTGAATCCCCCCCAGTTTCGAAAACCAGATTTGAGAGGAACTCAAGAGTGAGCAGGTACGAACCTTCTTCATTGATGTGCCAGAAGTTCTCCCAGCCAATGGCCTGGAAAACTTCTGTGAACTCTTCGTCCATACCCGTGTCTCTGGGCAAGTCCTGCTCAAAAACACGGGTGTGCTCGAACTCCTTCAGCCGAAGCTCGTTGAAGGTGTTCTGCTCCTGCTCTATCCTGAGGTTGATGTCGTTAATGCTCAGAAGCTGCCTGACCGGGGGCGTGGCATGGCCCCATCCTGAGCCGACTGCTTCGTGCTCGTCCGTGTCCATCCGGCTCGAGCCTCGGGACGGAGCTGGGGAACTCCCAGCATCGTCCGTGCGGCGGCAAAGCCGGGTGGAATGACGGAGTGCGGCAATGAACTTCGACATGTCTCCTGCAGAAGGTTAGTGCAACAACAACTACCCGAAGGACTGAATATATATGGTTAGCACAAGAAAAAACAAGTTAGTTGTTCGAGATAGTTAGTCGTTCTTGCGGGGATGAAAACCACCACAAAAGGTTAGTCGTTCTTGTGGGTGTCTGAGGCCACCACCAAATCATCCAAAATTCCAGCACAAAGATCACAACAAAAGCAAAATATTTTTGGGATTTTCTAGTGATGCAAGCAAACCAAAACTTGAGCAAGAACTTTGGAAAGGACTTGAGCACAAGCTAGAGCAAGAAATGAGAGAGGGAGAGCTTCTAACAGAAATTTTTCAGAGTGTATGAGTGTGTGAGAGCAAGCAAGCAGCGCAACATCATTTATAGGCCGAGGGGAGGCAGGTCCCTGGTTCAGCCGAACTGGGTGGTTCGGGCGAACCAGGCCCTGGTGGCCAGGCCACTCCTCCCTGAGTGGAGCACCTCCCCTTATTTTGATTCCACGAAATTTTGTGTGGCCAACAATCCCCAGGTCATGTGAGTGGTTTTTAGTGGTAGGTAAGATGCAAACTTGACATGACCAAAGTTGGTTTTAGTGGAGTCACCCCATGCTGCCATGTTTGTGATAATTGGTGAGTATGCAGCCATTTTAGTGGGGTAGACATGTTTGGTGCTGGTTGGTGGTGATGGTGAATAATTGGAGATGTTCTAGAGGGGATGAAAATGATAAAAGTTACCAATTACATCCACCCTAGGTAAAATTTCAGCATGTGTCCAATTATTTCTAACCAAGCTTGCAAAATTTTCTACTCTCTCTCAAATTAATTACTCAAGTGGTTCATTTATTTTGAAAAGGGAAACATGCAAATGCAATTGAAAAATTAAAAATTGGAAGGGAAATATGGGATACATACCGGTTTTCCTCGCGGCGAGAGCTCAGCTTTTAAGTCCGCGAGCGGGACTTCTCCTGTCTTCAGTTGCTCTTGTCATCGTCCGGTCCCGGAGTGGATGACTCGGACGATGCAACCTTCTTCCGCCACATCTTCTTGCTTTTCTTCTTCCTTGGTGTTGGTGGCGGTGGGATCGGTGTCTCTGGAGAATTCCAGAGGGCTTGTTCTTCCTCGTATTTCTTTACGAGGAAATCCATTTCTTCTGCACTTGTCGGTTTTGTCGGCTCGTTCCACTTGAGCTGCTCACCACCGAGTATTTCCAGCTCTCCATTAATGAGAGCCTTAAGGAAACACTCGGCGCTCATCTGCTCCGGTGTGAGTGGCTCTGTCTTCTTCTCTTCCCGGGGTTGAAACTTGAAGTAAGTCAACCTTCCGTCGATACGGAACGAGATTTCTCTCGCATCCATATCGATCCTAGCCCGGGTGGTGTTCAAGAATGGTCGGCCCAACACAAGGGGAAACGAATGCTCGTTCCCCGTGTCGAGGACAACAAAGTCCACAGGGACATATCGTCCCCAGATCCGGACCGGTACATTCTCGATCACCCCCTCGGGGTAGCGGATGGTTGAGTCCGCAAGCTGTACCTGGGCAGTAGTAGGTGACAAAGTAGGGTAGCGTAATTTCTTAAATAATACCTTAGACATGATGTTGACGCTTGCCCCCAGATCACAAAGTGCATCATCAATGCGACGATTCCAGATCGTGCACTGAATGATGGGCACTCCGGGATCTTCCTTCCTATCCGGAGAGGTCTTGATGATCGCCCTTTTTGCAGCTCTCGGCAGGTAGGTCCATCTTGGTGTCAGCACTTGGATGCGTGCGACCTTCCCTGCGTGGTTAGTGCAGAATACACTACGAGACATCTTACCCTGCCTGGTAGTGATGGAATTCACTGTCTCGATGGAAGGCTCGGGTTGCCCCGGAATCTTCCCCGATTCAGTGACAGGAACAGCAGCAGCTAACTGAGCGACTTGAGTTTCTATCATTTTATTAAAGCTCAGTTGACTTTTCATAGCAGAAGAAAATGATTCCATCCTAGAGTCTATGCTTTCCAGAGTTTTATCATTAGCAGCAAGCTTTTTATTGATGTTTTCAGTTATTTTCATCTGGCCAAACACAAGATCTCTAAGAGACGGCTGATTATTGAAATTGCTGGAATTGAAATTGTTACCTTGTTGAGGCCTCTCAAAAGGGAGGTTTGGGCGCGGATTCCAGCCTTGGTTGCCGTAGTTGTTCGGTCGGTACCCGTTGTTGTTGGAGTTGTTGACGTAGTGGGCATCTTCTCGCGTTTCGGGGCAGTCATTCCCCGAATGGCCAGTGTTGCCACAGACTTCGCAGGTCATGCGAGCGTCCATGGCTTGCACCGTTTCTTGAGCAGGGGCCTCCAGTTTCTTCATCAGGAGGTCCATCTTGGCAGCGAGCATGTCCAGAGCTTCAACTTGGTGAACTCCTCGGGTCTTTGGTTGAGTCCGGTCGTCGGACCAACCTTGGTTCTCGACCATCTTCTCTATGAGGGCCTTCGCACGACTCTCCTCAAGAGAGAAGAACGAGCCTCCAGCAGCAGCATCCAGGTACTCACGGGCAGAATTTCTCAGCCCGTGATAGAAAGTTTGGATTATGAACCAACTCTGCATACCATGGTGAGGACTCGTCCGTGTCCATCCGGCTTGAGCCTCGGGACGGAGCTGGGGAACTCCCAGCATCGTCCGATCGTCGGCCTAGCTGGGCGGAACGACGGAGCGACGTGAAGAACTTCGACATGATTCCTGCAAAAGGTTAGTGCAACAACAACTACCCGAAGGACTGGATATATGTATGGTTAGCACAAGAAAATCAAGTCAGTCGTTCTTGCGGGGATAAAAACCACCACGAAAGGTTAGTCGTTCTTGTGGGTGTCGGTTACCACCACAAAATCGTCCAGAATTTCAGCACAAAGATCACAACAAAAGCAAAATATTTTTGGGATTTTCTAGTGATGCAAGTGAACCAAAACTTGAGCAAGAACTCTGGGAAGAACTTGAGCACAAGAATGAGAGAGAGAGAGAGAGAGCTTCTGGCAAAAATTCTGAGTGAGCAAGTGTGTGAGAAGCAAGCAAGCTTGCACCAGCTTTTATAGGCAGAGGGGGGGCAGCAGGGCCAGTTCGGCCAAACTGGCTGGTTCGGCCGAACCAGGCCTGGGTGCCTGAGTGCCCCATGTGCTGCACCCACCTCTTTCCTCCCACCAGCATAAAGTTTTGCCAAAGGTCCAACACTAGACCATGGGGTTTTTGGTGGATTTTGGTAGGTGAGATGCAAAATTGACATGACCAAAGTGGAGTTTAGCGGAGTCACCCCCATGCTGCCATGTTTTGTGATAATTGGTGAGTGTGCAGCCATTTTAGTGGGGTAGACATGTTTGTTGCTGGTTGTTGGTGATGGTAAATAATTGGAGATGTTCTAGATAGGGTGAAAATGAAGGAAGTTACAAATTACACCCTCTCTAATTAAATTTCAGCATGTGACCAATTATTTCTAAGCTTGCAAAATTTTCTACTTTCTCTCAAATTATTTACTCAAGTGGTTCATTTATTTTGCAATTGAAAATTTAAAAATTGGAAGGGAAATATGGGATGCATACCGGTTTTCCTCGTGGCGAGAGCTCAGCTTTTAAGTCCGCGAGCGAGACTTCTCCTGTCTTCAGTTGCTTTTGTCATCGTCCGGTCCCGAAGTGGATCTTGTCATTGTCCGGTCCCGGAGTGGATGACTCGGACGATGCAACCTTCTTCCGCCACATTTTCTTGTTCTTCTTCTTCGGTGTCGGTGGCGGTGGGATCGGCGTCTCCGCAGAATTCTAGAGGGCTTGCTCTTCCTCGTATTTTTTTACGAGGAAATCCATTTCTTCTGCACTCATTGGTTTTGTCGGCTCGTTCCACTTGAGCTGCTCACCACCGAGTATTTCCAGTTCTCCCTTGATGAGAGCTTTAAGGAAACACTTGACGCTCCTCTGCTCCGGTGTGAGTGGCTCTGCCTTCTTCTCTTCCCCAGGTTGAAACTTGAAGTAGGTCAACCTTCCGTCGATACGGAATGAGATTTCTCTCGCATCCATATCTATCCTAGCCCGGGCGGTGTTCAAAAATGGATGGCCCAACACAAGGGGAAACGAGTGCTCGTTCCCCGTGTCGAGGACAACGAAGTCCACAGGGACATATCGTCCCCAAATTCGGACCGGTACGTTCTCGATCACCCCCTTGGGGTAGCGGATGGTTGAGTCCGCAAGCTGTACCTGGGCAGTTGTAGGTGACAAAGTAGGGTAGCATAATTTCTTAGATAATACCTTAGACATGATGTTTATGCTGGCCCCCAGATCACAAAGTGCATCATCAATGCGACGATTCCAAATCGTGCACTGAATGATGGGTACTACGGGATCCTCCTTCCTTTCCGGAGAGGTCTTGATGATCGCTCTTTTTGCAGCTCTTGGCAGGTAAGTCCATCTTGGCGTCAACACTTGGATGCGTGCGACCTTCCCTGCATGGTTAGTGTGGAATACACTACGAGACATCTTACCATGCCTGGTAGTGATAGAATTCACTGTCTCGATGGAAGGCTCGGGTTGCCCCGGAATCTTCCCCGATTCAGTGACATGAACCGCAGCAGCTAACTGAGCGACTTGAGTTTCTATCATTTTGTTGAAGCTCAGTTGATTTTTCATAGCAGAGGAGAATGATTCCATCCTATAGTCTATGCTTTCCAGAGTTTTATCGTTAGCAGCGAGCTTTTTATTAATATTTTAAGTTATTTTCATCTGGCCAAACACAAGATCTCTAAGAGACAGCTGATTATTGAAATTGCTGGAATTGTAATTGTTACCTTGTTGAGGCCTCTCGAAAGGGAGGTTTGGGCGCGAATTCCAGCCTTGATTGCCGTAGTTGTTCGGTCGGTACCCGTTGTTGTTGGAGTTGTTGACGTAGTGGGCATCTTCTCGCGTTTCGAGGCAGTCGTTCCCCCAATGGCCAGTGTTACCACGGACTTCACAGGTCATGCGAGCGTCCATGGCTTGCACCGTTTCTTGAGCAGGGCCTCCAGTTTCTTCATCAGGAGGTCCATTTTAGCAGCGAGCATGTCCAGAGCTTCAACTTGGTGAACTCCTCGGGTCTTCGGTTGAGTCCGGTCATCGGACCAGCCTTGGTTCTCGACCATCTTCTCTATGAGGGCCTTCACACGACTCTCCTCAAGAGAGAAGAACGAGCCTCCAGCAGCAGCATCCAGGTACTCACGGGCAGAGCTTCTCAGCCCGTGATAAAAGGTTTGAATTATGAATCAACTCTGCATACCATGGTGAGGACAAGCAGAAATATGGTCCTGGAGGCGATCCCATGCCTTCGGGACTGTTTCATCTTTTAACTGCTGGAAACTAGCAATTTTGTTCCGGAAGGCGTTGGTTTTCCCAACCGGAAAGAATTTTAGCAAGAAAGTGTTAGTGCATTTATCCCAGGTGTCTATAGCTTCGCGGTTAGCATAAAACCATTGTTTCGCCTTGCCTAGTAATGAGAATGGAAATAAACGAAGGCGAATGGCATCGATACTTACTCCGCGGATGGTGAAGGTGTTGCAGATCTCCATAAAATGCTGGAGATGAGCATTGGCATCTTCGTGTGGCTTGCCGCAGAATGGGCTAGCCTATACCATGTTGATGAGGGCTGGCTTGAGCCTGTCTCTTATACACTGGCGGAGCTGGTCTGACACGCACGTTCTCGCTTGATGGAGCGGAGAACTCACGGATCGTCTTGGCTGCCATCCTTGATGTAGCCTGGTCAACGACGGGAAGGACTGGGTTCGTCGGAAGGAGTTGATTCTGAGGAGGTACAACACGGGGTCGCACTTTCCTCACAAGTGACTCCGGATTTTCTTGGAAGTTTGACGGTAGTTGGAAACCAGTCATGCACTGCTCTGTTCCACAAAGACCAACGAACAGAGCAAGGATAACCCCGCTTGAGTAGCCGTACTCAACTAAGATAGCTCAAGATAAAAGTTCAAAAGTAATCTAGCCAAATGCTTCCCCGGCAACGGCGCCAGAAATGCTTGTTGGCACTTCTTACGATCCAATATCAAAATTTAGAATCCTGATACTGGGGTAAGGAGTGTTTCAGTGGTTTTCCTTATGGCTAGTAAAATATGTGAATATTCTGCAAGCACACAGAATCACCGCTGTAGCACTTCACCTGGGAGTATCCCGAGGTATCGTAATTATATTTTCGCAGGGAAGCTTTGGCAAGCATACTAGTGAACAGATATTCGAGACTATCAAAGAAGGATACACGATTAGACAAGACAGGGGATAACGGTATTGGATAGGAGTGGATATATCGGACACACAGCTCTAGGGAGACTGAGGTAAGGGAGAGAAGAGATAGATAGCTGAGAGGACAACGAGAAGAGATAGAGCACTCCTGGATACTTTATCTACCTATGTCACTCTGGCTTAGAGATACAGCGGCTATAAAGCCAGCACTAGGAGATCTGGATTAACTCTATTGTCTTAGCTTCGGGACAAGGGAACCGGTGGACACACAAAAAGGGATGAGAAGGGGTGCCACTATTTCCCAACTAGGGGATCCTACGGACCGGAACTAACGTGATGGGCTACAAAGACCGAAAGGGCTGTCACCACCTCCCGGCTACCCCCTCCGTTGCGACAGGAATACTCTAAGGCCACTGGCTAGGCTAGGAACCACTCCTACACTAGTCAACAACTACTTACTCCGCTAGCAAGAGCAAGCAACCTTGTCAATACTCTTGGTGACAATTCAGCTCAAGTATCGAGCAAGATCGAAGAACCAGCCAAGACAAAGACTTAAACAAGTCTACAAGTACTAGAACTATAACAGACTATAGTCTAAACAAGATATATTTGCAACTAGAATAGAGTAGAAGCAAGATATAAATGACAAAGGCAAGAAGATAAAGATAACTATATTGATAACTGAAAGTCTTGCAAAAGGAAAAGTAAAAGATACAAGAGCTTATACCAGAGCTTCTGAAGACGACTCTGGAACCTCCGAGGCAAAGCTCGACTCAACTCTAACTCCCAACTAAACTATCCTAACTCTACTAGAAAGAAGTAGAAATTGAGCTCCTTGGCTTGGTGTGTGTTTACAAGTGAAAGTGACCCTCTATTTATAGCTTCACAGGTCGGTTTGGCAGTTGGGTAACCGCCAAGGCACCTAGGACGGTTGGGGGCCAGGTCGGCCGAAGTGCCCGGGTTCGGCCGAACTGCCTGGTTCGGCCGAACCACAGGATGCACCGCCTTGACCTCCAAGGGCCAGGATGCAACCCTGGAGGCGGTTTGGGCAAGGAGGTCGGTTCGGCCGAACCGACCTGTTCGGCCGAACTTGCTCCCCTCGCCCGAAATCCCAGGGGGCCAGTTCGGCCGAACTGGGCCTGGCCCGGGCCGGCCCTCCCCTGCGCCGCCTTTGCTCTGTGGGCCTTCTGGGCTGCCTCCTGGTGATTGGCTTCGTGTGTTTTTGGCCCAGAGGTGATGTGGTCGTAGCCCGGGAAGAGATGGCTGCCATCCTCATGTCATTTGTCGTGTTCGCTTGATATTCGTTGGACGACTCCCGGTGACGTGCACGGCTAAGGGGGGTAACCGGCTGAACGGAGTCGTTCGGCTGATTCGGTCATTTTCGGCCCCAATAGCGCGTATTTGTCGTAGTTGTACCTGCACAAGTGACACTCACCAAAACTCGTGGAACTTTATTAGAAATAAAACCTAAGTACATAGAATGTTGCATATAACCTCATTTATTCCCGAGCATTGGTGGTCGGATTTGGGTTGTAACGACCGCCAACAACCTCCCTTGGAATCCCTAGCATATCTGAGGGCTTTGAGGCAAATATGTCGCAGTTGGCTCGGAGGAAGTCGACGAGCGCACCTTCCTATCTGCTGGATGGGGTCGATATGGGTCACCTTGGTGGGGTCGATGGGGTCAACGTGGGCCGCCTTGGTGTCCTCATCCTTCTTGAAGGACCCTTAGTGGTTTGAGCCACTGCAATCAGGACAGACCTCCTGAACCACGCGCTTGACGTCGTGGAGCTCCAAGGACCTGATGGCCATGGTGGCCAGGTCGACGCTCTCGCGTTTGCAGAGATGGGCATGCTGAAAGCTTGAACCAACAGTGATGACACCATGAGGTCCCAGAATCTTCAGCTTGAGGTAGGTGTAGTTGGGGATAGCCATGAACTTTGTGTAGCATGGACGGCCCAGGTTCGCGTGGTATTATCTTGTGAGGTCGGCGACCTCAAAAGTGAGGGTCTCCGTGCAGAAGTTATCCCGATCCCCAAAGGTGATAGGCAGTTCGATCTGCCCGATGGGGAGTGCTTGGACTCCGTGGATGACCCCATAGAAGGGGGCCCCGGTCGGATGTATCAGGCTATGGAACAGCCCCATGGCATCGTATGCCTTAGCGTAGAGGATGTTGTGGTCGCTGCCTCTATCCATAAGCACCTTAGAGAGGCTGTATGTTCCCAATGATGGGATCGATGACTAGCTGGAACCGACCAGGCTGCGGAATGCAGTCGGGGTGGTCGAAACGATCGAAGGTGATTGCGGCCTCCAACCACCGCAAATAGGCCGGGACTACTGGCCCGCCATAGGTTGTGGTGTTGACCTCTCGGACGATGAGCTTCTGGCAGCTCTTGGACTCGCAAGCAGTCGAGCCACGGATGATCATGAGGCAACTGTTGAGCCTAGGGAAGGCCTCACCATCATCGACGTCGTCGTCGCGCTGGTCATCGCGCTTGGGTTGGATGTTCGGCTTGAAGTCGCCGCTGAGGAAGCGCTTCATGAGGCTTCAATCCTTGAGGAGATGCTTGACACGGTATCCATGGCGAGGGCAAGGTTCCTCCATCATCTTCTCAAAATGGCCATTGTTTGGCCAGATTGGCTTCTTCACCGAGCGCTAGGCGGCTGCAACAATGTCCACCTCACGCTTCTTCTTGCTATCTTCTTGGCCTTGAGGTGGCGCGAGGGCCCCGCATCCTCGTTGGAGCAGGGAGTTGTGTTCTTGCCCTTTTCCCTACCGAAGTTGGCACTGGAGGCATGGCGGGTGGCGATGTCGAACAGCTCCCGAGTTGTTCGGGGCTTGTTGCAACCCAGCTCATGGACCAACGATTTGCTCGTTGTCCCAGAGATGAAGGCCCCAATGACGTCTGCGTCAACGACATTAGGGAGCTCATTGCACTGCTTGAAAAACTGTCGGATGTACTCTAGGAGAGATTCACCCGATGATTGCCTGCAGTTCTTGAGGTCCCAGGAGTTACCTGGGCGAATGTAGGTTCCTTGGAATTTGCCGATGAAGATGTGCTTTAGGTCGAAGCAAGACCTGATGCACCTGCCAGGCAAGTGATCCAGCCAGGCCCTTGCGAACTTAGCCAGAAAGATGGGGAGGTACTGGATGATGAAATTATCATCATCTGCCCCGCCTGCTCGACAGGCAAGGCTGTAGTCCTCCAAAAAAATGCTAGGGTTGGTGTCCCCAGCATATTTGGTGACAGTGTTAGGCACTCAGAAGTGCATGGGAATGGTGCCTGGCGGATGCAGCTTGCAAAAGCTCAGGGCCCCGGCTCATCAGGGCTCCAGCTCCTTTCGCTGGAGACGGAGCGCTCGCGATTGCAAAGTTGCCGGGGCGCATGCTTGTCGCGGACACAGTCGCGTTCCGCCTTCTCGCGCCGGCGGGCATTCAGTGTGTTGCGGACGTCACGGCCCGCATCCACACGACTATGCGTCAGTGATGCATAGGGCACTAGTTCCATACCAACACCCTTAATGGGGGCCCCGACCTTGTAGCAGGGGGTTCCTCCATTGTTCCCGCCGCCCCGGGAGACGGCAGAAGGCTTGTTAGTGACCGGCTGGGAGAAGACGGCTCTTTGTGAATGCGATTGCTCGCATATTCCTCCCGGTTGCGCTAGGAGCTCTATGCCTGTGCCACCTCTGCCATCTCATGGAGTGCCTTAAGCTCGCGGTGCTTGTGGAGTGCCTCAGGATCAGAAAGCTCCTTGATGGAGTGTATGATCATGGCCATGACCGCCACATTTTGGCTCGCTCGTGGAAAGTAGGGTGTGCCTGCCTCATCGTGGAGGATTGGCTCATTAACACGATGCGCACGTGAACGAGCGTTGGTGGCATCCCTGCAGGGAGTTTGATACTTGTTGAACTCTGCACGCTCTGTATTGAGGTGGGAGCGCTCCACTTCAAGGTCAGCCTCATGGGCCTTTACCTGATCGGCCTTCTCGTGGAGGTATGCCGCCATCTCCTCCAGAGTGTGTTGCACCAGAGGAGTATGGTCTCCATCGCCCCACCTAGGCAGTGGCGTTTCCGTGACGTGGGCCATGTTACACTCCCGCGAGAGGTGGTAATGGCCCAAGGATTCAGTACTGCTAGCGGCGCTGGCGGATAGCGCTGAGTATGCCAGCAGATCATGCACCGAACATGGGGCAATGTTCATCATCCCAAAGAAGGTGGATGGAGATTTGGCCATCATACGAGCCTTGAGCTAGAACTCAAATAGCTCAGTGACATTTCGAATATTCTAAGGGAGTTAGGTGCTTGGGTCCCAGAACTCATTCTCAGGTGACATGGGTTCTCATCCGAAGAGTTAGGACAACAAATTGGTCAACACATAGAAAACACGTTGGCTCTCCTCAGGGCTTTGGTCAGGCCCAAGAAAGGCATTGACACGGCGAGCCAATATCTAACCATCGACGGCGAGAGCACCCTCCCTGCTCAGGAGCAAGAGGTCTGGCACTGAGCCGGTGGGGATCATGCTTCGCTCGTCGAGGCAAAACTGTCCAAAGCGATCCGCCACGAAATCAAGGCTTCTAAAGTGGATGCTAGAGATGGGCGGCGGTGCGAGCTAGAACTCACCTGCTCCCGCATGGACAAAGTCCAGGTCACCGAAGCTGAGATTCTCTAGATTTGCTCCGTAGAGCAGGCTGAGATCAGTTGGAGCCATCGCTCAACAGCTTGGATTGTAGAAGCACTATTGCCCCCTACCTGGCGCGCCAACTGTCGGTGCTTTTGTCACCACCTGTTACTTAGTCGCGGTGCTTCTCTGTGTCTCACGATGGTAGGCCCTACAAACAAGGAGCAAGTATACTAGTTTGGGTGGAATGTCCCTACATCCAGTGCAAGCTGTTCGTGCTCCTTGTGCTTGGCTGCCTTGAGGCTTACAAAGGGGGTGCTCATAAGCTGCTGATGCCTCCAAAGAAGTAGTGAGTTCTGCTTAGTTTTGATGTGGATAGGCCCTCCTCTTTTGAGCCCCCCCCCCCCTTATATATGATTGGGGGTCGGTTACATGGGGAAAAGAGAAGAAAAAGAAAGGGGTCAGAGGTCGGAAGCCTCTGAGTGCTTCCGGGCACCCTTCATGGGGCCGCCTTCCACTGTCGTCATTCCCGACCTATTTTCGGTAGGTCGGGAGCCTGGTCTTAGCACTCCTCTTCTCTGCCATTGTCAGAGCCACTTGCGCAAGCTTATGATGATGGCGTGTCTGATGAGGACATGACACAAATGCATATATTCATGACTGGTGCATGGGGTGGAGAAGAAGGAGACCAACAAGGTTTTCCAAGTCAAGAAGAAGGCCCGAGGCAAATCCGATTCGAGTCCCCAAGATGGAGGCCCAAAGAAACTCAAGTTCGAGTCCACCTCGGAGTCCAGGAACAGCCCGCACTAAATCGGTCGCCCAGGTCGCATACGGGCTCGGTTTTTGGCGTTCTACATATGCCTGGAAATCTAAGGAGATAAGATTTCCAATCACATAGATCCCACCTAAAAATACGTTCGGAGTCATCGGGAATCGACGAAACAATTTGACATTCGGAATCTGTCTCGGTGCTGCGTCGCCATATTTTGGCCTTTGGGCCTCCATCTTGGGGACTCTATCTGCCACGATGTTAACTGTCCAGGAGTAGTTTATTATGAGGGTAGGTTGTTTATTTGATCAGGCATCGCCTGGTCTTCTCCCGACTTTTGCCAAGTGCTCGGGAGTCAATCTTGCAATTGATTTGGGCCTACGCCTCTACTGCCAGGTCCCTTTAGGCCTGCTCCTATGCAAGGGAGTAGGGAGATAGCCCTCTCTTGTCACCTCACATAGGCTGGGCCTTAGCCTGTGCATGGCCCAATATATGGATGGAAGTTCCTAACCCCTGGCTTCGCGATAGGGATGAGACACTGTGGCCTAGGTTGACCCCTCGAAGGGTCAAGGGCCAGTTTTTGCCTTGGCACGTGCCGTCTTGGCCCAAAACAGTTTAGGAGGATGCCACACCTCGAGGCAGGTGTCGTGTCTCCTAGCAGGTGGAGGTGAGTCGGGTAGCATAGACAAATGTGCCTTCATTTAGGCGGAGTGGCATGCTCCCAAGTCGGTCAGGAGCGTGCCACCTGTCTAGCTTGTTTGCGCCTCCCCAATCATTCCGGGAGGCGACACGTGCCCTGGTGGGTCGTGTTTTCCCAATCGGTCAGGGACTAAGAGTTTGCCCTCATCTTTGCCTTGCGACTTGCGCTAATGCTGGTGGGAATAGTACCCCAGGTACAGTTATCCCACACAAGGTGGCTCACAACCTATCTAGGGCATGCACGATGAGAGTTCATGCAAGGCGGATAGCGAGGGCAAGTCGAGTAATGGGGTGGCACGACTTGTAATCTGGTAATGGTGGTGGATAGGGATAGCGGCAGAAACAAACAAAACACAGCAACGGGCGATTGATCTAAGACACGAGCACAACTAAAACCAGCAACAAGACTCGACCACGAACACAAACTCAGCAAAGTAAATCTGATACAAAATTGCAAAGGCTAAAAGGGTACTAGGACTGCGGAATACATTGAACCAATATTTTTGTAGGGCTATTTACTGGACAAAACTAAACTAGGGTAAGCCTAACGGTAATACCTGAGTCTCTGATTATCACTTGATAGGAAGTATGGTGCTCGATCTTCCGTCAGGTGAAGGATAACTTGTTTTGGGCAGAGGACGACACACTGATACGGTTTCAAGTCTGCAAACTCGAACCCTGCAATCTTAGTACCATGACTCCTCTGGTTATCAACCGTGTCACAATCCGATTGACCTCGCCGAGAAGGCTAATCCCTGCCTGCCAAACGAAGAACACAAGCAAGAACTCGAAAGAACGCAACTCTCAATAGGAAGTGACAAACTATAGGGCAAAATTGTTCTTGACAGATTAATCTAAGCAAAACCTGAGTGTAAACGATGACGGCTACTGATTTTAATAGCCTAGGGGCAAGATAGGATTGGGGGCGCACTAGGATCCGTCAACAACATGGGCCGAAGGCCCAACACGATACAAAGCCTAAAACGGCCCAAAATAGGTGACACAACACCTTTTCATGGTCACATAGAATGACGCACCTGGAGCTAGGACCAAAACCAAAAGAAGCGCCTCGTCATCACGGTTCCAACGCATCCAAGAACGCCTTGATTAGATGCCGTGTGAGGGAGATATCGCCATTTTGATGCAGACATGTCGACTGAATCCGAGAAGAAGACATTGTCCAACATAACGACGACTTGTAACTTGGAGATGAGGCCAGCTCGTGTATGTCCAACGTGGTGATGTCATCATCAGAAGATCATCAATCTGATCAAAATCTTATGAATTGTCCATAATGTTCTTAACCCCAACAATTTTTGTTTTCCCTGGGAAGACAATATGGACTTTAGGCTCATCATCTGAATTGTTTTGCAACTTATTAGTGTTTTTCTTTGGCTTGCATGACATGCGTCACATTGAACACTTGTGTCACATTGAACACTTGTGTCACATCGTTGGCTAGGACGAATGGTTCTTCTTTATATCCAATCTTTTAGAGGTCCACTATTGTCATCCCAAACTGGTCTTTTATTACGCCTCCAGAGTTGTTCACCCATTGAGAATGAAACAGAGCGACGATTATGGGTCCATAGTCAAGCTCCCAGATCTCCTATAACACCATAATAGTTGTCCTTTTTTCCATTGGTGTCTATTGTATCTATACGAACACCACTATTTTGGTTAGTGCTTTTTTGGTCTTGGGCTCTTATCTAAAATGTATATCCATTGATTTCATGACCTTGGTATTACTATACCATGATCGATGGTCCCCTAGCTAGCCATTGAAGTTGTTCATCAATAGTGCCATCGCCCAAGAATTTTCGTCTGAGTCAAATGGCAAAGGTATCCATGTGATGGAGTGTAATCCAAGCTTCAAACTTCCCCTGGTTTTCACACCGTATAATATTTGTGTGCTCTTGCATGATGGAGCCACCAAGGATGAATTCTGTGACGAATATCTGATGAAGTTCAACTCATTCGTCGTTATCATGTTTGGTTTTGTGACGTTTTATATCATACAGTGCAACTTAGCGACTAAAATGAGGTGTTCGTCATTAAGAGTAACTAAGAATCATCACAAACTCTGGCAAAGCCAAAATCGTGACAAATTTTGTCTTGTCATTAAGCAAAATTGTTAAACGTCATAAATTTTCAAAAGAAAAATAAAAGATTAGGGTGGGTCCCGCTGCCTCTTGGACAAGTGGGTCCACACTTCTAGCATGGGTCCCTCAAGTGCAAGGCTTACCACTACATCATGGAATAATTTGTGATCAAGTGAGGTTTTACTTCATTTTATATCTTATCATTTTGCTCGCTAAGTATGGCAAAAAAAAAGTGCAATGTCACACCCCCAAAAATTTTTTATTTTGGGATGTGAATAGGTAGTACAATTATAACAATGATTTTCACAAATTTCTGTTTTTTTCTCAACTTTATTTAATTTACAGGGAATTCAGAATAGAAAATATTTTTGGAAAGTAAATAACTTGCTCTGTATGTTGCATTCATGATGACTGCATTGAGTTTTGACTGTTTGTAGTTCAAATTAGAATTTAAATTTAATTTAAATTCGCAGTTGAATTGCTTTCTTTTGAGCTCTAGAAAAGTTGTTTTGGCCCGAGTTCACCGTTGCTCCTCCAACTCCCTCTCTCGGCCCAGTCTTCCCCTCCTTCTTTCTCATCCCGAATGGCCCAACTCCTCTCGCTCGGCCCAATCAGTGCACTCCGCGCGGCCCAGCTAGCACCCTCCACTCGGCCCAACTATCTTCACTCGGCCCAGGTCTCCTAGGATCAAATGTTTTCATTTGACCAGAGTCAAATGACGTTTGACCAAGATTTGAACGGAAATTTGCATTGAAACTTTAAAATCGGCCAATACAAAAGTTTCTTAGAATTAAAAGTACTATAATTTTTATGTTGAAAGGTTTTTTATTTGAGTTATATATTTAGGAGAAAAATTGAATTTCCTTAAAACTTCTCTAAATGAGTTTGAACTTGAATTTGAAACTAGAGTTTTTATATAACAATTTCTAATTTAACTTCACATTTCATAATATTATAGTGAACCTGAGGTTGTGTCTAAGTTTGACGTGCATACAAGTTCAAAAAACTAATTAGGTATTCAAATCTCAAAGTTTGGGCTGAGTTATAAGAAACTTAGTGAGAGATGCATCATTTTGTGAACAATGTATGGTCCACTTAATTAAAATCATTTGATTTTTTTATGGCAAGCTTATGGACACAAAATATGTTGTCACGTAAGTTTGTAGAATTTTTTGACCAAATTTATATATTATTATAATTATCCTATTTTTAATTTGGAGGTAGGAGTTTGAATTGTCCATATAACACAATTGAATTTTTGATCTATCTCCATGACTTAGGTTAGACTGCAACATATGAGTGTACATATGATATTTTTGTAATTTTTTGTATTTTATTAAATGCACGCATAGTTCAAATATAAACTAATTTTGATAATTATATAGAAATTCATTTATCTTAAAGAAAATAATAAATCAGTTCCAAAATTTTTCAAATTTCTATAATAGAACTTATATGTATTCTATTATACATAAACAATATAGTGGCCTATATAAGATAATTATTTTTATGTGTCACTTCACAATGGAGCAATAAAATGAAAAAGAAAAAAGAAAAAGAAATACACCAAGGCCCATTTTGGCCCAAATAGCCCAGTTAATTCTGACCATCCATCATCGATCCAACGGCTGTGGTTGCATAATGATAAAACGTTATTTTGTGGTTCCTATGCACTCAAGGCCATACAATATTTTGTGACGAACTAAAACGTTACAATGCTGCTGCCATGTCATCTCCATGTCACTGCCATGTCATCCGTACTCAAGGTTTAGTGACGTTTTTTTGTGTCTTTAATGACGAAAAGCCGGCGTCATAATCTAATGACGACATAAGAATCGTCACAAAGTTTATGACAAAAAAATGCATAAACGTCATTGAATACCTTTTATTACGGGGCTTCAGCGACAAACGTATAAACGTCACGCGAATGTCACATATTACAAAACATGACGTAATTTACACTTTCTATGACATAAATAAAACATTATAAAATCCCATATTTGTTGTAGTGTTCCATTGTATCTTTTGGTGCCCCATAAAATCCAAGAAAGCATAGGAAGTTCACGCCAAGATTCTTCGACAGGTGCATCAAGTTTATATTGTCAACAGGTTGGCTACCACGTCCCTTTCCAAATACTACATGCACATCCTTTATCATCAAGAACACACGCTTTCCATTACGGACCAAAGGCTTAGCACAAGTTTTGGGCTGCCCTTTAAAATGCTTTCCTTTCTCTCTTAGAGGGTGATCGGCAGGTAGAAGTCGATGATGGCCCATATACACGCACTTCTGGCAGTGTTTCAAATAAACGCTATCAGTTTCATCTAGGTAGTGGGTGCATGCCTTGTATCCTTTGTTCGACTGTCCCAACAAGTTACTAAGTGCCGGCCAATCATTGATGGTTATGAAAAGCAAAGCTCGAAGGTCGAACGATTTCTATTTGTACTCATCCCACACACGTACGCCTTCTTCCTTCTAGAGCGGTAATATTCATCAACCAATGGTTTTAGATATACGTCAATGTCATTGCCAGGTTGCTTTGGTCCCTGGATAAGCACCGGCATCATGATAAACTTTTGCTTCATGCACAACCAAGGAGGAAGGTTGAAGATACATAGGGTCACAGGGCATGTACTATGACCACTACTAAATTCACTGAACGGATTCATACCATCTGTACTTAGACCAAACCTTATGTTCCTAGCGTCCTTATCAAAATTGGGAAATTCTCGGTCAATGTTTCTCCACTGGGACTCATCTGCAGGGTGTCTCATCATCTCGTCTTGCTTACGTTCTTCTTTGTGCCACCACATCAACTTTGTGTTCGCCTTGTTTCTGAACATGCGCTTCAAACGTGGTATTACAGGGAAATACCACATCACCTTTGCGGGAACTCTCTTCTTGGCTGGCTGCCCATGAACATCACCAGGATCGTCTCGCTTGATCTTATACCGCAATGCGCCGCAAACTGCGCAGCCATTCAAGTTCTCATTTTTAGGGTTGCGATACAAGATACAGTCATTCTGACATGTGTGTATCTTATGTACATCCAATCCAAGAGGGCAAACAACCTTTTTTTGCTTCATATGTTGATGAGGGCAGTTTGTTACCCTCGGGAAGCATGTTCTTTACGATTTTCATTAGCTCCCCGAATCCTTTATCGTTGATACCGTTTTTTGCTTTCCGTTGCAACATCTGCAGCATGCTGCCCAACTTTTTGTGCCCCTGTTTGCAACCTGGATCCAACAACTTTTTATGATCCTCCAGCATCTTCTCAAACTTCATTGACTCCACCGATGTTTCACTGTCTTTATGTGCATCTAACAACACTTGACCTAGTTCTTCAGATGGCTGCTCTTCTTTAGCATTCTGTTCAGCGTCATCCATTGGTTCATCTTCCAAGGCACCCGCTGCATATAACCGAGCCCAGTCTGGAATGTCGTTTTCATCATCTTCTTCTTCATCATCTTCCATCACAACTTCAGGTTCACCATGCTTTGTCTGAAGGGTGTAGTTTGACATGAAACCGTTTTCATATATGTGAGACATTAGAGTGTCTCTTCTCTTAAATTCCTTATTATTTTCGCGTTGTACGCATGGACAACACATGAAACCCTTTCGCGACCTGTTGACCTGTACCGCATCGAGAAAAGCATATACGCCAACAATCCATGTCCTGGCGCACTTCGACTGCCGCACATCCTATGCCGGTTCATATGCAATTGAATTAAAAATATTGGCACTTGGAATTAGATAAAAACCCTCATTATCTCATTTTCTAAAATTCATAAATTTATCTAACTATAATACATAAAAAAGCACCAAGATCATGAAATAATACAAGTTGAAGTTGCTAACCTTTGAAGTACTTGGTTGAGTGAACTCCTTGCAAATTCTAAGAAATGGGTAGCACTAGGTTGACGAAGAAAATTGCATAATGATATTTACACGTGTCACTTGAAATTAATTGAAAAAATGATTGTAATAGTTTGCCACATGCAAGCAATCCAATAAACGTTGTCCTTAATTAAAGTCATCGAGTTTATGAATCAGTAATTAATCTATAAATAAAAAATCGTTTCACTTTAAATGGTAATTTGGTCAAATCATCCTTAATTTAGAATGGAGGTTGTAATTGGTAACAAATAAATTAAACTTTGTGCATAATGATTTATACACGTATCACTTGAGATTAATTGAAAAAAATCACTCTAGTAATTTGTCACATGCAAGCAATCCAATAAACGTTGTCTTTAATTAAAGTCATCAAGTCTATATATCACTAAATAATGTATAAATAAAAATCATGTCACTTGAAATAGTAATTTGGTCAAATAATAACTAGTAATTTGGAATGGAGGGAGTAATTAGTAACAAATGAGCTTTGTTCTATTGAAAGCTTACATAATGATATATACACGTGTTGCTTGAAATTAAATGCAAAAAGCACTCCAATAATTTACCACATACAAAGAATCCAATAAACGTTGTCCTTCATTGAAGTCATCGAGTTTATATATCTCTAATTAATGTATAAATAAAAAATCATACTCATTCTCTTTTTTTATAAAAACTACAAATTCTCTAACTATAAAACATGAGACAAAGCACAAAGAGCATGAGAGAGGAGAGGAGACAGTTGCTAACATTTGGCGCACTTAGATGAATAAAATCCCCATAATTCTTAAGAAAAATGAACAGCACCTCCCCTCTAATACACCATGGAGGAAGAGGAGAGATCGAGCAAAATGTGATTGCTTGAGCTCCGGGAAGAAGAAAGGCCAGTTATATATCTGGATATTTCGTACCGGCTTGGGGCTCCTGCCGGCACTATTTGTGGCCATTTAGTACCGGCTGGAGCCCTTAGCTGGTACTAAATGTCTTGGGGGTACTTTAGTACCGGCTGGAGCGCCCAGCCGGTACTAAAGTGCCAACCAACTGTTGACGTGCAACGGTCTGGGAGCATTTTAGTACCGGCTGGTGGCTCCAGCCGGTACTTGTCACCAGCTGATACTAACGTGCCCCACGGGAACTGTACTTACAGACCGGTATTAAAGGCGTGCATTAGTATCTGTTCCAATTCGTCCGATACTAATGTACACGGACGAATGTGCAGTTTTGTAGTAGTGATATTATGGAATATAGAGTAGAGACGCATGAGTATGCAAGATTTTCGAAGTAATTTCATTAGACATAGACATAAACATTAATTTTAATTAATGATTTCTTAAGAATATACTCATTGGCATGCTTTGTTCCATACACTACAGATATCATGAACCCTAATTGCCCCAATTTATAATATTGTTATCAAACAAATCTCTATATTTATTTATCTACTTGGTTATTAAATTACAATCGAACATCCATGTCAGTTTCACTCTCTTAGTACATGACATAACCGAGCATCTGGCACTTTATGGTTTATATACGAACCAAAAGTGGCTCCAATATTTATGTTTGTCACTTCCTAGTATATATGTTTTAGAACATGTTTTGCAGTACACAAAGATATGCACAGAATCATGTGCCAAATATCATGTGGCCATGATACTCTGTAACCAAGGTGAAAATATCTTTCAATTTTGAGTGATATAAAAGGAAACAACACCAATAAGAAATTATTAGAATAAGGTGTTATAAGCACATTCTTTGTCTCACGGACACTTGATTCTTGAACACCATTTTCTTTGTCGATCTTGAGCTAAAGAGTTTAACTCTCATCTCTACATAATATACAACCCTTCATCTCCCTCGCATCTCTTCTCTTATCCAAACCAATGATATGCTCACTCCTATCATGATTGTATTCAGTAGTTTTAAAAGTACAACTATTTCAAAAAAAAATCAAACACTTACTACTTTACATGTATTATTTAGTTATATATCAACTGGCTTAATTAAAAAACGAATAAGATAACTATATAACAATTCATGATTTGAATGTAGTTAAAATACAACATCTATACAACAATTCATTCTATTGCACTTCTCTTAGAGTTTGAAAATATCAGGGATCATTAAGTAACTAAATGTAAGATAAGAAAAAAGTAAAATCAATATTCTAATATAATACTTACCATGTATAAAATAAAGTCTACATTGAAATTATCTATCTTTAAATATGTATCACTTGGTGTTGTGTAAGTTAATAAAATAGAACGTTTGCATCATGTACTATATCTTTACGTCATTTGTTTTGGAATTAGGGGCTTCTTACCTTAACAAGGCTCTATTAGGAGCAGGAATTGCAATCAAGGTTACCAATTTAGGGGCTCAATGGTTACATGAAATTAGCGAGCTACAAGAGTTGAGCGCGAACTTAGATGTTGTAATCGGAAGAGAAACACCAACAATAAACCCTAAATAAGACCCTCTAAATAATAAATACTCGATATGTGCTGCCTCCTTTTTTTAAGGGCCTCAAAGTTTGCTCTAGCATCAGCAATAGCCAATATGAATAAAACCTCCCTACCGGATCCACAAAATTATAGATCCCTGATAACACCACGCACGCATCCACCTCCCGAGCTTGTCACTCCATCCCATTATTTGTATTTGTTGATCTCTCTATTGGGGCCTCCTTCCCGTCGATCCATTCAGTTAGGGCGTCACGGCACGCTCCATCGCCCTACCTCCACTCCCCAGTGGCTGTGTCGAACCTGACTCCAACTCCGACGACGCCCGCACCATTTCGGATGCAATTGCACGGAGTCAATATGTGACACATTGCAATGGCAGGTTGCACCTCTTTCGGCTGGACAGCCTTTCGGAGCTACCAGCGAATTGCGTGGAGCCTTCTGGATGTAGAGGAAGGCATCGAAGGAAAGGATTGGTACCCTATGTACAACGTCTCACTTGATATCTGGCCTTTGCTGACAATGCACAGAGACAAAGTTGGAATTGGGCTTGCGGAGCCCAGGTGAGCTAGTGTGATATATCTATTTGCCGAGGAGAAACTGATTAGAGTGGATGTGAACAAGAGCGAAATCGTCCACTCTGGGGTCTTCTTCACTGAGGTAAGTCGCATTGGATATGCATCCACTGATGTTTGCACTTGGAAAATACCACCTTGCACAGCACAATATAGCATTGCTATCAAATACAACAAGAAGTTTGCCAAGAAGGTGAGCAAAAGCTTAAAGAAAGTGGCCAGCTATGTTAAGCAGAATGAAAACTAGTCTCCCTCCGACGATAATAGCTTACCCTTTCAACTTTTTTCTGGAATCTTTGTTCAATTATGCTCTAATTCTTCTTAGTAATTGTGGCAGAACCATCCTTAAACTGGTTCAGGAGCACTAGTCGTTGTCCCATGACAGCTCAAGACTCAATGCTCATGAAACAGTGTAAACCAGGAGATCACTTACATAGGAAGCTTTCAACAGACACCCGAAACACCACTTTACAATTGAGAACAACTCCATGCATATAGGATCACTTACATAATAGGAAGCTTTCAACAACCATTACATACTTTACAAAAATATTTAGGGAACGAGTTATTACAAAATCATACAGCATAACACTTAAGTGCAAGTTAACAACACTAAGGGTTTTTGGAAAACAAACAGGTCGTACTGGTAGTTAAGTTATACAGGCCATAGCTAAGCAAAAGTTTTGCATCAAGAGATCACGTAGACCCTTCGTGTCTCTTATTCTTCAAGAGTCCTTAAACTTGATCGGGATTGCTCCTCTGCAACATTGATAGAATCTTGAGTACAAGAGTACTCAGCAAGACTTACCCGACTAACCAGTATAAATAGATCAAGACACAAGAATGCATGGTTGTTTAGTGGGCTGATAATTGGAGTTTTGCAAGAAAGGCTTACTAAATGAGTCCATATACTTTTAATATTTTAATCATATTATAGTTGAGGCTATTGATTCTAAGTTGGAAAACAAAGCATTTTCAATCAAGATCTCATGTGATACTTCTCACAACTTCAACCATTCCTCATAATTAAGCTACTAAGTTGCTAAGTAGTGATCAAGCGGTATTCATATCGAGAAGTGCGACGGTCATGACCAGTTTTACATCCTGCAGGGTAAACACTTAATCACACGACACGTGCGTGTCCCGGATAACCGCACGCGGCAACCTTTCGCTCGTATCACTTCCAGTGATCGAAACTATTCATGCCCGGGTCTAGAAGTGCATCCCTATAAGTGGCCCCACGTTAGGCCTGACCATCATATGAGTTTGAGACTACACCCTGGGCAAGCCATAGTTCCAATCCTTAGTATGTGATTAGTTCCAATCCTGGTGTGACTGAGTTACATCGGTTTACTGGTCCCATTCCTTAGTATGTGATTAGTATGCTCAAAACTTGACCAGCATGTCAACAACCACTAATTTCTTAACCAAAATCAAATGTCAGACGAGGCTATCCTATATATAAACCTATCCACAATCAAACCTTTCAAGCCCTCATCTCGCTTACCAAGCAAATCTCTATATTTGTTGGTCTCCATATTTTATGTGTTGTTATCATAGAGATGGGTACCACAAGTGCCTGGTAGGTAACTACTAAGCTTACTAAGCAGGGTTTCATGATCTTTTTGAAGAGGTCTCAAAGATGTTCTTATTCAAGGATGGCATGCATACAAAGGGTTTCACAACAACTCCTAGACATAATGCATATACTGAAATAGTTTGGACATATGAAATAATAAGTAAAATATTAGGAGTAGATGCTCCGGGGCTTGCGTGTATTAGCAACGAGGTTAGCATCATCAGTAGTGGCCTCGGACTTTAGTTTCACCACTAGGTTAGCATTGTCAGTAGTCTCCTCCAGCTCAAGCTTGATGTACTCCGACTCCATAAACTCGGTATCTACATGCCATGAATGCAGTGTGCAAGTTTTAGAAAAGCTAGCTATACAACTTTTCTTCATGATAAAGTTGCAAGCCAACATTAAAAACATCCATACAAACCTTATTAGCCTCGGATTGTCATATTTTAATTCATTTAGAAACTCTATTGTCTTATTTAAATGCTTTAAAGAGAAGCATTTAAATACCTTAATTTTTTATGTACCTTTTATAAAGTTTATCATTTTTCATGTATAGATAAAAATCTAACAAAGCTAACAAAATTAGTTCCACTAATTTTGGACACTTCTGCAATTTATATAGCAATTAAAAAAGATTAAAGCTTTTTAAAACAAAAAGAAAACAGCTAAACAAATTAGTTTTGCACAAAACTCCCTACAAAGATTAAACCTATGCAAACAGGTCCTCCCGCGCCCTAGACTGGCTTTTTACTGTTCACCCCCGGAAAGATCTAAAACTTCACAAAAAGACCCTCCCAGCCTTACACTAATCCCCGCGGCGGCGGACCGGCTCGATCTCGCCGGCGGCGAGATCTCCGGCGACGAGAGGCATCCCATTGGAATCTCCTCATCAATAAGAGCACTTCCATGGGTCGAACCCCTAGAAACGGCGACCGGACGGCCCGATGCGTGACGACGGCGGCAGCGGCGCTCCGCTTGAGCTCGTCGGCCGGCAAAATGGCGGCGAGTCCGGTGAAAAGGATGGGTGCTACAGCTTTTACACGACCTCCTCTATGCGATACACTAGCAGAAAGTCGAGTTCCATGGCCGGAGGATAGCTCCTCTCGATGGCCTTCCATGGCGCGGCTGCGGACGGCGGCGGCGCACAGCATGATTCGCCGGACGGCTTAAAGACGACAAGCTAGGCACAGTGGGTTGCTCAAAAGCACTACTAGGTGATCCTCAGCTCTATACGGCGCTCTCTCTGACGATAGCATACCATGGTCGGAGCATAGCTCCCCTCGGCGGCAGCCATGGCGCGGCCGCGTTCTGCGGCGGCGCCGGCGTTCCGGCCAACAGGGCCGTAAGCTTGGACTCGGCGCGGGTTATAGAGAACCGCAAGCACCTCAGAAGTCTAGCTGCCGGACAATAATGAAACCAACAGCGCTCTAGCCCAGCTCCACATGCGAGCTCACCTTGAAACGGTCGGCGGCAGCTGGAGGTTGAAGATCTAGATGACGGCGTATGGCGACGGCGAGGCTCAGGGATAGACTTGAAGTGGTCAGGAACATGGCTGGGGAGGTGGTGCTGCTGTGTATGGAGGGAATCGAGTGTCCAAATCGCGTATCCCTTCTTCTTTGATCGTCTGTACACGGCATCATCGCCAGGATCATGTTACTATACCGGGCTACTGTCCAAATCCGTCGATGGCCAGGGGAGACGGAATTAAGTCCGAGGGAGCCGGACCATATATTGTTGCCGTCGTGGCTGCACGGTGCCGCCGGAGGTGTACGTACGTACGTTACATGAGCGGGCTGCTGATTGTGCTGAGCGTTGGGAGAGAGGCCGTGGCGTGCGGGGGCAAGCCGGCAGGGTGAAGGGCGCCACCACATATAGAACCGCGGCTGGGCAGTAGCGTGTGGTCATGTCATGGCGCGAGCTGATCGAGGGGAGCTCGTAGATCGCAGCCTTGCCTGGTGGTACGACAAGCCGCGAACGAAGGTGGCGTGCACGCGCGTGGCCGGCCGCAGGGAGGCGGTCCGGAGCCGGCGGCAGGACGCCGCCGCCACTGGGGGCATGGATGCGCCTGCGCTCTTTATTGGCGACGAGGTGCGCGCGCGTGCAAGCACGGCCAGCATTGGCTGAACACGTTGGCGTGCGTCGTGCGGTAACGACGGGGTGAAGAGCGCCGCCGTACCAGAGCGCGGTGGCCAGCGACTGGCATCATGTGGGGATGCATGGCATGGCGAGAGCCGAGCAGCCTTGCCTGGTGGCGCCGCGAGTTGGCGGCGGGCGTGCCGCGGCGGCGCGCCCGTAGAGGAGCCGGATGCTAAATGCGCGAGCCGATCTCGCGGTGCCCCCGCGCGCCACCACACTCGCCGTCGGCGCGACATCCTCCCAGTCTCGAGACCGGGAACGCCCGCGCGGCGCCGTTTGTGCGGCTCCCCTGCATCGACTCCACCGGCCGCCTCCTCCTCCTCTCGGCGACGACGGGGTCCGAGCCCGCGCGCCTGCTGGTGTGCCACGCAATGAGCGGTGAGGTCACCGGACGCGGATTTTATGAGCATATGGGTATCTACCCTCCCATCGTGGCAGCAGGGAAAGACTGACAGCTGGAGCGCTCTGTTCAAACGTTGGACGGCGCCCCTACAGGTCCTGACGGCGTGAATAGAGAGTAATCACTTTTGACCGTCGGTTCGCATCCTTCGTGAAGAAGCAACCGCGGGAAACAGCCATGCGCACAAACGCTCCGCGTGGGGTTCCTCCACAAACGTTGCGCACGCGGCCGCTCCGCGTGGGGTTCCTCCGCGTCTTCTCCGGGGACGGCGGCTGCTCGCCTGCGCCACGTTCATCTCCGCCGCGCCCACGGCCCGTCGGAACGCCACCTTCGAGAGGTAGGTCGCCACGCAGCCCAGCACCGTGGCCGTGCTGCAGGTCAGCGGCTTCGTCTTTCCGCCGGGGATCAGAGTCCCGAGGGCCAGCAGCCACATGGCCACGCCGCCGACGCCGGCGCCGGCGGCGGCAGCACCGGCACTGGGACCACAGATGCCGATCATTGGGTCCGGCCCGCTGGTTCCGAGCCCGGTCAGGCCGGTGCCTACGCCAAACCTCACAGATACTCCCCCGCCGGCGCCAATGCAAACGGGAGTCATTCAGATTCCTAGTGGGCACGGCGGCATGACGACGAAGGTGGAGTCGTTGCCGGGCACACGGCGGCGAGCCGGTGGATATATGGTGTCGCGGTGGCGATCGGGATCACGACGTGCCTGTCTTTGCGTTTGTGAGTAGGCTAGCATCAGGCAGGTAGAGGGCAGTGACCAGTGAGTCATGGATAAAGTTAGACACGTTTTACCATTTTCATTTCGTGATCTGTAATCGGTTTTGGTCTAATCTGCTAATGCAATTTCATTTAATATGAGCGGAGTATCCCACAAAGCCGATTGTTTTGTGTAAACTCAGATTCAGCTCGTCGTGCAAACTCAGATTCAGATCACTTGACACATCCAGTTCCAGGTAATTTGGCACGACGTGCTGGTACATACAGAAGAGGGGAATGTGTCATTATTGTTTGGAAAAACTGATTTTGATAACTTTAAATAGAATGACACGTAGGCCCTGTTCGTTTGGATTGTTTTCAGCGAGCCAACAGTATTTTTCTCTCAGCGAAAACCAGCGCCAGCCACCAGCCATCAACCAGCCAGCAGTGTTTTTCTCTCAGCAAAAATCAGCGCCAGCCACCAGCCAAACGAACAAGGCGATAGGATCTGTTTAGTTCCAAAAAGCAACTCCCAAATACACTATGCAAAAAGAAGATTTCTCATCACATCAAAATATCATAACATGCATGGAGTATTAAATGTAGATGAAATCAAAAACTAATTGCACAATTTTGTTGTACTATGCGAGACGAACATTTTGAGCCTAATTAATCAAATTTTGGATAAATATAAACGAAATGCTACCGTAGCGCAATGATTACGAAATAACATTTTACTCCCGAATTCAACCTTCCAATTCTAACATCTAAACAACACCATACAGGGAAATCTCAAATCTGATAGTTTCGGATTTGGCAGAATGACAGTAGCCTGCAAACTACTGTCATCGAGTAGCACTGTTGTAGCACGTAATCAAAAAACTAATTACAAAGTTTTATTATACTTTGCGAGATAAATATTTTAAGCCTAATTAATCAAGAAATAAATATTTTTATTAGCTCTAGTGTCCATCAGCTAATAGCCACACTTCAAGAGTGTCCATGTGCAAGGACTGAATTGAACAATGCCCATCGGTAAAGAGTGACATTGAATGGTGTCCTACAGCAAAATGACCAGCACATTCCCAAGCTCCTATTTTTAGGACATGTTTGTTTTCCACACGCTAAACCCTAAACCCTAAACTCTTAAATAACCCTAAACCCTAAACCATAACCCTAGACACTAAACCCTAAACCCTAAACCCTAACCCTAAACCCTAAACCCAACCCTAAAAACCCTAAACGTCTACCCTAAACCTAAACCAACCCAACCCTATAAACCCTAAACATGCAAATCCTAAACCCTATGAAGCCCTAAACCCTAAACCCATAAAGCCTAAACCCTAAAATCCCCTAAATCCATAAACCCTAAACTCTAAACCCCTAACCCTAAACCGTATAAAGACCAACCCAACCCAACCCTATAAACCCTAAACATGCAAATCCTAAACCCTATGAAGCCCTAAACCCTAAACCCATAAAGCCTAAACCCTAAACCCTAAAATCCCTAAACCCTAAAATCCATAAACCCTAAACTCTAAACCCCTAACCCTAAACCGTATAAAGCCATGAACCGTAAACTCTAAACCCCGTAAAGCCCTAAACCCTAAAATCCGTAAACCTAAACCATAACCCTAGACCTTAAACCGTATAAAGCCCTAAGCCATAAACCATAATCCCTATGTACCTTCTTAAACATGGTGGCAAAACTATTAGTGAGTGCGAACATTGAGATTTTGGCACATTTCAACTTTAAAGCCATATATCATATTTCAAAACAAATGATGAAATGTAATATGGTTCGTCATCCTCAAATATCAAGCTTAAGAAGAGGCCACATTGTACATAATAATATGAAATTTCAACGATTCACAAACAAATAATCGATACAAGGTTCACAACCAGGTGATACATATAAGTTTCACAAGCAGATAATCCTTTAAAGTTCGCAACCAGGTAATCCAAGACCACATTGTACTTAATAACATGAACTTCCAACGATTCACAACGAAATAATCAATACAAGGATACATACAAGTTTCACAAGCAGATAATACTTTAAATTTCACAACCTGGTAATCCATTTAAGGTTCACTAATATAAGGATTCTTGAGCCATGGTTGAGGCATGACGTGGTAGCACAGAGTCCGAGACCAGAGACATAACCACACCACTTATCAACCACATACAAGTTTCACAAGCAGATAATCCTTTAAATTTCACAACCTGGTAATCCATTTAAGGTTCACTAATATAAGGATTCTTGAGCCATGGTTGAGGCATGACGTGGTAGCACAGAGTCCGAGACCAGAGACATAACCACACCACTTATGCAATCAGCTCCATTCTCTTTCTCTGAATCATATATGCTCATTTTTCAAACTGGACGTACATGAGTAATCTGCTGGTCAAGGGAAAAGTATGTGGATTCCAGACCTCTGGGATAACAGTCTCCCAAGTATTGGCATATTCACCCGGTTATGATGGAACATGGAAACAGAGCAACAGAAACTGATTAAGATTAGATGATTATACAATTATACTGTATATAGTGGTAGAAACGGTTTCACATTTCAATCAATTGTAATCAATATCATCCACAAGTTAGTCAGCTTTTGCAACTGCACCATAGGTGACACACATTGGCCATTCTAGAGAAAGATCAATGAAACAGAATAGTAGCAATAAGCAGTAAGGCCCAGCAAAAGAATTATCACCAATGTGGCAGTATAGGATATTCATGGAGAGTTAGTGAAAAATATGAAGCATTTTTCTGTGTTTAATCCTATTAGAAACCCCACTCATAAGTAGCAGGATACTGGATACTAGATACATCATCTTATCTTGTCTAGCTATGCTGAATAAGGCTATGGTTACAGAATAAAAAAACAGGCACCTGACAGGGACTAAAGCAATATGACATGGAACATGCAGCAACACACCTTATGTGCGCGCCGACAGGGTGATCTTCTTTCCAGAGAAAACCTGCTATCAGTGTAGAGTAATACGAGGAAAAAGATCAAATACAAAATTCATGTGAAGAAATTTAAGTCAGCAACTAAAACAAATTTAAGTTTTGCAATTGGGACCTGTCGATGAAGAAAAAGACCTAAATAAGAAATGGACGAAGCTATACTCAAAATCCTATTGGCAGTGTATGATTTGATTTTTCTGGTACACTGAGCACCAATACAGAATAATGATAATCTCACTTGTTAAAGCAGGTTAAGAAAAATGCCATACAAGGATTGAAACAGAGGGGCAGAGTATCATAGGAATTGATGGATGCACTGCATTTCTCTTTTTAAATTTATTCACTGCATGATATCACCCAGTGCAATAATGCTCTCTTGAACAGGATGGATACATCTGCATGCAAGATATCATAAATGTCTAATATTCTTTGTCATGCATGATGGTGTGAACGGTGTCTGATTAATGTACACCCTTCTAATTTGGACCAACCAAAATAACCGATGCAAGTCCTTATTACCTTTTTTTCTGTACTAATGAGAGGATTTCCAGTCCTTTTGCTTTGGGTGCACCAGAAACAGCAATGCAATAGCAAACAAAACAACTTATAACCCCAGTCAAAGAATACAGCTCTAGCCCTGAAGCAAATTACAGTGGTCCAGATGATGCTTTAATATAGGTTCATCTTAGGCCACAAAAAGTTGCCCAAGTCAAGCATCATACGATTCTTTGGAGCATCGCCTCAACACTACCGCAACCATCATCCACATCAGGGCCACTCCAGTATCCAGAAATGACAGTAAGCACACCTGGGATCGAATCCATGCAATGCGACATGGTTAGATTACCATGAGTAGTGGAGACATCTGCAGGTCTGCTCACCGCAGCAACTTCTGCAGATGAACCTGAACTTGAGCAGCCAACAAGTTTCCTTGGCCTGTGTGACTTCGCAGCTGCAAACATAAATTCTTTTTAAGAGATGAAGGATGTGAGCTCGAAGGTTGAATTAGAACAACCCTGACACTGATCAACAACAACAACAACAACAACAACAACAACAACAACAACAACAACAACAACAACAACAACAACAACAACAACAACAACAACAACAACAACAACAACAACAACAACAACAACAACAACAACAACAACAACAACAACAACAACAACAACAACAACAACAACAACAACAACAACAACAACAACAACAACAACAACAACAACAACAACAACAACAACAACAACAACAACAACAACAACAACAACAACAACAACAACAACAACAACAACAACAACAACAACAACATAGCCTTTTGTCCCAAGCTAGTTGGGGTAGGCTAGAGGTGAAACCATGTTAATATCCTTATTCTGGGGGTTGTAAAATCATTTTTTCACAAGAAACAGTAACCCTTGAAGTCATGTCAAAATGCAATCTGCCGTATGGAACTTTCACATTGAACATATTTTGTTCCAATCTGGTTGGTCAGAAGAATAACATAGTGACTGGAAAAAAAGAAATTCTTTGGGGCATCTTGCAAGATTGTGCAGTGAAATGCAGGAGTAGGATATGGATAGTGTTGACTTGCAGCGCAGACTGATGTTGTGCATGGCCATTGGAAAGAGGAAGGAAGAATGTTATAAGTAAAATAATTAAAGATAAAGGCTAGAAAAGATTAAATTATAAGCTAATAAACTGTCTCTTATACACATCTAGATGTGTATAAGAGACAGCCTCCATGGTCGACCTTCCAGGCATGAACCCAAACTGGTTTTGGGTCACACTTGTCACTCTCCTAAGGCGATGCTCGATAACCCTCTCCCAAAGCTTCATCGTATGGCTCATCAGCTTAATCCCACGGTAGTTAGTACAACTTTGAACATCTCCCTTGTTCTTGAAGATCGGTACTAATATACTTCTTCTCCATTCTTCAGGCATCTTGTTTGACCTAAAAATGAGGTTAAAAAGCTTAGTCAGCCATACTATTGCTCTGTCACCCAGGTACTAACAACCCTGACACTGATGTTCTGTAAAATTGTTATGACTGAAGAATAAAGATGCTTACCACTCAACGTTAGCTTCCGGCGTAATTGATTAGTGAAACAGACTCGGTTTAGTTGCACCTGTGAACGCAAGACTATCAGAACAGAAGTTGAGAAGTTAGACATAGGGAAGAACAACACTGCAGCTTTTGAATCAGCAACATGATTTAGTGTTCTATTACACGGGATGCTGATAAGATGCTACATGCGCCATATGCAAAACAGTACAGGGAACACAGAAACCAAAAGAATTGTGCAGAACTAGGACACATGATTTTGCATTGTAAAGCTGCAATTGGCATATAGGGACATACAAACTAGTCAGGTGTCCCAATTTCTGAAGTCCCAACCAAACGATACAGAAGCCGGAAAATGTTTTGTTCCATCAATCACCCTTTTTAGAAGATGGGAATCAATGGGTTGACTCCAACATCCAACAAAACAAAAATTTAGTTATGTATGCGGTCCTGAACCACACAAATTACAGCCAAATCATTTGAGGACCAGCTAGCCAGGAACCGAGGCCTAAACTTTCAGAAGTTTAACAGGTCAATCGCGCAGTTTAATCCCGCAAGCCACGCCATCCATTCAAATTGAAGAACCCAATCAAAATCGCACCAAGCTGTTATCCATCGCCACCCACAACCTATCCGACGAATTGCCTATCCCACGAAACAGCTAAGAAGTGTAGCAGATCTAGCAGTTAGTACCTTGTTGGGCAAGCTCCGACGCAGGAAATGGAGGCGCGGCCGCAAGGCGGCAGCGGCGGTGGCGGCCCCTGCAGGCTGCAGCAGCAGCCCACACGCCATGGACGGAGAGGTGGCGGAGAGATTCGTGGGAGAGCGGCAGGCGGGAGGAGGATGCAGGCAGAGCCCGTGTGGCGACGCGGAGGCAGGCGACGTGCGCCTCCAGGAGGCGCTCGTAGAGCGGATGCGCCGCGATGGCCGCCTTCTCGCTCTCCCCTCCGACTCCGGGGGAGGAGAAGCCGCTAGGGTTCGGCGACGACGCGGCCGCCGCCACAGCAACACCAGCCGACGCTGCCGCGGCGTCCATGGAGAGGCCGTGGTCGGGGTAGTGGAACGACATCGCGGCGGGGAGGGCGGAATCGCCGCCGGCGAAGCGAGGGGGCGGCGCGGGTACGGGCGCGACCCGGCTGTTGGGGGTAGTGACTACTTCTTGCTTAATCCCACCGCTAATCCCCTCACGCCGTCTAACGCAAACGGCACATAGGCCTTATGCCAAATTTCACTTTCAAATTTACTATGCAAAAGAAGATTCTCCATTACATCAAAATGTCATAACATACATGGAGTACTAAATGTAGATGAAATCAAAAACTAATTACACAGTTTTGTTGTGCTCTGCGAGACGAACATTTTGAGCCCAATTAATCCAATATTTTGAGCCTAATTAATCAATTTTTGGACAATTTTTCACAAATACAAACGAAATGCTACAGTGGCGCAATGATTACGAAGTGACATCATACTCCCAAATTCACCCTCCAATTCTAACATCTAAACAAGGCCATAGTCCGAATCTCGACGAAAACTCAACGGAGATAACCGGGGGGGGTATATAGCCGTATGCTCATTACAATATTTCCGTGAGGTCACCTCCCTCCCCGTATTGCCCCCCAGCCTCGGAGTCCTCATCTCCCCGAGGAGCGCCGTCGGCATCGTCATCGCGCCGAGACGCGCGGCAGCAGCGGTGGGGGCGACAACTACTTTATCGGCTTGTCGGCGTGCTCCAATTTCTCGCTTCGTCCACGCCCGGGACCACCACATCCGTACCCGTGGCCGCCGCTTCTCGGCCATCGACCTCTGCTCCCTCGTCTTTGAGCGCGCCAGCACCGATGCTGCCCGTGCCGACGACATGGATTCCACCTCCCGTTCCTGCTTCCCCGGCGCTCATGCCGACTTCCGGGACTGCGCCGCCGCCCGTTCCTTCTTCCCCGGCGCTCATGGCGACTTCCTGGATTGCACCGCCTCCCGTTCCTGCTTTTCCGGCGCACCGCGTCCATCTCCTCAGCTACGGGAGCAGCAGCAAGGTCTGGAGCGGCAACAAGGACATGGACACATCGTGCCATGGGACCGTTTCCAGGCTGACACTGTCGTGTCACACAGCGGGAAGCTGCTCTTCGTTGATCTGTGCCACGGGGTGGTCGTTTGTTCGCTGCTGCCTGAGCGTCCTACAGAGGTTGGGTTCATCCATCTTCCGATTCCAGAGTGCTGGGCCACATCACGAGATCGCGGGATTGTGACCACTACTACAGAAAGTGCCATCACAAACGGAAAAACTGTATCACAAACGGTTTTTAAGAACCGTTTGTGATGGAGGCCATCACAAACGGTTCTTAAAAATCCGTTTGTGATGTGAGGCCATCATAAACGGTTCACATCACAATGCGAACCGTTTGTGATGGCCTCACATCACAAACGGTTCGTGTTGAACTACAAAGTTGTATGGCTTCTCAAGATGCACAACTTTCACTTTCGTCATTTCTTCATTTGACAAATTCATATGAATATTGTTCATAAAATCCATCTCTCATAGAGTTATAGTTTCTAAAACTATAAGAGAGACCTATAAGATTTGTGAATAATGTTACTCTCACTACATCGTATGAAAAAACGGTCAATATCAAAGTTGTAGATCTTCACAAGTTATGAAACTTTGTAGTTCACAACTTTTTAATTTGAAATTGTTTTACTAATGAAAAGTAAGTTTGTAATCAAAATTTGAAATTTGAGTTTTTCCAAACGACCTCGGATGAAAAAATGGTCAACATAAAAGTTATAGATCTCGACAAATCATGAAACTTTATAGTTGACAACTTTGTCATTTGAAGTCATCTAGTTGCTAGATCTAAGTTTGAATATTCTCAAATTTGAAATTCAAATTTCGTAAACGGCCTCGGATGAAAAAACGGTCAACATGAAAGTTGTAGGTTTCGAAAAGTTAGGAAACTTTATAGTTCAACAGTGTTTGATTTGAAGTCGTTTAGGGCCTCAAACAAGCAATTTAAACTCGGTCTGGTATAATATGATAGGGATCGAAACGCTATCTAGTCACAGGTGACGGAGTGGTGCAGTGGTAGAGGAGGCTACGCGTGAAGAAGAGGTCACGAGTTCTACCCCGGCCTTCCGCAGAGCGCGCGATTTATGCGCGAAAAAATGGCGCGACTTGCAGGACTTGCAGGGCTGGTGGCCTCCCCAAATGAAAATAAATTTTTTCCCTATTGTTTTCGTATTTTTTGGGGTTTATTTCGGACGCAGAAAATTACAAACGGTTGGATATACGAACCGTTTGTGATGTGATGCCCCGAACATCACAAACGGACCATCACAAATGGTTGGGAAAACCGTTTGTAATAGGCTTTCCCAACCGTTTGTGATAGGGGTGTGTGGAGTAGTAGGCGCGGCCCTGTTTGTGATAGGGGTGTGTGGAGTAGTAGGCGCGGCCCTGCTTGGCTCGCAGCGACGGCCAGCTCATCTTTCTTCTCTTCCCACCCATTGCTAGAATTAATCTTGATGTTTATTTGTTGATTATATTTTGTTGTGTCGTGTTTAGTGAGTCCATGCATGTAGTTGTGTGAGCTGCATCCCCAAATGAAAATAAATTTTTTTCCTATTATTTTCGTATTTTTTGGGGTTTATTTCGGACGCAGAAAATTACAAACGATTGGATATACGAACCGTTTGTGATGTGATGCCCCGAACATCACAAACGGACCGTCACAAATGGTTGGGAAAACCGTTTGTGATAGGCTTTCCCAACCGTTTGTGATAGGGGTGTATGGAGTAGTAGGCGCGGCCCTGCTTGGCTCGCAGCGACGGCCAGCTCATCTTTCTTCTCATCCCACCCATTGCTAGAATTAATCTTGATGTTTATTTGTTGATTATATTTTGTTGTGTGGTGTTTAGTGAGTCCATGCATGTTAGTTGTGTGAGCTGCATGATGTGAGAGTCGTGCAGTTGTGTGCGCGGCATGCAGGTGTGTGCGGCTTGCAGGTTTGTGCGGTGACCGTCAGGTGCTTGGTTGATCAGGTGTGTGTGCGTGCTATTTATCCTGTAATCAGTGTGTGTTACAGGAGTGAACTGCAAGGCGCTGGTGTGCAGTGCTGTGTGAAAGAGTTTTCGTGTGTGCCACTACTCGTGTATGTGTTCCTGTTTTCCAACCATATGAGTGATCATAGAGCTTTGTGAGTTCATGAGAGAGAGCTAGGCCAACACCCATCGCCTGAGATGGGGCCGGTGATGAGCACCTGGAGATTTCCTGAGGTCGGTGCGGACTGGATCCCCGAGCACCAGGTCGTGTCGTTGGGCGACCTGTGGGCGAGCAACACGTACAAGGCTGCTGGGTTGAATTGTGGCTCAGTTCCTGCGCTCGTACTTCCGCACCCCATGAACAGGAGCATCGTCTACCTGTGTGATGGAAGTTACATCTTTCTCTGCTCACCTTGAGAGACGGGAGCTTGTGGACTTTCCTCAGATTACTGCAGCTAGCACAACGCCATCTTCCCTGGATTTTTGCTCATGGATTCTTCCGAGGCCTCCCGGTACTTCGTGGGCTGCTGCTCCAGTGTTCTCGTTGGAGGTGGTGAAGCACAAATAATGGCCCCGCAACTATGGCAGTCTCGCTTGGAACTTTTTTGAGAACAACAGGAGATACATAGAACATGGCATGGTAGATATGGTTCAAATTCACACCCACGATATAGGCCAAGTTTGGATCGGAGCGAAGCGGAGGCCCATCATACTGTGGTTTCTCTCAAAAGTATACAGTTTAGTCCCAACTTGGTAACACAACCAAGCATGGGTGTGTGAGTTGTCCATATATATGTGAGACCTATGTAGACGGTAGGGTAAGACAGATAAGTCATGTATCATCCCTACTTGTAAACTCTCCTCTATAGTGATTGTCTTCCGTGATTTTTCCCTGGAAGGGTTTTTCCACGTTAAATTGTGTCTCGTGTTCGATCTTATTTTTTGCATTATTTGCTAACATGTGGTATCAGAGCTTGGCACGAGATCGTGAAAAAAAATTAGGGTTTCGTTCCTGTTTATCACGCGCCGCCAGCGAGATCAATCTGCGATTGACTACCTCGTGCAAGACTCGTCGACGTGGAGTTTAAGATGAAATCTGATTCTGTATTTGTTAGAGGGTACGGACCAATCCACAAGAAGCTACCAGAAGGTTTTCTCAGCTTTACCGAATGTACACGGAGCTATACCAGGCCGCAGCTTTTCTTCTAGGATTACACATCAGTATACCTAGTTTTATTACTGCAGATTATTTTGTTCTTGATATTGCTTTCATATGGCTTTTATAATATATGATTTCCGCTGCTGAGACATATTGAGATTTTGAGGAGATGTTGAGATTATTATCGGATCACTTTGAGTTAATTGACAACACCGTTCATGTCAGCCTAGTGGTTTTTTTACTCCTATAGAGTTGGTTAATTTGCTCTGAATTGAATTCAAGGTGGAGGATTCCAAGTGCAATAGAGGAATTTTTGTTTGACTAGATACTATAGTGTTTTGTATTGCGGGACCAGTATGTTTATTGCTGTCTTTGCTCGTATAGAGGGATCTAGTTCAAAGTTGCTGCATATATACTACAATGTTTTGTACTCAGCATTCAGTACATTTATTGTTCAAGGTGGAGACGTCCGCTCATGACTGCACTACTGCAGGGTCTATTGCAGAGGTTTATACTCCGTTGGTTGCACATTTATGTCTACATCTGAACCATGTTTGAATGGAGCAGTAATTGAGTTCTTCACTGGATATTTATACCACGGGTGATATTGCGACTTTATGTCGTTTGATGATTGAGCGTTATTGTTATTTGCCTTCAAGGTCAATTGCACAGACTCATACTTTTGCTGGGATTATGAATTTCTTGAAGACCCAGATTGTTCGTCTGCTTTGTTGATAGCTGTGTGTGTTTGGACCTATTGATTATTTGCTCAATTTTTGCTTCCTATCATGTGTTGGGAGAATACTTAAGTGATCTTACTCTTTGGTTAGTCCATACATTGGCATTAAAAAACTGAATATGGAGGTTTATTAATCGTCTACAAGTGGAATTTGTCTCAAGATGGAGTTTGTTGGATATGTTCCAAATTCACACACACGATATAGGCCAAACTTGGGTCGGAGCGAAGCGGAGGCCCATTGTACTGTGGTTTCTCTCAGAAGTGCACAGTTTAGTCCCACATTGGTAACACAACCAAGCATGGGCGTGTGAGCTGCCTATATATATGTGATACCTATGTAGACAGTAGGGTAAGACAGATAAGTCATGTATCAAACTCTCCTCAATAATGATGGTATTCCGTGGTTTTTCCCGCAACGGTTTTCCACGTTAAATTGTGTCTCGTGTTCGATCTTGTTTCTCGCATTATTTGCTAACATGGCCAAAGAAGGAGCAGAATGGCTTGGGCCTGTCATCGACCGCGCATTGCATGTACCCATTTGCGCAATGGCTCAGAGCGCCACGTCTTACCTTGCTAGCGGTATGCGGATCCGTGAGCTGGTGGCTCCATTGCTTCCTCATTCTACCGGTGAGAATGCTCATTTCTTTACAGTCACAAATGAGGTTGAAGCACGTGACACCATCTTTCAATGGACGGAGTCGGGGCGGTCCGACCAGATGTTTGTTTACTTCGCTGACGGCATGGAGTCCATTGACATCGAAAATCTGAAGAGATTCTTCAAGTCAGAGGGTGCTGAGAGTCTGCTATTGCTTTGTGACTGATTGACCTTGTGGAGTAAAAGAAGTAGCATGCATGTGAACTCAATACGTGAGAGAGCCGGGGTTGAATTGATCATAACAGTATGCTAAGGGCATGTACAATTTGATGAAATTGCAATCCATTGTACGTCCATGTGCAAATTGCTGCTGTTATGACATATGCAGTCTATGTTTTCCATTGATCATTCGTTCTGAATATTACTCCGTATTTACTGTAGAATCGTTTTGGAATGAAAAAAAAAGTCAGAACATTACATATAGCCTTTGTAGAAAACATTGGGGGAGAGAGAGAGGAAGAAAGAGGGGTCATGAATCCTAATCAGTAGGAACATTGGCACTATTCTTTTATTTTTCTATTTAGTATATCTAGATGTTTTTCCTTTTCCATTTACAGAGGATGTGACTTTAGACAGAAATTTATCCCGACTCAATCGTACTTGGATAGAGCCAATTATAATTCAAAATGTGGAGCCTATTTAGTTCTCTTGAAAAGCCAAAAATTCTCTCTCCAAACATCACTATTCACCTATCACATCAAATCTCTCTTCTCATATATGGAACACTAAACGTAGGTAAATAAAAAAGTACATAAAAAACAATGGTGGGTGATTAGCATACAAAATTGTCGCTTATAAAAATGTGAATGGAAAATTATTTCAATAATTTTTATAATTATCAACTATGGCGTGCATTACTAGAGGCAAGAGTTATATATCTATATATATTGTTATCTTTATTTCTTTTACTATGGTAATCTTTATTTTTTGAACTCAAAATATTTTACTACAATAATTATTATGATATAAAAGTGTAACATATTATATAATATATGTGTATTTATAGGAACTATACATTGGTCAAAATAAAAGGATTATGAAAGAAAACTAAAAAATATCACTCGCTAAGCTAAAAATCACTAAATGTTGAGCTAGAAATGAAAGATAATAGTTTATAAATATCACAAGGGCTTAAATAAAAAGAAAAACTAAAATTTAGTGGAGATGTGAAATAAAATGATACTCGTAACTGCTCCTAGCCTGCAATTCCTGTTCTGCAGTACTGCTGCCGCTGAAATGTCAACCTCGGTGCTCGGTGCCGTCCGCGGAAACAAACAGAGCTCCGCCCACGCGGTGCGCCCCCGTCCGATCTGAGTCGTGGATATCTCATCCAACGGATAGGAGCTTCACCGTCCGCTCGCGTCGCCGGCTTTCTCACTCCCAGTCGCACACCGACCTCCGCGCGCCGCCATGGCCTCCTCGTCCTCCACCCACCTCGTGCTCACCTGCACCCGGGCTCCCCTCGCTCCTCTCCAAAGGCCACCGCGGGCCCCCGTGTCACGAGAATCGCCTTGGCCGGCATCACCAGCCAGTGCCCCTCTGTTCGTAAGCCCCGCCGCGCCCCCTAGTATGGGTTAATAGAAGAATTTTTGCATTTTGGATCTTTTTTTAGTAAGATTTCTATAACAGCAGAGCCGTGACCTTTGGCGCCTATGACACGTCAGATCCACCATCATCCAAAATCACCTAGTAAAATAGCATGGCGCCAAAGGTCACGGCTCCGTTGTATAACAGCATGGCGCCTATAACGGAGCCGTGACCTTTGACGCCGTGGTATGGGTCTATTTTTAGGAATCTTTTTTCCGGTCTAAATGTAGAAATCTTACTAAAAAATGTCCAAAATACAAAAATTATGCTAGTATAACATGCTCTTGGCTGAGGCTGCTATCTGTCAAGATGTTGTTGTGTCATGATTTCGTTGCCCAGGTAGCACTGCTACCTCCATCCGACCATCCCCCACCCATGGTTTTCCTTGGATTGGCAGGGAAACAAGCTGTGATTCATTGAACTAGAACATTCGGCCCTACTGTTTGAACAATTAAATGTAAGTAATTATAAATCAATAAATTAGTTATCAATTGCTATCACGTCAGGTTAATTTTTTTACATGAAGTTTCCATTTCAACACTGGCTATCACAAGTTCCCTATTGCGGTATCACTCTACAAACAAGGCAGATATATCCCCTCCCTATTTATCTAGAACCAGTTGCCAGAGATTACAACAGTGGATGACACCGTCCTATCTTCTGATAATGGTCTCAGTGCAAGCTGTCGCTTACTACCACCGTGCTTCATCTCGCCACTACTTCTTGGCCATTCAGCATGTATTTGAACTTCTTTTTTCTTGAAACAAAAAACATGCATTTCACCATAAAAGAGACTCAATCTGCTCCCTAACTGGGCTGAGCAGTGTTCCAGATGAAATGTGCGGGTCCTTTGCTACACATCATCATCGGTTGGAGCCGTAGAGAGGAGGCAAACTCCCTGGCTAACAGAACTGAAGAGAGCGTATGTAGTGTTAGTTCTACTGAAACTCAATGTTCAGTAGCTGACAACATTCAGCAAATGGAGACATTGCCTACCTTTGTGCCTTTGTGGGTTGAAATGTCATCCATAGGAATTCGGATTTCATCAATAATCCCTATCATCCATGAACTTTCAACAAGCCCAATCCTGCAGCAACATGATTTACAATCAGATTTACTGAGTAGAATATTTCCGGATACACAACTTCATATCCACTCTGGAAACCAACAATATAGTAGAGCATTTCCATCAGTACACGGTACTGGTTTGCAGTTGCACAGAGAAGAGATAAACTTTAGTGCTTACACTGGAATTTCCCGTGTGATGCCCTTGAACAATAACTGGTTTGTTCCCAAGATGAAGTTCAAGAATTTTACGGTCCATAATTCTTCCGAAGATCTAATGGCCACATCCACTCTTTCAACAACCTGGTCCAAAATGAAACAAGTCGAAATGAGATTCATTCCTTCAAAAAACTCCATGGCAGGTGAGATTACTGCGTTGCTGCCTCGGTAGGGGTACGACGGTAATGGGGCTTTTCAAGATAGAACCCATCTAAGCATCGAAATTCCACTTGGGAGATCCAGAAATATAGGTCTCACCTCTTGCACGAGCTGCGCATGGCGATCCGAACCTGCCTTCATGGCCTTGGTCCCTCTGCCCTGCCGTGTTCGAGAATAACTCCATCTTATGTTGAGATTCAGCTTCAGAGCTAAACCTTTTTTCCTAGGTAGTCAACTACTATATATGGTCGAGCTAGAGTTTCCCCTGGCCCCCCAAAAAAATGAAAAATGAGTACAGACTACTCCTGATCCATCTGTTGTGTACTGATAAGCATGTCCATTCCTAAAAAAACATAATTTCATTTCAGTAAAGCATTGAATTGTACCATCATTATTTTGACCCTTTGCAAAGATCAGACAGCATGTAAACCTCCACTTATATGACATTAATTCTATCACAAGGCCTAGTCCCTTGATGTTGACCCTTTGCAAAGATCAGACAGCATGTAAACCTCCACTTATATGACATTAATTCTATCACAAGGCCTAGTCCCTTGATGTATTTCTCATGGTGTCAAAGTTCAGGTGTCCCGAAGCTTACTGTTAAAACAAATCAAGATATACTAAGACTGATCTGGCAATACATGAAACATGTCATGAGAATCAGTAATGACAAGAAAAAGAGGGAGTAACATGATGGTGCTATAGTATATTACAAGGGTACACACATACTGATCAAACTCTAGAATGGAGAAATGCCTACCTTCTCACTTGTATCCTTGGTTCTAACTTGGAGATATGATGCTATTTCTGCAATGTGTTTCCTCATGCCAACATTTCTGACAAATGCCAAGAGGAAATCAATGGACCTGCAAAAGGACACCTCCAAAATGCCCCACAATCTATTGATGAATACACAATACAGATAGGCCACCTACAGGCAAAAACATGTCATTTTCTACCATGACAGTATTCTTTGGGTTTTCAACAAACACTCAGCACACACATGACATGATTATAGAAATAATCTGTCTACTAATTCGTTTATTCATATAAAATCCTAGCTTTCCACATGGTTCAATATCATGTAGACGAACAGTCAATTAAACTGGAGGAGGTCAGGAGGAACAGACACGGACGTACCACCAAGCGCAGCGCCTCGCTCTTTTGCCTCGCGAAGCGAGTTGCACAGTATCACCGCCAGGAGGTGCGGAGCCATCTCGGCGGCCCTGCAGGGAATCGCCTCGGCCACCGGATCACGAGGGGCAGGGGGCCGGACCCAACCAGATCCGGCCTGCTCTTGCCGCGACCAACCAGTCAGCCAGGCCATGGATAGGAGGAGCTCCAGCTAGAGCAGGAAGGGATGACGGGAAGGGGTGAGGCCGCCCCCGCCGGGCTTTGAGATCCGCTACCACCGGCCACGGACCCACACCATGCAGCGCGGCGGCGGCCGACCACAGGCACAGAAACCTTGGCCATACGTCACGGCTTCACGAGATGGCCGTGTGGCGCAACGGCGGCTGGGGCCCCTCGCCGCTGCAGACCGAGGCGGCGGCGATCTGGGAGGGACGGCGGCGCGCGCGAGCAGGGAAGCCTCAGCCATATGGCGCGGCTTCACGGGACGGCCGTGTGGCGCCGCGGCGTCTGGGGCCCCTCGCCGCGGCAGGCCGAGGCGGCGGCGGTATGGGAGGGGCGGCGGTGCGCGAGAGCAGGGAGGGGCGGCGGCGCGCGGGGAGGAGAGACCGAGAGAGCGCAGGAGAGGAAGGGAGTGAGATGTGTGGGGGGGTTTTCGAAAAACCGCCTAGGGGTGTTTCCATAAAAACTACAATATTCCCAAATTTTCTCTTCTTGGTGTGGAAATAAATTTTAAACCAAGGGTATATATGCAAGATTTTAAAACACGTTTACTGTCTGAGTTGGACGCTATGGGCTGTGGGTTGATTTCGAGAAAGTAGAAGGACGACTTTGCAAAAATACCAGCGCACGCTGGTTGAATTGCGGGGAGGAGAGCAAAACGGGGTGGTCTTTAATCAAGGTGGTGTTTAGATGTTAGAATTGGGAGGTTGAATTTGGGAGTAAGATGTCACTTCGTAATCATTGCGCTACCGTAGCATTTCGTTTGTATTTGTAAAAAAATATCCAAAAATTGATTAATTAGGCTCAAAATGTTCGTCTCGCAGAGTACAACAAAACTGTGTAATTAGTTTTTGATTTCATCTACATTTAATACTCCATGCATGTTATGACATTTTGATGTGATGGAGAATCTTCTTTTTGCATAGTATTTTTGGGAGTTGCTTTTTGAAACTAAACATGCCCCAAGCTGATTGGGCCTATATGTTGCTATCCATCCAATCACACATGCTAGGCTGCACTTTTGAATGAAACTTCTACAGGACTGAGAATGATTCATTGATCAGTTATTGGTGGTTTTCAGTAGTTATGCAGTATCTTAAATATGCACTATTTCATAATGCGAAGTAGGACAATTGCAATAAAATGGTTGAGTTACTTTGGAGTTAAATTCTATACACTCATGATATTTATAAAATTCCTGTTCTTCATGAAATATGTGCCCATTGGTTCTGCATTCATAGAAAAACTGATTGTTCTGGTTGCTGCCCATGGATTGCTTGCTAAAATCATTCTATCTTCTGCAAGGGTGTCTCTAGGTGTTGCAGGGACAAATCAAATGCTGGATGCATAAACTTTTATCTAGCTTGCTTACTTTCTGTAGAGCTAAACCAAATGTCCTGCGATGCTTGTATTTTCAGCGTCTGGAAAAGTAGTGCTAATTTGTGACTGTACTCTAGCTGCAGTAAAGATACACATACCTACTTCTTGCAGAAACTTCTAAATCCGAAAGGTGATGATGG
>OAMR01000680.1:602620-633981 GCA_900205405.1 Echinochloa crus-galli | reverse complement strand
CGGTACAGTCCCAGGAGGCCCTCATCCCGGACCACCTCTGACAGGGCAGCGATCATGTTGGGCGGGCACTTCCCCTGCAGGGCGCCGACCATGAGCCGCTTCCTTGCTACTTCCAGCGGGAAGCTGATAGTGCTCGCAGTGAGGCCTGTGGACCCAACAGCAAAATGCCAGTCCTGTTTACTCAGACTCCGAGTCACTGTCAAGCAACATATGGAATGCTCCTGATTTTGCTATTTTAATCTGTCGTAGAATTCAAACAGAACCTTGAATTGGTAAACCAAAGGTAACTGGCTGCAACTAGAGGTAATGCAGGAAATGCTGAATCTTTTACCTGTAAGAGCCCCAATAATTAGTAGCTCAGGACGACTCAAAGACGATTTCTTATGTAAGCGACAGTAAGAGGTCTTGATTGAGTCATACATAAAGTAGTAGCACGTGCTGTAAGGAAGCATGCCAATTAGTGTTGGACAGAGGCCAGAGTAGAGACCACCTATGCCGTCAGTCTGGTAGGTCTTGCTGAAGGCAAGGCTAATAGTAGGATAAACCTCTCGACTGATAGTCAAGCGATCCTGTCAGAACACCAATAATGTGACATTAAGTAATGATGTAATATGATTTTCACAGTTGAATATATGGACGAATAAATAGCGCTGGCAGTCAACAAGGCCTCAATTCAGCAATCACCTTGACAACTTCAAGAGGATGGCACGCCAATGTGCCGGCTATTCCAGCAGCAGAACCGGCAATAGCAACTGGATTTAAGAAGTGGAGTGGCAGCTCAATTTTCAGATTGCCAAGTTGTATCTTTGGGTATCCATCCTGTTGCCATTTCTCTTGTGCTTGTGCCATGCTCCTTTTGACACACTCAAATGTTCCAAGCTCAACTGCTTGTGTTGGAATAATGCGGAGCATGTTGATTGTATTTCCTGCCCAAAGTCCTTGCCACCCATTTTGTTCAAAGATCTCCACGAAACTACCAAAAATATGCCTAGATCCTACTCCTACAACCATTCTTGTCCTGAAATCAGTACACAACGATATTATGTGACCATCCCGTTGCTTTAATCAAGAGATAATTAAATACTAATCATATGATGCTGAAACAAATTAATCATCACCATGTGTCGAACTACATGTTTTAACACAGTCTGAAATAAGTTTCCATATTTTATAATACTGTATTCTGCTGCGCCTGGAACAAAATAATATGCTTATACTACATGACAATGTGGTAACAATGTTTGGAAACTACTCCCTTTTCAATGTAAATGGTTTATGCCTGAGTAATGTAAAAAGAAACTGCATGGAGAGTAGAAAAAACAAATTGTTTTCCAAATTGGATGTTTTGCAGGGGCAATCCCCGAAAATGTTTAGCAAATCAATAAGGAGGTGTTCTGGAGGAACTTAGTAATTTGTGAACTGTCAGTACATTTATCTTTCAGAACACAGCATAATGGAAAAGATTAAACGTGCTACAGGTAGTTATATGGTGACAAATTGGGGGCGCATCTGACCTCTGAAGTGCATGCATCAATGATGAATAAGAAGGAATGAGAACCAAGTTTGCAGTTTCGATGATGAGCAAAGTAGGCTTTGCATCCACCGTTATAATGCTTAAATAAAATTTAATGGCCAATTAAAGTGTAAAGGTTACATATATAGATCGAAGCTCGTGAATACCTGATAGTCTCAAGAGGGGCAAGAATAGCTTTTGACATAGCACCAGCTAATGCCCCACTGGCAAATTCTCGGACCTCTCTGCGCCCCAAAATAGTCTGCAGTGAATTAGATAAAGGGAACACCTCAGACGATCAGTCATAAATTCATCAGTAGCTTGTTCAAATTTGTAAAGCACTTATGAGAATAGAAATTAAGCAACTTTTCTAGGGAGTGGAAAGCCTACCGCAAATGCTTTGGCATTCTATGCTTGTAGATATAATGAAGATATTAATATTCTTTAGTTACACAATACACAATAATTCTTTTGTTTTTGGAGAGCATACCAAATTAGCAAACACAATAATCCAACATAAATAAGAATCATTTCAGGATTTATTAAAGGTGTGTATCTATAGATTACTGAGCAAATCACAAGTTATTGGATCAGTAATGTACGTCCAACTATGTGCTTCTGTGGGGGCACCACAAGTAATAGGGTAACAGGGCATCTTGACCTCTACGATAGCCCATAGGTTGGTTTCGTATACAGTGGTTAGAACTCAAAATGTTGTCATTGTCAATAACAGAGTCCTCAAGTACACTTACTTGAGGACTCTGTTATTGACAATGACAACATTTTGAGTTCTAACCACTGTACACAGGGATAAATGAAAAAGGCATAGGGAAACAAAGAGACCATCAAATTCCTACGTTTGTACATTGTTGACGTCAATTTCGGGCCAACACACGAATCACACTTAAACGTGCAGCGCATGGAGGGGCTCCTTGCTGCTTCTCCATGCAGGTCGGTCAGATCGGTATTGATAACCGGTCAGACCAGTCTCGTCGGCGGCGCCCGGCGAGAGACCAACGAACGCCCGCCCGGGAGGGACCCCGTCGGGGGTGGAAATCGATACTTTGGAATACTCCCGGGTGAAAGCTACATCGGTATCCGTCCGCTTGCGGATTTATCTGTAGGCCGTAAGGAGTGCCCTTAGCCTTTATTATATAGGCCGGGGAAGTCGTACCCCTTCTGAGTAGTTACAATATGGGATAAAACTTGAAATCTTAAACCTACTCAAATTACAGCCAGTCCTGCCAATTTTGGTAGTCAACATATGCCCCCCTGTTTTTTGGCAAAGCTTGCGTGCCAGAAAACACTTCTCAATGGTCAAAATTGGCTAAAGACGATGGTAAAGCCGATATCTACTGTTTCAAATTAGAATCAGATGATCCGGTTTGTAAGACCGGCTTTTCCGATTCTGACCGATTTGAAATTAATCGGTCATAATTAACACATGAATCTTTAGGTTGTTGCCCCCCGAGTATAGAAGTACTTGATGCAACTTCTATGTTTTTATTATAAGGATTTTGATCAACAATCTCAGCTTGAGACGGCCGAATTAGATCTTTGCTTTTATGGGCAACAACACAAGTAGATATCATTGCAAGGATTAATAACAGATGCATCACTAACAAAAACTAGATCCTAATCATCCTTTTTATTGATCAAGTAGTCCATAAGCTCGGATAGAAGATCAGATAAAGTACCGGAGTATTTCATCTTTTAAATATGTTGATGTCGGATGGCATCTGCGCCTCTTTTACCTTAACGACTCCTTGTCCCTCAAGTAGCTCTTCACAGGATGTCATATCACTAGGGTTTGATAAATCAACGATGATAACCAGAGATTCCCCAGCGGAGTCGCCAAAATGTGTTGACGTCAATTTCGGGCCAACACACGAATCGCACTTGAACGTGCCCTAGGCTCGGCAGGCCAGCTAGGGCGTCCTCAGACATCGCGGAGATGAAAGAAGAACAGCATTGTAGGGTTGGAAGAGAAGGGTAAAGAGATAAAAGTAAAGACAAAACGATAAAAAGTAGATTTTGATAGATTCGATTGGATGTATTTCTCAATCGGCCTTAGCCTTTATTATATAGGCCGGGGAAGTCGTACCCCTTCTGAGTAGTTACAATATGGGATAAAACCTGAAATCCTAAACCTACTCGAATTACAGCCAGCCCTGCCAATTTTGGTCGTCAACAGCATCTGTTGACGATTGAGATAATCCAATCGATCATATATCCATTTATCTTTTATATTTATACCTTTTTTATTTATCTCTTTGCCCTACTTTTCCAACCTTATCATGTTGTTCTTCCTTCATCTCCGCGATGTCTGAGGACGCCCTAGCTGGCCTGCCGAGCCTAGGGCAAACCAAGGTGTGCCTGCCCCGACGGGGTCCCTCCCGGGCGGGCGTTCGTTGGTCTCTCGCCGGGCGCCGCCGACGAGACTAGACTGACCGGTTATCAATACCGATCTGACCGACCTGCATGGAGAAGCAGCAAGGAGCCCCTCCATGCGCTGCACGTTTAAGTGTGATTCGTGTGTTGGCCCGAAATTGACGTCAACACATTTTGGCGACTCCGCCGGGGAACGAAAATCAGGTTATCATGACTGATCCATCAAACCCTAGCATTGATCTATCAAGACTTAGTTATGGGCTGTTTATGGAGTACACACGAGAGAGTGGATTGGCGGACGAAAGATTGTTTCGATCCTGTTACTGCAAGACAGAAAAGGGTATTTTTCGAGTAAAGAAGTGGATGAAGCCGTCCACCATCGACACATTCAAAGAGATGCAATCTTCAGGTACTTTATCTAATGATCTATCCGATTTTGTGAATTATTATCTGAATAAAAAGGATAGTTCAGATTTAGTTCCTATCATTCAAAAGTCGGCTGTTGAAAAGTCGACTAATGCTATTGTTGATCCTTGCAACTTGCCAAATTATGATGTTGTTGGTCAAAAAACAAATCGGTCGTTTCTAGCCGACATTGTTGATCCAAATTCCCCTAGCATGAGCATAGAAAGTGTGTCTAGTACTTCAACGCTCGGGGGGCAACAAAACAAAGGCAACGGTGCCGGTTGCATTGTAACCAGTCTGACCGGTTCTCAAACCGGTCTAACCGCTTCATCTAGGGTTTCACAAAATAAATTAAAAACCAAAGATGGTTAAACCTAAAAAGCCCGAGAATGGTGTTTGGAAAACCATTGAATCCAAAGGCCGTCATAAGTATCAGAGAGAAAAGCCGGAGTATAACAAGAAACTTCCGGATAAGTCTAAAAAACAAAAGATTATCAATGATGCTAGTCGGTCTAAAAATTCCAAACAATCAAAATCTTCTTCTAGAGAGAAGTTCCATAATCGGAATCGGCAATGGAATAGTTCTCACAAATCAATGCCGTTTTCACCATATGGATCACATACACCGATGCCATGGGAGTTGTGTTTTAATATGCCTTATTCTTATTCTCCTTGGTATTATAATTCGTATATGTCGTCTCTTCCTAGACATTTGTGTTCAGATTATATTACTTATAGGGAGCCGGTAATTAATAAACCATCACCTATGCATAATGACCGTTTTGATCAAATGAATCGGTCCACACAGAAAAATAAGCGCAAGGTGATCAAGCAAGTTTATCGTGTCAAAAAAGATGGACGATTGAATAAAAATTCAGATTTGACACAAGATAAAGAAAAGCCGACCGTTGAAGAAACATCGGCTAGTTCTGTTGCTCAGATTGTCCCCAATAGAAATCATACTTCAAATAATATAGCTGAACAACGCTCAAGTTCGGCTGGGAGGCGAGATAAAAGCAACCATATCAGGACCGGTCTGACCGGTTCGTCAGATCGGTCTGACCGGTCTGAACCTGCGAAGTCTGGTGTTGCAAAGAATAGGATTAAGCCAACCTTTGAGGAGCTTCTGGATAAATACAAGAAAATATCTGCGCAAAAACAAAGCAATCAATTGGAAGGCAAACAAAGCAGGAGTTCTTCACCACCAAGATCAAGAAAGCATCAACGGTCGTCTTATTGGTTTTCGTCATTCATCCCGTCGATGCATGTACCATGGACTGCATATTCAGGTGTGTTTAATTCATGGTTTGGTCAGAATCCTTGGCTGCCCTATTATCATTATCAATATGATGCACCAAGGAACTACGGTTGGCCTCCATGGCCATATCAAGATTTCAATTATTAGATATATTGATGACCTGACCATCGAAGATTATTTTCTGGCACACAAGCTTTGCCAAAAAACAGGGGGGCATATGTTGACAACCAAAATTGGCAGGGCTAGCTGTAATTTGAGTAGGTTTAGGATTTCAGGCTTTATCCCATATTGTAACTACTCAGAAGAGGTACGACTTCCCCGGCCTATATAATAAAGGCTAAGGCCGATTGAGAAAATATCCCCAATCGAATCTTCATATATCAATTTATCTTTTATATTTGTACCTTTTTTATTTATCTCTTTGCCCTACTTTTCCAACCTTATCATGTTGTTCTTCCTTTATCTCCGCGATGTCTGAGGACGCCCTAGCTGGCTTGCCGAGCCTAGGGCAAACCAAGGTGTGCCTGCCCCGACGGGGTCCCTCCCGGGCGGGCGTTTGTTGGTCTCTCGCCGGGCGCCGCCGACGAGACTGGTCTGACCGGTTATCAATACCGATCTGACCGACCTGCATGGAGAAGCAGCAAGGAGCCCCTCCATGCGCTGCACGTTTAAGTGCGATTCGTGTGTTGGCCCGAAATTGACGTCAACATACATCTTCCAAATATGTGGATGAAAACCACAGAAGGCATTAACTGATAAGGACAAATATTGTTCCAGCTGTGAAAGAAACATTTTGTCTAGACCTGTAAAGCATAAACCTTTTTTCTAACTTGACTTAGCATACAAAACAATCTCAATTACTCGATCTCTATTGAGTCTTGTTTTTTCCATTTGACTTTTGGAAGCTTGCTTAACCTTCTCTTCAAGGTTTTCAATCTTAACTAATACGTACGGGAGCAAAGAGTATGAAGTGTAGAAGGTTTTTTCTAGGTTGTCTTATCCCCGCAGGTTGAGTTATTTTTTTAATATTAGTTTCCACTTCTAGCCAACGTTTGTTCTAGACATCGCTATCTAGAGTAACTTTTTGACAACCGACTATCCACCGGTGAGAAAAAAATATTTGAAATAAGAAAAAAAAGGGCACGTGCACATTGATAGTATGCACGAGATGGTCTCCTAACAATAGGATAGCATCAATGTCCTAATAATCGTTACACATCAATTGACAAAATTCGGCAAATATGTCTCTGAGTGGACAAATAAGATCAAAATAATTATTTGGATGAAGCAACGAGATAAACACAAGCATGAAGGGAGAAGCACAGCGCTTAACGACAGGACACAGGAGGCACCTGTAGTTGACAAGAGTACACAACCTACAAGTGCCTCGGTTGGAACCTGAACTAGGCCCAACCTCTGCAACGAAGCAGCATATGAAATGGGTAACAAAGAATCTTCACCGGAACAAGCTAGTTGCAACGTGGTGGCAAACATCCCGCTGAATCAAACACAGTTCATACGTTTAGTAGCAAAAAGCCTGCCCGTGTGACAAAACGTATGAATCTGAAACTCGGTGACGAATCATCGCATCAAAACCTGAAACTAAACAACCCATCCGATGTGGAAAAAACACAGCACGACAGTTTCAGTTAGATTAGAAAAGTAACCACCAAAACTGTGAAGACCCCGTCCCCTTTACCGCTCTACCAACACATAAAGGCAACACATAATTAAGGATCTCCTTACCTCCACGGCTCCTGCAACGTCCGGCAGCCTGACGCGGATGATCTTCGCGACCTTGGAGCCATCCAGGCCGTCGTCCTTAGGCAGCGCCATGACGAGCAGCTCCTTGTACCCGCAAATAAAAGTAAATAGAGTGATTTTTTTACACTTGAAGAGAAGGTTAAGCAAGCTTCCAAAAGTAAATAGAGCTACTAATTATACGACAACATAAGATGCAGTTCTAGTCTAAGGTTTTGGGCAGACCAAGTTAATTTTCCATGACATTCAAGGAAAACTAAAGAACCCTAAGTTACATGACATCTGTTTAAGAACTGATCCTTTGGGAGCAAGTAATTTCTGTCGCTGACTAAAAGCCAAAAAACGAACTAATCTTGGAGCTAGAAATTTCTGTCTGACACCAAGAGCAAAATCTGATCTGAATCTCATTCAATGTTTAACCCCACCTCTGACAAAGCATTCAACAGGACACAAATTTGAGCTACTTCTAGTATGGAAAACTACATAGCAGAGATGCAAAACCAGCATGCTCAACCAACATTATGTTTATTGAATCCAGAACAGAAAACTACATAGCAGATATGCAAAATCAACAAGGAGGTGACACTGCAACACTACAATCAGACTCTGGAATAGATCATGCATAGAAATTCAAAATCAATGGAACAGTAGTAAGTTGTTGCAGAGTACCTTGCTCGGAGCTCTCTTGCCTGGGCACATCATCAGTCTTATCTGCAAAAGAAACAACAAGAAGCAAAGCTATGTCAGCCAAAGTATATAAAAAAAGAAAAGCTAATATCATGCAAGTAACAATTCAAAGTCAGGAACCCCACCTGCTAATACATCTAATTTCTTAGCCAAATCAAAACAGATCCTCAGATCCTCAGTTAAAACATAAAACAAATCTGTCTAATCACATATTCTCCTGAATTGACAACACAAATTATCCACCATTAAAACATAAAACAAGAAAGATCCTCAGTTTCATTGTGCTACCTCAGATGCTGCCAAAATGTCACCAAGACAAACAAGTTGCTATGAGACCTGAAACCGGCAAGTATCTACAGTACAGGTGAAAGCCTCTGCAAAGCAAAAGCTTGTTCAGAAATCAGAACTCTGAAATTCTGATTGCAGAAGGGGCTAGAACTCTGAACTGTTGGGCAGTATGTTCAACACTGTTCAGACGTGAGGCCTCCAAATCAAGATTCGGTATTTTTCAGCTCTCTCGCAAACAGAAACAAAGCTTAGATTCTCGTCATCACGTTTGGATCTGCGCTCGACCTGCGAGGCCACCTCCACCACACGCTGGCGCGCCAAGCCCAGCACCGGCACCAGGCCGCCGCCGCGCCACCGGACCAAGAACCTATGGGAAGGAGAGGAGAGGGGAAAGGACTAGAAGCACGGCACAATACCGGCGAGAAGGCGGCGGGGACTGAGGACGTCGTATGGGAGAGGTCGCGCCGCCACTCCTTCACCTCGCGCCGCCGCGCCGCAAGTTCTTCCTCTCGCGCCAGCCGCTTCGTCGTCGCCTCGCGTTGTGCCAAGTTTTTTTTTTTTGAAAGAAAGAAAGTTGTCCCGAGTCGAGGAGGGTTCCGCGGTGGGCTGAACTGGGTGGTTTCTTCGGCCCATTAAGGTTTTGGGCTGCGCGGAGGACCATAATAAGCCCAATAGAGATCCATATATTAGTTTTTTCTGTTATTGTTATTTTTTACTTACCTTTTCTATATGTACCAATTTATATATTTTGTATTTTCTGTTCTATTTATTTATTTTCTATACTCTTATTTTTTATAATATTTAGCGCGTTGACGTCTGGCAAACGGTTCTCCGTTATGCCCTTCAATTCGTAAAATTACTCCGTTTTTGTCTCCGGAAGTAAAAGCCAATTCCCACCTGTTTTGTGCAACTGTTTCAGTCTCCGCTAGTCTAATCGGCATTAATTTTTGTTAATCCTTTGGCGTCATATCTGCCAACTTGAATACAAGCGTAATGCTTCCGATTGAGGATTGAATGATTGATTGGACCACCAATTCATGCAATTGGTAGTATCGTTGTGAGTTCATCTGCTTTAAAATCAAAATGCATGATTCAGAGTAATTCATGGGTCATGTCAGGAGTAATTCTCTATTTTAGATGGGTAAAATTTCATACTAGATGAGAATAATATTTTTTAATCTTAAAAGCAATTTTCTATATTGGCTAGAGGAACACTCCGAAGTCAAGAGAACTTTATCTATTTTTTTAAATATAAGGAGTATTTTCAGTTCACTAGAGTAGTATGTTTTATAATTGATAATAGTAGCATTTTCAATTGGCAAGAGGAGAATTTTCCTCCTTGTGTAATTGTTAATTCGAAATTGTTAATACTTCTCTCACAGTACAAACAACTCCATAACCACAACAAGGAGTAAAATCTCTTGGTAGTACTTTCTCAACTCATAGTCATTATTTACATCATTTAAGGCTTTGGCATCCACAATGATTATCGGAAATTAATCCTAGTTCTAGAGATTACTTAATTGGTCCATAAAAGATTATTATTTGTGCAATGGGCTAGTTACTCTATTCGTGTATATCATTCCAATCATAGAACATTATTCCTTGTCATACAAGATTATTACTCCTTGGCCCCTATAGTATTATTTCCTTTTATGTGGCACCCTCCGTTCATACATAATAAAACCAACTATGGAAAAATAATTCTTGTTACACAAGATTACTACTACTTTGGTCTCTATAATACTTTTGTGGATTTGGCTAATTTCCATGTTCATCTATAAAGAACTCAATTATAGAAAAAATTTCCTGTTTATACGAATTATCCTTTAGTGTGTACAAACATTACTCCTTAAATATGTGGCCAGTTACTCCGTTCATGTACAAAAACCCAATTATAAAAAATATTCCTGTATACAATATTACTGCTTTGATCCATAGATAATTACTCCTTGTGTAATTATCAATTCTGAATTGTTAATACTCTAGTGGCAGTACCAACAACACACCACGATAAGGAGTAAAATTCTTAGATGCAATGAGTAAAGTTATGAATCACCAACAAAAAAAAGTGCAAAGAAAAATCTTTTGGACGCTCCTCTTGATCCATGGAGCACGCCAGCCCTACAGCCGCCTCCACTTCCTTCAGTGCCGGTCGAGCTCTAAATCTGCAAAAAAAAAAAAAAAGAAGACGAGAGAAACAATTTTGAAAGCACAAAATAGACCTCTCCCGACACCGCGACGCATCATACCGCAACTGGCCAAGCAGAATACGAGGTCAAACCAAAGATATATGGTAAGCCGGCAAGCTCATCGCTGACTCACTGCTACCGCTATGATGTCGTGGAGGAGTTGGCGTGCACATCTCGATTTGACATGACAGTGGCCGCGTCATACCGTAAGATCGTAGAGGATGTCAACTTGTGCTGACGAGTGATGGCCATGGTAGCGGCATAGGGTCTAGCATGCTCTGCGTGGTAAGGAATGGGAGAGAGAAAGAAAGGAAGATAAATTAGAGAGAGAAGTGGCCTACGAGAGAGAAGTGGCTTACCATATAGTTACTGATTTCCATCTACCCAATAGCTTTGATTACAGGTGGCCTTAAATGTCTGGTCAAACTTTTTTTCAAAAACATCAACCGCACCCTAGTACATTAGTTGGTAGTAATTGATAATTATTCCATTAAATATGCTAATGATAGTACGTCTGTTGTGCATGCATGCACTTGCATCAGAGCTAACGGAGGGCTTGTGCTCTGTGACGGTGTTAAATATTATTCAACACCCTTGTTGCTAAATAGCAGTTCCCTATAGCAGTTCCCTATGGTGTTAAATATATATTGTTCACAATGTAGATATATTTATTCTCCATATGTATTAATTTATTAACAATCTGGATTATATTCTCTATGTGCAACAATTTGTTCGCAACGTTGATTCATTTGTTATCCATGCGCAGTAATTTGTTCACAATGTGGACTGATTTGTTCTCCATATGCAGTAATTTGTTCGCAACATGGATTCTTGTGTTCTCCATGTGCAGCAATTTATTCCTAATATGGACTTACATGTTCTCCATGTGCAGTAATTTGTTCGCAATATGGATTGATTTGTTCTACATGTGTAGTAATTTGTTTGCAACGTGGATTCTTCTGTTCTCCATGTGAAACAATTTATTCGCAACGTAGACTCATTTGTTCTAGTTTATAAAAATATTCGCAAAAAAATTCTCATCTAAGTATAGTTAAGTGAGATATTATTTTGAAGATTTTATCGCTATAAGCATTATGGTGCGATCCGAATTTAATTTGAATGTTTGGTTTAATAGCAATGACTTTTGTATTAAACTTTATCGCATGCAAAAAGTAAATGTGAATAGGATTACGCACATCACCACGTGAGAAAAGACCTAGGCGCACGGCGCTACGCGCGCAATCAGACCTAGGTGGCCGAATCAGCCCAATATTAGCCCAACACAGAAAATAAGAGCATGTGGAATCTTTCGGGCGACAGGGGCGTCCGTGTCGCCAGCATGATGGCCAGACACGTCCTTGATTCCGGGCCTTGGAACCAAAGGATGGAATCATTCCGGTGCAGGTTAGGTTCCGAGCAGATCAAACCGAACAGCAATTTTTATTGAGGCCCGACTTTGTTTCGGGCTCCATCTCCCATCGGTCATCTTCTTCCTCGCTCTCGCTTCTCATGGCCACACCACTGCCGCCTCTGCCTCTCCCACGTCGCCGCCAGCTGCGACCACCCAGCACCGCACCGGCTGCTCCGCGTCCCCACCGCCGGCGCCGCCAGCACGCGGGACGGCGACGACTCGCTCTCAGACTCACTCCACGGCCTCTCCATCTCCATCGACGCCTCGCACGACCTCAAGCCCGCCGGGGACGGGTACTCCCTCGCCGGCCATCATGGACGCGCTCCGCCACCGCCGTCGTGACAACACACCCGGAATTAGGCCGTTTCGGCCTAACCAAATGAGGCCTAAGTGTTGCTCGCCCACAGGTCACCGAACGACACGACGTGGTGCTCGGGGATCCTGTCCTCACCGACCCCATCTGAAGAGGACATCACCGGATTAGATATGACCATATTAATAGCTTGTACAAAAAAGGTGAATCAATCCTATATCATAATTATTGTTTCTACATTCGATGAATTGATGCTGCGCCATGATGTGTGTTCATTGTCATTTTTAGAAATACATTCGTGGATTAAAAAGAGTGCTAGACACATATGGAAGACATGGATGACCAAAGAAGTTGATTGGGGACCAATTATAAGTATTCCCACATTCCCCACCAGGCTACCACGTCACTTTTGACCAAGGAAGGAAAGAGACCAAATCCAACACGTTTTGGAAAGTCTGGATTCGGACTGTAGGAAAGTGCTGACTTCCAACGACCGCCACGATTTCATTCGGACTCCGTTCTGGGCGTTTAAGTACTTGATGGAAAGCTTATCAAGTCTACTTTCAGATCGATGCGGACTCACCTTTATTTCTGTTCGGATGCGGTCGCAATCGTCGATTTACTATAGACACCTTTTCTGCCCATGGTGCTGCGTCACCTTATTTTGGGCCAATGGGCCATGTATCAAGTTAGGTCCATTAGGGACGCGTCCTAGGGTTGTGGGACGACCCCCAAGGTTCTGGTCGTCCTCCATCCTCTCATATACCCCCATAGCCGCCACAAACAGATTGGGTTTTGTTTAGATCAAGTTTAGCCATTGCTACTTGTTTGTAAGCGCGCGTGCTGGTCCAGCCGCCCGTCTTCGAGTCTACGGAACCCCACTTCGTTGGTGATTGAGTTTGAGATTGAGATATTTTATTCCCATCTAGTAAATTCAGTACTTGTATCATACTTGTTCTTGCTAGTTCTTCGATTGCTTGCAGGAACGAGTGTCGCGCTCCACAAGATCGCGACAGCTAAAGGAGGTGGAGTATCGGTCGCTAAGGCGCAGTCTTTGAAAGGTTGTAGTCGGGCCGTGAACGTTGTCTCCTCCAATCGAAAGATCAGGCACAAACCCCAGCGGGTTCACATCACCATCTTAGGCGATCGGTGGCCGTCGCTGCGAGCCAAGCAGCGCCGTGCCGCAACCCCGCTATCTCGTGATGTGGCCCGGCACTCTGGAATCAGAAGATGGACGAACCTAACCTCTGGAGGACGCTCGGGCAGCGGCGAACAAATGACCACATATGACATATTCTGTGGCTAAGATCAATGAAGAACAGCTTCCTGTCGTGGGACACGATAGTGTCAGCCTGGAAACGGTCACGATAGTGTCAGCCTGGAAACGGTCCCATGGGACGATGCTGATGTCCTTGTTGCCGCTCCATATCTTGGTGCTGCTCCCGTAACTGAGAAGATGGACGCGGTGCACCGCGAAAGCAGGAACGGGCGGCGGTGCAGTCCAGGAAGTCGGCATGATCGAGCGTCGGGCAAAAACGGGCGGCGGCGCAGTCCATGAAGTCGAGACGGGCGGCGTCGGTGGCGGCGCCCTCGAAGACGAGGGAGCATTGCACTTTGTAGAAACCATAGACAAGCCGGGCAGCCGGCCTTTCTAGCCTCCACGATAAATTCCGGTGTCGATAGGTCCCTCCTGTCTCCACTGGCAGAACCTATCAGCTTGATTAAAAGACACTCCTTCCTTCCCTCCTCTCCGCGCTCCACGCCATCGCCCTATCATTCCTATGCCGACACGTGTCGTAGTCCAAAAAATACCCCCAAAATTCGAGTTATTTACCCACCTGTGCCATCAAATAAAATTTCCAGACCAACCCTAGCTGCCGCGGTCCCCTTCCTCTCCTCCCCCGCCGCCGACACCCCTGCTGCTTGCCTGCGCCACCCTTGACGCTGCAGCGTCCCATCACGATGCAGCGGTTGGACAACGGCAGCGAGCCCTCGTGACAGAGCTGCCGGGCGAAGGGCGCGGCGGCGTCCGGCTCCCTCGCAGCCTGGCTTCCCATCTAGCCTCAAGGAAGCGGTCCCAGCTCCCGCTCCCATTCCCGACGCTCTTCCCCGCAATGGTTGCTCGAGAACAGATAGCAGCACGGGGAAGGAAGCACTTGTCACCGTCGCCGTCTCCGTCCTCCTTGCGACGCGACACGCGCCTTGCTAGATTCGCAGGGGGACGGAGCTCCACTCGAGGCGACAGGGTTGTGGCCCATAGAGACGCGCCGTGGATAGGGAAGCACGGGTGAAGTTCATGCGTCGAGCCTTGACAGCGGTACAACAGCTCAAGCCCAGCCATTCACCTCCACTAAGCCGCAGCATCGGTGGGGAGGACCGTGTGTGCGCCACCGGATCCGCTCGCCTATATGCTGGATTAGGGAACCATGGCAACCTGAGAGGAGCTCGTCATGGCCGGAGATTTGGGAACGCAGGTACACTTGCTGTAACCACTCCTTGCTTTCTCTTGCAGATCCATAGAATGGCCGGCTAGGGGAGCTCACCACTGCAGCCACTCCTTTCTTTCTCTTGCAGATCCACGTAACGGTAGGCTAGGGGAGGTCGGGCCAGTCCACGCACAAAGAGAGCCGTGCCATGGTGGGCCGCCGGGCCGGTCCTGATATTTCCGGGACCCGGGACGAAACTTAAAACAAGGATCCTCTAATATAAACATTTATTTGTATTTTCGAAAAAATAGTATAAAATGTACGTATAGACTTTAAAGTTCTTATAATCCATTTGGAGATGTGAAGTTATTGATAATGGCATCAATAAAAATCTCATCTAGCAAAATATATATCTACATCATGCGATACTCATAGCCAACTCTGGACAATTCATACATGAATTTGTTGAAGTGCTCGGATTACTCTAGAAAACTTTAAATGGGTTCTATTTTTTATTTTTCTCAACTCATCTACTTAGTTTCTTTCTATCTTTTTTCTTACCAGCGACTGCCAGATGCATACTTTTAAATGATACGATGGTATTGAAAAAAATAGCAATTGAATACTAGTGCAAAGCTTCAATGAAATCTTACCAATCATCAACCTTGCAAGTCACAATATAATTTATCAGATCTAACCTGTCCGTTCCATCAACTATCCATCCATCATCACAATATAATTTATGCGATTTGATCTTTTCGAAAAAAAAAATTATGCGATTTGGAGTTTGACGATCTGGGAGTGACGGATTAATGCAGCGGTGATCAACGCGATCAACGCGCGCTTCCGGCCTCAGCCTCGCGCGGACGCGAAAAGAGCTTTCTCCCGTGTCCCGTCTCCTGCGATCTGACCGGCCTCGCCTCCAACAGACTGTTCGAGCTGTGGCCGCGATGGCCGATGGACTAACGAGGAGTCCAACGGTCTGCCGTCGCCCAGCCTTGCAACTAGCAAATCTCTGAGGCAGGAGGTCGGCAACTCACGACGTTTCGGCATCTCCCTACGCGTATACAGTGAATACCTACTGTATACGTACATGGGAAGGGGTCCCTTGGTGTTGGGTGACAGGGTGAGCGGATGAGGCGGGATCGGGGATTCACGCGGAGGAGCAGCAACACACGACCACTGACGCCCGCGACTCCGAATCTTGCCAGGTAAGGATACAAGCATTGGTTTTCGATCTCGGCTCGCGACCAAGGTTTTAAATAGCCGGCTATAGCGATAGTCTTTTGAAACAGAAAACCGCTATTTAGAATCACGTACAATTTAGCTGCTATAGTCCGCTATAGCCTTATTTAGCCCGTTATTAGCTGTTTTTTTACCCAGGCCGCTAAACCCCTTAGCCCGCTATTTAAAACCATGCTCGCGACCCATGCTAATAGTTTGCCTAAGTGCTAACTTTCCGTGGTGATTTTTAGGAAGTGAGGGGCAGGCAAAGCAATCGAGCAAGGTGTAGAGCAGCTGGCCATAGCAAAGGCTTAGGCATGCATGGAGATGGCCGAGAAGTAGCGCTGGATGACAGCACTGGAGGTCGACTGCAGCAACGGCACCTTGAAGCAGGTAAGGATGAGATAAGTCAATTTAGTTTGGTACAATTATGATCTCCCTGCGGCCCCTGCCTGTTGATCAGCATTCTGCCTTACTGCAAAACGACGATAGTGAGGGCATCTTGAAAATTGTATCTTTCATGCTATATGGGATCAATGTAGTCCAATGATAAAATTTGATAGTCGCTTAGGTAAAACTGGATCTTATTCTACGGTTTACTTGGCAGTTTCCTACTTAAATCTTCCTTCTTTCTTGCATATCCATACAGGTACCACATCGCCAATGGATGATAATTCTGAGCTTGCTAAGGAAACTACCCCATAAAGGAATGATCTGTCTTTCAAGTGTTTTTGCTAATTTAAATCTTGAAGCATTACTCAATGTTTTTTCTGTGTTCTTCATCATTTGATATGTGAAAATTTTGAGGTTCATATGTTTATCTGTCATGTGCTTGCAGTTCTGCTGGGTTGCCCCTCCATCATTTTGAGAGTTACAACAGGTTTGTGCTTCCTACTCCAAGTATTAGGTTTGATTAGTTCATTTGATATTACATCCTCAATCAGATATGCTTGAAATTTACTAGAGGAATCAGAAAAATAGTATATATGTCCAGGACATCATGGATCAATATAATTCATGGTTCAATGCCTCGCATGAGCTATCTTATAATAGGCACAGGATATAATGAAAGAAAGGTCATTTTCTTCCTCGAAATCAGCTTATCTTTCTGATATTAGACTATATCTGCTTATGCCATGCCATAGAAGATAGAAAAATATTTACAGTTTGCATAGGTTACATAATCACATAGATACAATTTATTTCTATTTGGTCATGTCTCTGTTCAAATGTACATTCATTTCTGTGTAATATGAAATTCACAGAGACCATTTAGCTCCAGACATTAACATTCGGGTTAATGTGAAAGTTAAGGCATTAACATTTCTTGCTTAAAGCGTCAACATTCTTTGTTTGCTGGGTGCTATCCATATTTATTCAGGTTACTGTAGTTATAATAATTGTACCAAACGTAGTACAAGCAGAATTAGATCCTTTTGAATTGTATTGCTTGAAATCTTTCCATTATCTGTTTCAAATTATGTACTGTAGTTGTGCATTTTCACTTCTGAAAATCTTCTATGCATCTCTGTTCATCAACCTTCCTTTTATTCACGTGTATCCACTGCCCTATCTATAGTCTGTAGCTGATGGCAAGTGCTCATTGCTTGGTTTCACTGTGCATACCTCGAGTGAAATTGGAGCTAGCTCTGCCAAAAACATATGTTTCAATTCCTTTGTGATTATCTATGGCAAATAACCCCCCTGAATTTTCATGTCCAGTATGTTCTCTTGTCTAATCTTCAGTGTCCCAAATTACATCTCAACTCTGGGCCTTTATTCAAGAATTCTATTTATGTCACTGAAGGTAGGTCCAGATCCCAAATTTTGAAATGTGTTGTCAGACCTGGAAATTTGCCGGCAAGATTACCGATTTCATTGCTTCCATGTTTGCCTTTTGGTTTAGTACCGCTATCAATATCTTGAGATTTCTAATTGTTCTCTGAAATTCATACAAACTTAATCTGAAACTATGAGCTTATAGAGTTTATCCTACTGAAATATTTAGAAAACAAGGCTGAGCAATCAAACAAACTTAGCATAGACATAATATGGAACTACTTCTGAAATTTAGCATGTTATATTTGTGGTCTCTCTTTTTGTAGAAAAAATGGAATCAACTCTGAGCCTTAGTTATATCTATATAATCCTCTGCAGTTTAGGCTTTTAGCAAGATGGTACCTTTTATTATTCCCAGCTATTTTCTTACTGAACAGAAAAGTACACCTAAACAAATAGTCTGCTACACTGAATGGATACGTTGAGATTTAAAAAAAGTCTAATAAGGCATTCTGGAATGGTAAGGATTCCTGATGTTTAAATGAATGTACTATTGTCCACAGTGATATGCTACATAATGTTTGTGCCTCCACTTATTTATTACTCTTGATATTTGCTTTTGATTGTGGGAACAAGGCTAACTATGGTACTGGTTCATCAGGTTTTAGAGTGCATGATAAACTACTGAAGTTTTGCTATGGCAATGGTCCAAATTTGAAGGAGGGCCGGTGTGGTTTGTTCCAGCTGCTGCTGCTTGGGAGACGGTTGGATGAACGAACATATCTGCAGTGATTAAAGTTTTACTGATAATGCATGTATGTATGCATTTCAGTTATGTACAAGCCATGTGTATTAAAAGAGCTGAATACCTGCAAAATATTCTGTTGCATTGTGTGGATGTATGAAGAATTATTGCTCTATGACTGATCCTAATGCCAACTTTGCCTGCAAATGTTCAAAGAAGGATAGTGTCGGTATCTTGCATCATCAATATTTTGGTGGCTGTGTCTCTGGTCACAATGAAAACTCAACTTTTATTGTCGCAGTTTTGATAGGTCGCACTAAGCGCGCCAAATGGTCTAGTACGTTAAAAGGCTCTGGACACCACCTCTGAAACGGCTCTCCGCGCCCTGTAATTAACACTCTTCCTCCGTGTACTCCCTCTTCGATCCCCTGCACCACCTCCCTTGGCTCCGTGCGGCTGCCCCCCAATTCAAGCGCGCCCGGCGCCGGTGTCAAACGCCGACGCCTTGCGGCATCAGCCGGCCACGCGTCTTTGATCTGGTGGCGTCGATGGTTACGGTGGTGAGCCACGATCTCCACGTCTGCAGGAGACCAAGCTAGCGGAAGCATTGCGGGTGCGTGCCACGAGAAGAGATGTTGCTGGTGCCAGCCAAGTCAGGCGGCGGCGGTGATGGGTGTCGTCGGAGACCAGCGGCCAGTGAGCCGGCGACGAATCAACCCCAGTGGGACTCACACACTACATGCTTTGTCGACCAACAGCAAAAAAAACTCCCTATCTACTGCTTACAGTACTCTCTAGGGTGTCGAACAATGAGAAGTATGAACACGATTTTCTTTCATTAGGCTTGAAAAAAAAGGAGGGGACATGTACAGATGCCATCCTAATAACCAACTAAATAACATATAGATTGACAGTTTGTGGTATTATCGTACTTAGGGAAGTTATAGCCATCCTCTTGACTTTCTCAAAGGGCGGTTCAAAATCTTTAGGCCAATGTTCAGTAAATACCGCATGTGTATCTACAGTTAAAACCTCCAGTGCAGGCGCATTTTCAACCACATGTAACAAAAGTTCGAGTTGCCCTCTCGCCCCTTTGAATCCTGTAATCCACATGTTCTTCAAATATTCATATTTACGCTGCCCAAAGTCCTTTCTATAAGGACCCTCATCCGCAAACCAATGTTTGCCAGCAAACTGCAAGAACATAAACAGAACATTGTTATCCATTGTTCAACCGATTTACTTATTAGGTGCCTAGAGGCCATATGGTGAAATTAGAGTGACTCTTTAAGCATGTGCGTTCACAATAAATTCGATGTTGGCGCAAAGTCAATTTTAAGAAACAATAAATTTGATGCAACAAAATAGGCTTGTGAAAAATCTCCAGCAATTGGCAATAATCAGTTATGCCTGTTATGTTTTTTTATACTTTGTCATGTTATTGAGCTATTATTCTCGTTCAAATATGTGCATCTCAACAACAGTGCCAACTATCTCTGATATCTTATTGTTTTGATGATTGTCCGACATATTTATCCTAATAATATGGTTTCTTAGAAGTTATAAGCGGCAGCAAACAAGTGAATTTGAAACTCCATACTTACATGGATCTCCAGGTCTTCAATAAAAGGTGAGGACCTCAGAATCGAAACTGAACAAAGAATGTTTTCAACATCTCTTTCATGTACAAACATGAAAAGCTGCAAGTGCTTGAGACAAGAGAACTTCAAAGGGTTGTCCAACAACCATTGCTTCTGAAAGGATATAATCAATTGTCATTGAAGAGGATTTGGTAGATAATTCTTAATATTAACTTCAAGGATCTTCAAGGGATTACCTCTAGACATAGACATCCAATACGTAAAGTCAGATTTTGAACGTTTGGAAGCCCCTTGAGAAGTGATATGAGGACATGATGAAAGACTCCGTCATCCAACTTAATCATTGCACTTTGTAGCTTCAAAGATTGTCTGAGACTAATATTAGGTAAAAGGTGCCCATCATATCCGAAGGTAGCTAGATTGACAGCATGGAATTCTACCTTTGTCAATTCGCAGCGGTCAATAAACAAGTACAATAGATGGGGCAGTGGGCCGTTCACCACTAGTTCATCATTGACATTGCATCTGTCTATGTATAGCCACTCAAGATTGCAACAATGGGACAGCACATGCCCAATGTCCTTTGTGCTGGCGTTCACCAACTGTAGGTGAAGTTTTCTTAGATTTGGAAAACCTCTATACTGAGAAGGTGGTTTCAAAGTTACAAAGCTAAGCTGCATATGTTGTAGATGAGTGATGTTTGCATTGTCTAAACGTTCGAAAGGAAACACATATCGGTCAATGTAATTCCAGCAACGCCATATGGGCTTCAGATCCAAAGTTAGGTTCTTTGTGCGTGCTGAGAGAGCAAAATCAACCCAATTATTGAGATGAGGAACTAGTAGTAGGCTATCAACAAGAGCAATTTTGACTTCAAACGTTTCAATCACCTTGCCATGATGTTTCTGCAGAACTGCATTGACCTCATGGATGAACTTTCCAGTGTGTTGGTGCCAAGAAGAGCAATTGCATGATTTGCACACTTGAACACGATCAAAAGTCAATCTGGGGCACACAGGCCACATGCATCTCAATTTACTTGACAAAATATTATTCCTTGCAAACTCTTTTGGTGGGAGTTTCGACATAATCGTGTATAGAACATCCTACAGAGAATGTGTCACATGGTCCATGTATCAGACCGAGGTCCTCAATCAAATATATAGAAAGCACAAATCTCCAAAGAAAAGAAAATGGAAGTTCAACATACCATTGGAAGGTCCTCAAATCGAACACTTGGTGTTCCATTCTCATCGATTGCTTCATCACGAGCATCGCATGTTCTTGCCTTTCGGCCTAGTAGATTGTTCATCCTTTCTTCAATAAAAGCATAACATTGAGATTAAATGACATGTGGATAGTAGACTTTATATACTCCCTCCGTATCGAAATATTCGTCGCCGTTGACTTTTTCCTATAACTTTGACCATTCGTCTTATTCAAAAAATTATCGTAAATATGTAAAAGGGTAAGTCAAGCTTAAAATACCTACAATAATAAAGCATGTGACAAACAAAATGGATGGTACTTCCATAATATTTTGAATAAGACATATGGTCAAAGTTGTAGAAAAAAGTCAACGACGATAAATATTTCGATACGGAGGAAGTAGATAGAATATTAAAAGAGAAGAACACATTTATTATACTATTTAACCAACTATAGAAGCCCCCATGTTCACTCTCGTGGCCAAGAAATCAATACGATTACCACCGGAGAACCGAGAATGCGAGCTATACACAAAATAAAGAAAGGGAATACCTTCGACAATCAAGGATTCAACGCAGTGGTGCCTAGCAGCGCCGTTGCTTGCAACGAAACAAATTAAGCAAGATCAAGATCAGAGGACGGGAGCCGGCCGGCGAGTTGGATAATACCTCGTGCGGGCGCAGTGCTTTAAATATTTGTATCAGGAGGATTCGTCGTTCAGGCAGCGCCGCCGGTCACGCAAGCTTCTACTCGAGGACCGAACGGGAGTCGGCCCGGGACACCGACACGGACGGGGCTGAAAGCCTGAAACAACCACAAAGTCCGAGTCCACGTCGGTGAAACGAAATATTCTTGGCTGCGTCTGCGTTGGTTAGGTCCATTTTACCTTTCGTGGCCTGGAAACGAGAAATCAGCCCAATACCGCCCACAGGCCCAGCTGTGTTCTCGCGGCCTCGCCTCATCCTCAGCCGTCGTCTCTATCTGATCCGAAGGGCTAGGATCCATCCCGGGCGACGCCTCCAGATCCTCTATCCTGGCACCTAGCTCCACCCCCAGCACAGATGTGTGTCGACAGACTTCACCGTAGCGTGATTGCGGTTGGAGGTGCGGCGGCCGGCGGGAATAAGGAAGAGTCCAAGGCAGGAGGCTGTGGTGGCTGCCGCATGGCCTGGACCGGCCGTCGCCGGCCTCCTCGTGGCCTCACTGTCTCTGATCCTACTTCTTGCCGCCCTCGTGCCGCCGCGCCAATTACTAGGTAGTGCATTATTTCTCTTCCTTAGCCCTTCCTACGTGCCGGTTTGCAATTAGTAGCAATAATTTTTGCTTCAAATTCAAGAGTACTTGGTCGCGTTAATTGAATACTAGAAAGTATATATATCATTGCTATCTGCAGCAATTGTGGTGCAAATCCAGTGCATCAGTGTATGCTATTGTGTGACGCACTAATGGAATATGAAGGAGATGGGGAGAATTATGGATAATCACTGCATTATCTTTTTTATCATGCATGCTATGTTTGCGAGGATTCAGAATCATGAACTTTTTGTCACTGTCATCTTAATGTTATATTGAATATGTTATGTGTTATGGGAGGCTTCTTGATATTTGGGTTACCTTGTTTGTTAGAACTGAATGTCTGATGTATATACTAACATTGGGTTCATGTTACTCTGTGAGAACCTACTGTCAATGTCTTGTAAGTTGTCAGTACGTCTGTGCCTGTTTCTCCATGTCCAAGCAATTATTTGTCATCTATCTATGTGCATGATGCTCAAATTGCATAATGTTTGCTCTACAATGTGTATTGTCAATGTTAATAAACTGATTTCAGATTAGAACCTGTATATACTACAGCATAGGCCTGTGCAGACATAATGTCCTGGTCTTCTATCCATAGAGCTAAATACAATGAAAGTGCTATTCTTTCAAGCATTTGAACTGATGGACTTTAGAATAAGATGGAAAAAATATTTCTGCTAGCTTATCTGGAATTAATCATCTCTCCAGAATTCCTGTTACAGTGATGACAGGGCCACAGTCATGACAGGACCAGATATTCTAGTTGTTACTAATTTATGGAAAATCCAGATAAACAATACTGAGAAGAAAGAAGAAATTTGCAAGCATCCAGATAAACAAATAGGATGGCATGTTTTGGTCCGATCTTGGTTGGCCTTTCACCCCGCCCTGTCGGGCTTCTGCATTCAAGATCTATGGTTCACTGTGATCTCTGCATGTTTCGTAAGTTCTTTCTCACTTTCAATGCTTATGTGCATGTCTCAAAATTGATCGATCTCTTGAATGCTACGGAATAGTATTGCTGGTAATACATATGATGATTCGGGAGCTTCTTTGTTTTCTGAAAGTATTTGATTTGGGAGCTTATATTTCAGTACTGTTGGTTCCGTGACATGTCAAGAATATTTCTATGACATACCACTTCTAATACTAGTTGCAGATGGTGCTATACTGATGCATTGAAACGCCATTTGTACAAATGTGCAGCTCCACCTGTTAAATAAATTGCTTTGTTATGTGGAAAAGGTCAGACTGCTACTATTATGTCATATGCTACATGTTGTATTGTTTTACCACTTTTTTGTTCTTGATCATCGCTAGATCATGTATTTACCACTTAATATATGTATTCCCCACTGAATTTGTAGCTGAAGTAGCTACTATGGATCCCATTGATACAGGATACTGTATTGAAGGGGAACAACCTTTGAAATAATGTTGAAACGCACTTGTACATGCCCAAGGCAGAGAAGCAAGGGGCAGATCTTAGGGGTTAGCAGGAGAAGTTGGATGCTATGAGATTTTAATATTGTATACATGTGTCCGATAACCCTGTAGCTGTGGTACTATATTTTGACTTCTGATTTCGTCATTCATATGAACGATTTGATTTTTAGAACCTTTTTAATTTGCTTTGGCCATATGAGCTAAATGGGTTGTTGTAATGTGTCTGCTATGAGCCCAGCACACAATTCATTGCTCACTACATAGGCCTTGCTGGGCTACGGAATATTTCTGACGAAGCAAATGTAACAATGTACCCACCACATCAAATCCTGATCATCACTATGTCACATGGTAGCAAAAGTTTGTGATATATTTTGTGGTAGCAGCATTTCACTATTCTTTGTGTGTTCTTGACGATGTATGGTTGGTCCTTTTAGACATTTTAACCGTGCTCTTGTCACTTTGTCAGCTGATACAGAAGACCTTTCTCAAAAGTTTGTTTTCAGTCAGATGAAAGGGCACTGTAATACTAAATCCTGCAAAATTCCTGCAACCTCTGCAGGTTTCTTCTGAGGCTATGAATTGATCAGCTGCAGGAGGGTGGGACCATGGGAGGCTGAGGATGCTCACTGCACTTGAGCAGGCATCAATGAAAGTGATCAATAAATCATTGAAGGGGTAGTGACTCTCCAAATCCTGTCGTTGGTTTTGTTGTCTTGGGCATAAGCTTGACATACGGAGTACTTACTAATCTATTCATTTGCTCTTTTTTCACACGTAGGCATGCAGCCTCCAAATCTGAGAGTTGGGTGAAGAGCAGCGTCAGTGGAGGGGTTGATGCAGAAGCTAACTGAGAACAAAGATTTCAAAACAGCAGTAGAGATCCAAGCTGCCACTAGAGAAGTTGTCATGTCTTCGAAATATTCAAATTCTTTTTTCGGCATACATTACATGGAAGATCTTGATCGTCAGACAGTTTCCAGTGACATAGTATGCAGAACAATGGTCCCTGCCCCTTTTGTTGGCAAACCACGGAAACAATTGAGCAACTGTTGTGTGGATGAGTATACGGTCACAAGGTTTGGTCAAGAATTTTGTGGTTGGAATGCTTTCTTAACCTGGCACCAGGAGATGCTGCAGTTGCTGATTGGTGGTTAAATAACACGAAGCAGGTAGCAAACGAATTTCGGTCAAGGCTTTGACACTGGCCGATTTGGAAAGAACACAATGGTAGGGTGCTCAAAAGGTATTAGCTTGTGTCAAGTATTAAAGATGAGGCATTAGCAAGGGTGCAGGCCGACAATAGTTGGTTATCACCTTTGCCGGACCTGCTACTGTTAGAGGTAGCTAGTTGACTTGTAGCTGCTTTGTTTTCGTTTGCAAAAACATCAGTGTATAAGTAGGTCAGAAACACTTGTACTCTGCATGTTACCCGTTTCCGCTGTATACTTTCTTATTTAAAAAGAAGTGCTCAGACATGTTTTTGAGAAATTGCCAGGTCAAGCATTTAAAGCTACAAAGGGCAAAATGTGCTCAGGTAGCTTGGCTGCAATGATCCAATGCCATGGAAATTCACTTGTGGAAGAACCACAAGGGAGACTCGGAACCTAGTTAGCTAATAACAACCAACAACACTATCAATTACCAACTCAACTCATAGGGAACAGTATGAGGAAATTCACTTGTTTTTTTTGGAGAAGGAAATTCACTTGTGGAAGAGCGATAAGAGACACACTCGGCGCCTAGTGGAAGAGACACACTCGGCGCCTAGTGGAAGAGCCACAACAGAGACTGAACACCTAGGGTAGTGAACAATGACTTCATGTCATCGATTTGGGTGTCGTCCATCCCCTCAAACTCAACAAAGAACAACGGTGGCTTCCCAGACCTCTCCCACATCTCGATCGCATCCCGCGCTTGCCCTTCGTTTGCCACTGGAAAAATTGTGAGATCTTCTGCATCAGCATCAGTCTGGATCAGTTGCGCTGCTGTCTCACCAAACTTGATCCCCTGACTGATGTAAGAAGATGCTTTCTCTGCCATGGAACACACCGGGAATGGCAGGGTTTTGTCAACAACGGGTCCAGCCCACCGCGCTCCCTTCTGCGCCAAGCCCAAGTAATTCTTGTTATTCTGTAAGAAATTGTATGCATAACGAGCGTACTTGCTTTTGGAGATACTGGTGAGCCATGAGTTGCTGTTCTTCTTCACAGTGAATATGAAAGGTCGGCCTGAAATTGAAAGAGAACCAGGGTATGTATTAGCAACAAAAACACAATTGGATTGGATCACGCTGTATCTCTAGCAGCAGGAAGTATTGACAGCAGCATTCAGGCAATGCCAAATGAAAAGTACCTGCTGATGAATTACCAATCTCAACAATCTGATCATTGTCCACCTGAGGAATGACCCAAGAGCAAAAGTCCAGTGCTGATACTATGGTGCCTCCGGCATTCGTCAACACCTGAGGCATCTCATAGACCTCCCGTCTGTCCAGATGAATGGAGAAGATAGAATGTCCAACACACAGGTAGATGATGCTGGTGTCCATCGGATGGGGAAGTATGAGCCCAGGAATGGAGCCACCAGACGTGAGTGCAGCTACCCTGAATGTACTGCTGTCCCAGAAATCGCTGAGCGGCACCTGCCGGTGCTGTGGCAGCCAATGCCAATCCTCGCCGTCCTCCACAAGCCTCCAGGTACTAATCACGGGACCAATCTCAGACGACAAATCATGGATCAAAATGAACATCAGCCTGCCGTCGCTTCTAGCCAAGCACCTGCGCATCGCGATTGTACCGTCTCGTGTGGCCCGGCCCTCTGGAACTGGAAGATTGACAAACCTGAGGAGTCCATGTTCATTGATGGACGGAGGACAGCGGAGAAGCAGCCCGCAGGTGAGGTCCACGAATGCCAGGGTCGCCGAGAGGAGGAGGAGCCGGCCGGAGGAGTCCACGCAGTGAAGCCGCAAGGAACGGGGCCGCGCGGGCGTTCCCGGCCTCGGCGACTGGGAGCAAGTCGCGGGCGACGGCGAGTGTGGTGGCGCGCGGGGGCACCGCGAGGTCGGCGTGGAAGCCGAATCCGTCGGGGAGAGATCCCGCGTCGACGGCGTGCGGGAAGCCGTGCAGGATGGCCCAGCGGGGAGTAGACGCCGACGACGACGAGCTCGACGGGGCATCGCGCGGGTGCGACGCGGCGCCGCCGCCGGCTGGCAGCGGGGCCTTCCCTGGCCGCCTCGATATCTCCTCGCTCGAGGGTGGTGGTCTGCTTGGGGGTGGAGAGGGGGTTCTATTCTAGGGCCGGGGGTTTTGAAATGCGGCAGGATGAGAAGGTAGGAGACGGAAGCTGAGGAAGAAGAAGCGCCTGCTGCGGCCAGCTGTCGCACGGCCGTACGAGCGCTCTAGCCTCCAGCGTGGCAGCAACAAACCGAACCGAAACGGCGGGGCAACCGAAACGATGACGTCAGCCGGGCCCGCACATGGGCTCGCCGCAAGCGCCCCTTCCCCTGCCGGCTTGCCCCCGCACTCGCTCGCTAGCTACTTCAACGGCGGCTTGCCCCGATCACACGTACACACAAAGGGGAACGAAGGAAAGCCGAGCACCTTTGCATTATATTCGTGCTCTGCACCACCCTTGAAGGATTTGGACAGTAGCCGATCCTGGCGATGATGATGCCGTACAGACAGACGATCAAAGAAAAATATAAAGGGGGACACGCCAAGTACAGCCAACGAAAATGACCCTGGCTGGTGCCCTTCGCCTCATCCGCGGCAACTTGCGTTGGGAACCAAGGCACAAGGCAGCGGCCAGCCGGCGCGGCGTGCGCCAACTCTCCCTAGCTCGCGTTGGGAAGGCTTGATTGATCTCTCACGCTTCTTCCTTGTGTTCCAGGCTCCGATCCGGGGAGCAAGCAAATCGATATTAATTAGCACAGCATTTAAAATTGAAGAGATCGAACAGGTAACAATTAAAGAAAAAAATAACAGTAATCGGGTGATCATCGTAGGGCTCTCGCTCCTCGATAGGTAACTCGCGTCACGCCGGTTCTAGCGCCGTGGCATGCAGACAATTTACTCCTTTGTTGGTGCATCATTTTGTCATAACCTTACACAGATTTCAGTACTGTTCAAGCAAGTTAATTGGCAACACTACTTGACTATATGTTTCTTGAACATCAATAAAACAATGATATAGCAAAGGTTCACGTATATCTTAGCGTGATTAGCGCAACACGTATTGGCATGAGGTGAAGGAACAAAATTAACGCAATGCACTTACACAAAATCCATTGTTCTATAACTCGTAAAACAATCTACCTTTGAAAGTTTGCTTGTGTAAGTTTGTACCTGACGTACAAGATATAAGGCCAATAAGGGACTTGCTTTAAAGAGCAAAAATATACTGTGGTGGTACTTGTCCAAAGATCATTGGGGCTCTAGGACACCATCATTGATTACACTGTGGATCCTCCTCTACTCTTAAACAACATCCATCGGTCATTTATATTGCTTCAGCCATTCTGGAAACCATATATTACAACATGAACTAAAATTAGTGCAAAAAGAATACTCTGAGACAAAAAAATGCTAAATATATATAAATATCACTCCTTAATCAAAGTGAATTCTCCTAAATGTATTATCCAGCAAAGCATTTTCTCCTTTTATCTTTTGAACCAGTTGTTTTGGTTGCAGAAATTAAAAGGGTTGCGTTCCATGATCATGGAACAATTGTATAATAATCTCAATACCATTTACTTTTCTCTTTTGGAGCAATTATGTAGGAGATAATTGTTTTTTTGGCAATATAGTGTAGATGCATGCAATCACTTACCCTACCTCCGTGAAAGTCCTAGAAAATAAAAATAATCAATTGACAAGCACGCATGCCAATTTCTCTTAATGTATTCACTAGGTACCGATTGTTAATACTTAACGAAGTGCGCACAATTCAGTTGGCATTTATTATGTAATATCCTTTCTTTCTTTATTTAGTTATAGGTATTTTTCTTCACACCGAAATAGTGATCATGACGAAAATTCGATCTGAGTCAATTGTATCTTACATCGAACGGAGTCACGTCATCAAAATTCAAAATGTGGTGGAGGCGACAGGAGAACGAAATGAGGCTACAATTGGCAAAGTGGCAACCCAACCGGTGGGCTCCACCGTCCGCGCGGCGCGCGGCCGTCCGATCTGAGTCGTCGATATCTCATATCTCATCCAAGGGATAGGAACTTCACCCTATCCTTTCCCACCCCACCCTCGCCGGCCCGCTCGCCTCGCCGGCTTCTCACTCACACACCGACCACCACACGGCGTGGCGCCACCACCGCGCGCCGCCATGGCCTCGTCGTCCTCCACCCACCTCGTGCTCACCTGCGCCCGCGCTCCCCTAGCTCGTCTGCAAATGCCACACCCGTGCCCCCACGTCGCGAGAACCCCTGCGGCCGCCATCGCCAGGGTCGCCAGAGCCGGTGCTCCTCTGTTCGTCAGCCCCGCCGCGCAACGGACGGGAGCGCGGCGCCGGGGGTGGGCCCAAATATGCCGGGATTCGTCGCTCCAGGGCCCTCCCGGCGCCGATTCCCCTGCGCAGGAGCAGGAGGATAAGAAGAAGAGCGAGGCGGTGGCGGCGGTAGCGGCACGGATTGCGAGCGATAGTGGAGGCGGGAAGCTGAGTGACTGGTCCACGTCCGTGCTCATCTTCGGCATCTGGGCGGGGCTCTTGTACTACGTCTTCCAGCTCGCGCCCAACCAGACGCCGGTACGGGATTCAGTTCCTTTCTTGCTTCATGGTATGCCCTGTTGTGAAATGTCAAGTGTGAATTGAAATTCCCTTGCTACTACTTGTCAGTGACAATAATAGGCCGTAGTTTCTTGCATTTGCATAGCTTCTGTCATTGCAAATAGGTGCTTACTGGTGTAGCTTAGTACCGCCTGCTGCTGACTGCGCAATTCAGTAGGGGGAAACCCCTCCTGTTTCATAAGAAAAAACACACGAGATTCCTCACTGTGCCATGGAGTTGTTGCCCTCGCAGTAGGGCTGCCTCCATTGAACCTCCATTCCCCACCCAGGGTTTTGCTCGGATTGTCAGGGAAACAAATTACTATTCATTTCATCGGGCCTAATCAGCCTAATCTGTAGCTATCCATCCAAACAGACACTTCACTAGGCTGCATTGCATGGGTACTTCTGTAATACCTACAGAGAAGAATTAATTGATCAGTTATTTCTGTGGTTTCAGTAGTCTCTACAGAATCTTAAATCTGCGCTATTCATATGTGATGTAATTGGCCAGGACCAACTAAGACAATTGCAATCAAATGATTGAGGTTACTTTGAAGTTGAATTCGAATGCACCCCTGATATTTTGAGAAAGTCTTCTCTTCATGAAATCTGTGCCCACTGGTTCTGCATTCTTCAAAATACTGATTGTTCTGGTTTCTGCCATGGATATCTTTCTAAAATCGTGCTATCTTCTGCAAAAGGGTGTCTATATGTTGCAGGGACAAATCACATGCTGGATGCATAAACTTTTATCTATCTTGTTAACTTGCTATAGATGTAAAACAAATGTACTGTTATTCTTATCTTTCTGGCGTCTGGAAACATAGTGCTAATTTGTGACTCCACTCTGGCTGCAGTACAGAGACACATACTTCTTGCAGAAACTTTTAAATCTGAAAGGTGATGATGGTTTTCGAATGAACGAAGTTCTTGTTGCTCTATGGTACATTATGGGACTCTGGCCACTAGTCTACAGCATGTTGCTCCTTCCTACTGGTAGAAGGTAAGAACAATAGTGTATTTAATCTATATTATATCATTGTTTAAGTATGTGTTTTTCCATGTGTATTCAGCTCTCATGCCATATGACTGTTCTGTAGTAAACTAGTAATGAAGGCTCTGGTGTGGTATACATTCTTGCAATTTTTTGGTCTTATTGGGTTGATCGTAAAGCATACATTAATCCTTGATATAGTTGTTAAACAAATATGGTACTGATGAAAAATGATTGACAGTAACAACGACACAGATGGTCCTTTGTGTCTAAGAAGAAAAGATCAACAACAAGATTGCCTTCCTGTTAGAGTATAGATGGTTACATAATCCCGTACTCCTTGTGTACCCACGGGAGGTATAATCAATTGACAAGCACGCATGCCAATTTCTCTTAATGTATTCACTAGGTACCGATTGTTAATACTTAACGAAGTGCGCACAATTCAGTTGGCATTTATTATGTAATATCCTTTCTTTCTTTATTTAGTTATAGGTATTTTTCTTCACACCGAAATAGTGATCATGACGAAAATTCGATCTGAGTCAATTGTATCTTACATCGAACGGAGTCACGTCATCAAAATTCAAAATGTGGTGGAGGCGACAGGAGAACGAAATGAGGCTACAAT